>WEIU01008730.1:243588-274837 GCA_013389925.1 Aegithalos caudatus
GGTGCCGGGCCGCGGCCGGCACCGCGTGGTGCCGCTGCCTGTGCCCGGTGCGGCCCTGCTCCGCCTTCTTCCCTGCCCGCCCTTCCCAGAGCCTGGAGTGGCTCCCCAGCCTGCGGCTCCTGGCGCGCCTTCTGCTCCGACCCCCCGGGGGCACCGGGGAGGGATCGCCACATAAACCCCGCATCTTTGCAGCCCTCCCGGGAAGTGCTGCCCACCTGGATGGGTGTTTTGAAAGGCCTCAAGGAAGCAGCCGCTCGGTAGCAAGAGACCCCGGGAACAGCCTCTTTCACCCCTTTTCCCTTTCCTTTGTAAAGTATCTCTGTGGTTGGAATTTTAAGAAGAAACATTCCCTGCAAAACAGCTCGGTGATAACCATGTGGGACTGTTTCCTGGGGTGGAGGGGTCTCTTCACTGTGTGATCTTCATGGGATTAATCAATGTGAATGCTACCACTTCTTTTTTCTCTTCCTTCCATCTCTCTCTCTGTCAAGATGACTTGTGCTATTTAGCGACTGCCTTGTTTGTTTTCCTAAAATCCAAATAAGGTAGCAGTTAGTCAAAATTTTGTCCTGGTGCCATCGCTTATGAACCAACACAAAACAGACAGATGCCTAAATCCATGTCAGCCCCCAGAACTGAGCTGAGTTACACATCAGCAGTTTATCAGTATTTGGTAGGCTGCCCTTCTAGCAAGCATCGCTCCTTCACCCTGCAGCTTTGGCTCTCATGGAACACTCTGAAGAGATTTTGTGTGTCTGATCCCCAGGGATTGAAAACCCCTCAAGAGTGCTGATCCTCAGAGCAAGCACTGCACCAGCATGTCCCCTGAGCCCTTTCCAAAGTGGCTGCATCATCAAGGGAAAGGACAGATGCTCCCACAGAAAGTCATGTACTGTGTATGCTTCTCGGTGTTTTAAAGGCTGAGGGGGCTATTTTTAGAGCTGAAATAACATTCTTCCTGCTTTGGTATTTCAAATCTTATGTTACCCTGGACTAATAAATGTTTCCTTGCAGCATTTGCCTTTTCTGCCACCCAACAAAATCCAGAGCTCTTGGCCAGGTTTCCCCTCTGCGTGCACCTGACACTGCCTCACGGCATTGCCACCCTTAGGAGCCACAAGTGACTTCCAGGCATGGCTTTCCTCGAGCAAGGAGCTGCTATTGCCTCCATGTCACCAAGAGAGGCCCCAAAATCAGGTGCCTGGAAAAAAATATGCTTGAGGTATCAGCATTAACCACATCCCTCCCTGCAAGGCTTCTTGTGACAGCAAGAGGCCAGGAAGCTCACTTTAAAAGTAACAGAGGGGGGGTCTTTGAATCCAAATACCCTCTGACTTTCAGCAGCTGAGGCTGAAGAAAGCCTTCTGTCAAACAGGTGAGAAGTGACAGTGCTCAGCCCCAGCGATTTTGGCCAGAAAGGAAAATGCAGCAACTAATCAGAAACTGCCTTAGTCACTTCACCTCTGCTGTCAGCCAGTGCTGGAAAGGAAACAATGCACCATATGGGATTTTAAGGCAATTTCATTTTTGGTAAACTCTGAGTGTCTGAGACATTTTGTTCACAGCTCCTTTTTGAGCAGATGGTGTCCCTCTGAGTGCTGGAAAACGCATGATGCTGACAGGCCCACCAAAACACTATTACAAATTTAAAAAATCACAGCTTGAAAAAAAAGGGCACAGCCTGAGGACAGCAAGCATGTGTTGGAGCCCACCCAGTGCAGGAAGCAAGAGAGATGCAGGGAGGCATCAGCCATCAAGGGGTGATGCTACGTGGGCCCTTGGAGATATTTTCTACAATGATTTCCTCATGGGGCACCATGGGAGGAGCAGCCCCTCTCCCATGACCCTCATCCTGCAAAGCAAAGCAACCTCATGCCCCTCTAGTTGCCATCCTTGCTAGGGTGAAATTACCATTGAAGACTGGCTGTGGTCCAGGTTCAAAAAAACCTGGACTGTTTTTTTGGGGAGGAAAAGATGAGGAAAATGGAAAAGGGAATTGCTTTGAGTTTGCTTTCATTTCTGGGAGATACATGTCTTCTGAAACTATATTTGCCACTTTTTTTCTCCTGTCCTGCTCCTTTCTGCTCCAAAGGTGGAGTGAAGCCTGGCAAGAAAGGTTGCCCACCCAGAAAGAGGAGCAGTGGGGAAAATGGGCCTAGGGATCACTCAGCAGCAGTCCTTGGAGCTGCTCCACACCCTGAGGCATGAATTAAATAC
This sequence comes from Aegithalos caudatus, assembly GCA_013389925.1. Lineage (NCBI taxonomy): Eukaryota > Metazoa > Chordata > Aves > Passeriformes > Aegithalidae > Aegithalos > Aegithalos caudatus. The sequence goes on from WEIU01008730.1 coordinate 245,806, forward strand.
AATTAAAACTGTTAAAAACCAGTTAAAACTGTTTCTCAGTTGAAGTGTTAACCCTCATTTCATTAGCCAGATCATCTCCTATCAAAGCCATCTGTTCCTTTATTGAGCTTTTCAAATATTGTGATAGACTTCATATCTCCAAATGCCCTGCTGATAAACAAATGCCACCTAAGCAAGCCCACCTGTGGCTTGGCTTTGACAAGGTGTGCTCAGGGTGGCTGGAGAGGCAGTGACCTGCAAGGTGCACTCTCCCACCCTAAGAAACATCCCCAGATCCCAGCCCTAGGAGCTGAAGCTCTTCCCAGCTCACCCACATGATCCCAACTGAGAAAAATCACTTAGATCAGGGAATGGAACAGCAAATTGAAGAGACCCATTCCATCTAACTGTAGCAAAGTGATACCATTTGAATGTTAGGAAAGGAAATGGAGAAAATGGAAAAACATGTAATTTTTTCCATAAAAGGAGAAGTAAAAAAAAAAAAAAATTACTGCAGTGCTAACAAATATATGGGATAGAGAGGACTTGTAGTCAGGGTGGGAGCTCTGGGGAAGAAACCTTGCAGTGTCAGTGTATGCAGATGAAGGCTGCAGACTGGTGCACCCTGGCCACAGTGGGAGTGTATTCTGGCAGGAGGACAGTCCTACATGAAGAACAGAAAATGCTGGGAAAAGAAAGGACTTTTTTTTTTTTTTGTTTTTTTTTAAAGAATAATGAGATTGGGTAAAAGAATTATTTTCTATTCTCATGCTGTAAATGCTAATGGAATTGTGTCAGTCAGGAAAATTTAGTAGCCACAGTGAATACAAAGGTTAGGCATGCTGTGCAGATGTGGCAAGCACCATTTCACCTACATTTCTTATCTGTGCTGCTCATTGGAGCCTTTCCTCCAATCATTTTCCAAGTCCTGCAAGAGGGGATTTTTTTTTTTTATTGTCTGCAGGCAGGCTTTGCTACTCATCTGCTTCTCTTGAGCAGTAGATTTATCTTCTAAAATGCTTGTGTGGGGCAGGGCTTTTAAATGCACTGGGGCCACACCTTTGCTCCTTGCCCTTTTGGCTTTAACCCCAGCTTGGCCATGGTTGGTGCAGGAAGAGGAGAGGCAGCAGCACAGCTCCCAGAGTCATTTGTCTGAAATCCAGGTGGGAATTCTTTCATCATTTTCTCAGAAAGAGCCTAAATGAGGGTTTAACTCTTCAGGGAGTGGGGCAGCAGGAGATGGACTCACTAAAAGCAATGCACCCCATGTGCAAGGGGTGATTTAAACAGCAAAAACCTCCAAACCATTCAGTGGGCAATTTTGGCCATGCAGGGGCACCCCAGCAGTTCTAATTTTTCCCCCCTGTTCTCACCTGTTTAGTGGGGCTGGTGCTGCTTGGTAGAGTTTTTGTGCCAGAGGTTTCTTCTCCTGGGCTGGGTACAACTCTGCCAGAGCTACTGTGGGAGCTGAGGCACATGGGCACATATTAATCCATGCCCTCCTTTCCCACTGGGCTCTGCTTTCAGGTTTGCTTTTCATTCTTCTTTTTAAGTAAGATCTCATGGGAAGTTGCACCTTGATTCCCATATGCACCCAGAACGTGCTGAACACCCTGTACACAAGTACCCTTTCCATTTAAAGGGTAGGGCTACAAAACAGTCTCAGGGCAAAAATACTGAGGTAATACAAGTCCAGCCTAGCCATGTCTTTGGGACTGCTGTCTGGGAGCTGATGTATCATCAACCTTCCTCCAAACTGAGAGGCCTGCCTGCTGCAAATACCCCAAACATCATCTAACCAGAGCCCATAGGTCAGCCACCACACTTCCAGCCTTGTATGGATTCTCAGGCTCATGTGGCCACAGGAGACCTTTTAGAAGATCTTTTTTTCATTTTCCTAGGAGCCTCCCACCCCAGCAGCTGAATGTGATACCTGCAGTCAGACCACATTTCCCATCTGCTGGGCTTATTTCTAGAAAGCTGTGTTCTGGCTGCCTGCCGGGGACAGCAGTTGCCTTGCACTTCCAAGCTGCAGCGGGATGCAGACACTCTCAGGGCTTTACCAGGGAACAGCAGAGCCTCTGGAGGGAGTGGGCAGAGAAATCCACCCCTTGTACCCCAAGAATGCAAACCCTGATGCATTTCTTCAGCACCAGCACTCACCCTCTCCCTGCAGCGTCTTTCTCAAGGCGTAACTTCAGTGCCAGCAGGTTTTGCTCATCCCTCCTGCACCAGGGATTACTCCAGAGCAGCAGGGATGGTGTCAGATGGAGCCTGGAAGTTCCTCTGCAGTCAGCCACCACAGCCTTGATATCACCTCACACCTGGACTGCTGCATTCGTACACAGCCCTAACGTGGGGCGGGTTTCATCAATGTTTGTATAACCAGTTACATGCTGTAACTGGGAGATTAAATCCTCCCCTCTGCTGTAATTTATAGATTAGATCCTCCTCTAGAGATTGTGCCAAGTGCCAGGGGTCCCAGGGCAGGCTAGCAGCTGACCTGCTCGGGAGTTTCCACAGCTCCAGAGCCAACACTGTATTTCGTAAGGGCTCTACCAGTTCTGGGAAAAGAGGTAAAACCAATCCAGTGCCTGCTGTGTGCCAAAGCTGAGAGCCTGGAGACAGTGCAATGGGGCATGAAGTACAAATACCTGTTCCCACTGCTACATGGTGTTATTCCAGATGGGTCAATGTGCCAAGAACAGAGTTAGAGACAACACAAGGTCAGGCACTGCCAGACTTTCAGGTCCCAGAGGACAGTCACAGGTTAAGACCAACCTACAGCCAGCCACCAATCCACCAGCAGTCCCTCAACACTTCTGCACTGCTCAGAAAGCTCTAGCCAGGTCTTCAAGTACCAAATCAGCAGGAGAAGTCCCAAAATCCACAGAAATGAGGACAGTTCATGCCCTAGTACCCACCCTACCAAGGCTCCACAGCTTCACCACATCACTTCACTCAACAGTGGATGGATCCAGTGGCTACCCTGGGAAATGGCAATGGTCTTTCCTGCCTCCCACAGACAGACCCTACATCATCTCGAGGAAGAGAAAACCACACTGAAGAACATGACCAAAATTATTTTAAAAACCCAGAACAAATAAGCAAAAAGTTCAAAACAAACACAAAAATACAAACAAATAAGCAAAAAAGGAAATGCACAAAAGTATTCCGTGTTTTACCAAAATCTGAGGCGCCCTCTTTAAAAATCTAGTTTTCCTGCAAAGGCTGAGACTTTATAAACTCCACCACATGGAGAATTTAATCTACAAAAAGAGGGATTCAGGTCTTATCTGGAAGCATAAGCTTCCAGATAAGACATTTGATGGAAGAGCCTTTTCTTTTTTGAACAATGTTTCTTTAGTTATTTTCAGTTTTTCAAAACCAGGTAACTTGACAATGGCTTCAATTTCAGTTTTCAGATCCCTGAAATACACTGGAACTCCTGCTGCTTTTGAAGTCTTATCCCTGGGGGATGGTGGGGGGAATATTACCTTTTAATTTCAGGTATTCAGAGAGGTTCCGAACATGAACATCGTGTGCCTCTTAGCAAGGCCACTTGTTCTTCTTACACCAGGCACTTGACAGGAATGAGCCTAAGGAAGTCCAAGCAATAGCAGCACAAAAGAAAAATGATAAAGATCAACAGGAAGCTGTGTATCTTGGTGCATTCCCTGTAGTTCTGCAGTCAGGAAATTGCACAAAGGAAAGGATGAGACCACCAGTGAGATCAGGCATTTGCACATTTTCCAAGCTTCACTCCTACACTCACACCCCAAGTCCAAACCCATTACACACATCACTTTGAAGGCAGATTCCCTATGATTTTTGCCATGAAAGGAACAGTTTTATCTTTCTAACCAGAAGGTCAGGAACCTCCCAGCTCCAGGAACCTGTTTCCACACCATCCTGCAGGCACTGCAGCAGGGGGGTGGGGAGACAACTCCTACTCCTGTGTGTGTAATTCCTGTCTGTCAAACGGCTCTGACTCCAGATGAATGCACATCAAAACACGACTTCAGGCACACCCGGGTCTTCAGGCCCATCTCAGCAGAAACAAAGAGAGCTTTCAGCAAAATCTAAGTAAAATATTTAATATTTTTGGCCAAAGCATTGTCCAGCAGTCATGCTGGGCTGGTAGTTTTCTATTAAAGTGGGATTTTCACATGCAAGAACTTGCCACAGTCTCCTTTCAAGTTTATGTCAGCTTCACGTTTCTTTTCCCCCCTTATCAGCTTGGCCAGGAAACCCAAAGTAATAAAATCCCTTGGTACCCTTCCAATTGACAGCCTCCTCTTCGCCTGGCATTCAGAAATGCTGAGGGGGGAGATATTTTGAGCTGCTGGGAATGCCAAGCAAAACACTGCTGCAAATCTGATGTGTGATGCACAAAGACCTTCGCTTTGGAGATGTTTCAAAATTAAACACAGTAGCCAGGCTAACTCATAACTGTTTATTGTAAATCACTCAAGAGTTTACACATCATTAATGGCAAAATAACACTTTTAAAACACCTGCTGGATGAAAGACAGAATAAAGACAACTCTTTTATATTATATGGCATCATTTGGAAAACAAGAAACAGAACAAAAAAGAAACCGTTTTATTTTTTCCCCCACTTTTGCATCTTTCCTGAAAATATCTGGGCCTGAGTCTCAGTTATCTTGAGATCCCTGCCTTGCCCAGGGTGTGGGGCTGTGTGGCTGGGAAACAGGCACTCCCTCTCCGGGGGGCAAGGCAGTGACCTTCTGTATAAATGAAAATCGTGCCCTCTATCTTCAAAAGTGCTCCAGTGCTGACAGTACAAAGTCTCTCTCCTGCACTGGCTAACATCTAACACAAAGGGCTACATGTCCCATTAAATCCACATGCCTTTTTTTTTTTTTTCTTTTCGAGATTTTTTTTTCTTTTTTTTTCTTTTTTTTTGGTTAAGCAAGGCAACTGTTAAAATTCAGAAGCTACATAACTGTCTTTATATTTTGCTCAGAAATCAATGGATGTTGCATGCAGCTGAAATATTAGTACAGGCTCTGACTTAGATAAAGGTCATCTTTCTAAGACCCACTAGTCAAAGGCAGAAAAAGAAATTAAGAGGCCTCTTGTGCAAAAGGAGCTAAAATATGCATGCATCGATGGCCATGACTGACTAGAATATGACTTAGGTCTCCAAACATTGAAACCAAAGCTTTATTTGGCTTAAGACATGGTTGAGCTTTATACGTTTACAATTACAATGTATATGTGACAACAAAGGAACCATCTCAATATAGCATCAGTTGGTATTTTGGCCTGTATAGAGACTAATCTTCAACACAAAAGCCTGCTCAGCAATAAGGAGTTTTCATACTTAGCAAAGACAGCAGTGCACTGGGCTGGCTAACAGGGCTAACAAAAAGAAGAAAGCAGGTTTCCAAACTAACATCTAACTAAATTGAGGGTGATTTTTCCCCTTGGACATACTGTTTTTCATCAGTGGTGTTACTGTCCTTTCCATGAGTATGCAGCTGACACAGCACACCGGGCCCTGCCCCATCCCCCCTGAAAGATGCGCCTCAAAACCTTACTGGATTAGCAGTAGGAACAAAAATCTCCCCTAACTGCACTTGGAAAGGACAGTTAGTTCCTTCAACCTGCCAACATTTACCATGAACAAGCAAAATACAACAAATCTCAGACATGAACTACAGTGACTAAAATCAAATCTCTCTCCCGCTTAACTGCAATATTAAATAATATATAACATTTTTACACTTAATAGTCTTAAGTTTGGACATAAGACAGCTAATTAGGAAAAAAAAAAAAAAAAGCTGTGTCTGAATCAATTCCTGGGAGACCGATTCAGCCCAACTGATCTGAAACAAAAACGTAATTTTACCCAGAGGTAAATCCACCAGAGGCCCGGCGGACAGCAGCGCCGGCACAGCCCCGCGTCACTCCTCAGGCACTGCCATCTCCAGTCCTCTCCTTGCGAGCCTGGATCATCTCCTTCGGAGCCTGCTTGCGGTCAGTGACCAACCCCAGCCAAAACATGAAGTCAATGAACCAGGTGGTGGGGTTGAACTTCAGGCCCAGCTCGCTGGCTGAGTAGTCAAACGGGAAGGTGTGGTGGTAGTTGTGGAAACCCTCACCTGAAAAACAGAGAGGGAGTTTAAAGACCACACGGCTGGCGCTTTTGTCAACACAGGAACACACTCAGGCAGGACGCTCCAACACCCATCTCTCAAGTCTTGCACCTAGAGGAGGTTTTGCTCCACCCCAGACCTCTGGGGCAGACCCGAACCAGACTCCATTTCAGTGCTCTGGGCTTTTCTCCCCAGTAGGAAGGGGCACATCCCACGCCTCATGCTCAGGGAAGAAAACCAGAAGTGCTTCGAGTGGGGAGACACACAGCTGAGTCAGAACTGGGGTCACTCACTTCTGCTGCACTATCTGCTGAGCAGAGCTTGCTGCTGGGTGCTATCCCCTCCCTTCCCAGAGACCACACGGTGTTATTTCAACGTGGGCACCATCAGTAGAACAAGGGCGCCTTCCTCTAGGAAGCACGAGCTCCGTCTCCTCCAAACCCTGGCTCCAAGCGGCGTCCAGCTGCAGGCACCGACTCCCAACCAGGATGAAAGGATGGGACATCACTCTGAGCTGGCAGAGCAGTGCCCAGAGCGGCTGCAGCACTCACCAATGGCTCCCAGGGTGACCAGGGTGTTCTGCCTGGGGTTGATGTTCTTGTCGTAGGGGCGGTTGCCGTACATGTGGGCGGCGCTGTTGACCAGCCAGGTGACGTTCAGGGAGATGGTGTACCTCAGGATGGAGGCCAGGAAGTAGGCGTTCCACAGGCTCTCGCCCCACAGGTACCACGGCACGAGGGTGGGGATCACAAAGCACATCAGCACAACTGAGCTCTTGTAGTACCTACGGGGCGAGATGGGAAAAGGGAATGCCAAGTGAGACCCGTCTTGTTCGTGCCCCTAGGACAGGTTTAAAATAGACCCCTGCTTTTGTTGAGTTTTCTGGAAGGGATGAGGGGAAAAAACAAACCGGAGTCTGGATTTCTTAAACAGTTACTAAAACTTGGCATTCCCTGAAAGTCTTTTGGATAGGAAGAACCGTCATTCTGATCTGACAAAAACAAACCAACAGCTTTCAATTAAAACCAACAGAGGACTGAAAAAATGTTAGTATCAGCAGTATTTTTGAAAGGAAAGAAGTTTTCATTAACACAGTTCTCATCTGTAACACATGAGCTAGTTTTGATCATCTTGTGCATGAAATAAATCAACCTCTTGCCTTGCAAGTTCTTTGCTTGCTGTATTTTGTTGTTGTTTGGAGGTCGTGCCTCACATCCTGGGCTCCAGAAGGAGATCTGCAGCTCTACAGCAACACCAGCCATGGTGAAGAGGGCATTCCTCAGCTCTCTCATAGGACTCAGTCCTCACTTACCTGAGCTAAGGCCCTCCAAGCAAACAAGTTCCCTTTCTTTGCTCCACCAAAGATAAATAATTTCCCACTCATATCACTGACTTCTCATAAGGTTTGCAAACCTCATCAGTTCAAGGCCAGGAATTAAGTAGAGCTGGAGGAGAAAAATACTTTCCAGTCCAGAAAACTCCTTCAAAGTTCAAAGCCTCTACCACTCTGTGAAAATAGAATACAATATGAAAACCACTTACAAGGCACCAATTAAGACTATCCTGTGAGATGGAAAAAGCCCAGTCTTTGATGAAGACATGAAATCTCCCATCTGAACAAGCATCAGAATACATTGTCTCCCTTTGACTGAAACATCCACCTTGGAGTGAGAAACCTCCTTACCTGGAGTGCAGGGGAATCAATGCCTCATCCACACATCCCTGGGGAACACCGCTGCTTTCACCACACAAAAACTCTGTCATGGAGACACCTCACCTGTGAGCTCCTCTCTCACATCCCTTGCAGGATTATTGCTCCCTCATTCACAGAGGGTAGGTTTTGCTGTCAGTGGTACCTGCAGCAGTACAGTGTGATTTCAGCTGAAGTGATGTGGTTTGCAACTGAGTGAGGGGTGCCTCATCCACAGTTTAGCAGCACCACTAAATTCAGCAAAACTAACAATTTGGGCTTAAAACAAAACATGACAAGAAGGATTTATTATGATTCTTAGTTATCTGGCCAGCTAGTTTTTCCATGCTGTCAAAAAACCACCAACACTGCAACCTTGTAGAAAGGAGAAACCCAAATTCCGGGTAAGGAACAAAGTCCTAAATCCAAATCCAGAACAAAGGCATTTGCTAAGACAACTTTTCTGCAGAAAACACACTTCTTCACTACACAACCTTTTCAGCATGACCAAAGCAGTAGAGCCTGCTTCTTGTGGGTTGCTGTTGTCTTGGAAAAGGTAATGACCAAGAGGAGCTGCAGCAAACTGCAAGGGAGCTGTTGCAAAAAGACAACTGAGGAACCAGTAGAAGCAACCATATGTGGAGGGAAATATTCCTCACTCCTGGAAAACTTCGATTACAAGGGTAATTTTTTTGCATTAGAGGAATCTGTGCACTAGCAGAAAAAAACCCCTAATTTTTAGACTTAACTGACTGCTCCCCTCACTCAGAAAATACACAGAAATGGCCTTAAGCAGTTTTCCAAAGTGCCTGGATGAAATGCTTGCATGCAGAAAGTCTTCTTGTGCCTAAAACACAAGTACTTACAGAGAGCATAAAGGATGTTGCTTAATTCCCAGCTCTCACAGAGTGCATAGCAAACTGAGCCAGCACTGTGCTAATTCCCAAGGGAGATAATTAATCCTGTATAGAATGGCAGTCTTGGGAGAGGTGGCACTCAGCCTGCAGTGGCCCAGGGGTGCCAAAGATGACTTTGCAGAGTGAAATGTGCACTTCTGTGTTAAGGCAATTAGTGAGTGCAGAGTTTGCTCCTGTGATCAAAGAAGAAAGCCAAGATCCGAGCAACTTCTGCCACAGCTGTTTTCATAACCAGCCCTGGCTTTTTGGGAAAGCAGAGGCACAAGGACAGGGCTCAGTGGTGTGCGGACAATCAGCAAGCGCCAGCCACATGGGAATAGTGGGGGCCAGAGGAAAGGCATCCCAGCACCTGCAGCCAAGGTGGCAGGGATATCTCGGGGATGAAAAGGGAAAGACAAGGAATGAGCCACAACCAGACCACGGGGTGGGAAGATCTCTCCACACCCACCTCATCTCAGGGCCCAGCGCTGGCACTTACTTTCTTTGGAACCTGACCACAGGGTCATCCAGCAGGTCAGTGAAATCCAGTTTCCTGCCCTTCTCGATGACGTCGCGGTGCTTGCGCACGAAGAGCCAGCCGATGTGGGAGAAGAAGAAGCCCCGGCGGGCGTTGTGCGGGTCCGCATCCGTCTCCGAGTACTTGTGGTGCACGCGGTGGTCGCGGCTCCACTCGTAGATGTCGTTCTGCACAAAACACACCCTGGGGTGAGGCACTGCGACCTCCAGCCCTCCCACACAAACTGAGCCCCTCTCTGATGCTCCTCAGGAAAGGCTGTTGACTAAAACCCCCAGCTTTGCAGCCAGCCAGCCCATCACTCCGCTCCTGTCAGTCACCACGTGGAATGGGACCTGATCTGGGAACTGGTGACACAGACTGGACAAGTCCCAGGGCTGGAAATGGCTGTTAGAGCCTCTTGGGAGTTACCATCATCAGTCTGCCCTGGGTGTCTGAGGATGGGCTGCAGGGACCGGGTACATACATGTTTACATTGTTATTTTAAGACTGTGCTATGAGGAACCTTGTATATTTATTTTCAGGGGACTACTGTACAAAGGCTCCCAGTTCTGGCATCCTCTTTCTCAGCTGGTTGCAGCCCTCCAGGCACAAACACAGTGCTGAAAATGGGACAGAGCTTGTGGATCACTACGACTACTGTAGTGAACAACACGCCACTGAAATGCCTTATGGCTATAAATGGAATCATGTGGACTGCAGGGAGGAAGGGATGGACCACAATTTCACACTTGCATCCATAAAGAGAGACTTTCTGAGTTCACTCAGCCGAAGGGATTTCAGCCTCTGAGTTTGCTCTGCAGGATGCCCTGGCTGGATGCACTGGACTAAACTGGTGACTTTTGCAGTGGTGCTGAGCTATTAGTGCATGGGATTGTAAGCACATTCAGCACTTGCAAACCTCAGGCCACGCACTCATCTATGAGTTGAATTGCTCAACACCAGGACCAGAACATGGAAATGTCAGTTAATGTCCACATCCACGGGAACATGAACTTAAATTGGGGAGTTCTTAGCAGAGGTTGCTATTTCCACCTCTGCACAGTCAGGGAGGTACCCAAGCAGAAACACCCAAGGAAGGAAAGGCTTGGGTTACTTTTAGGAACAGCACCCACAAACATCAACCACAGCAGCTTTGCTCTCAGTAGAACTGAGCAGTGTCTGCAGTAACAACAGGACAGCACCCATCTGAGCACTGAATATACCACAGGACACAGCAAGCACAGGATAATGAAACTGTGTGCACCTATACTTTGTGAGGCAAAAGCCCTGTGCTCAAAGCATTGCAGAAATCATTGCTCTTTCTTTCAGCTATCAACATCTGAGAGAAAGCACTGAGGGGACTCTGGGAACAACTGCAAAGAGCAGCTAAAGAATCCAGCTCAAATGGCACCATGTCCAATTTCAGCTTTGCAAAAAATGCTCTCTGCCTGCAAGGGCACGCCAGGGACGAGTGAGGAACAAGAGCCCTGGAAAGATCTCGGCTCCACTGCATTCAGTTAAGCCCTTTACTGTTGTCATGTAGTGAACACAGTGCTGCTGGGAGTGGGCTGGGGGTCAGGGGGGCATTTTTCTGCAGCACTGACACATCTAAGCCACTGAGAGGAGGCAGCAAAGATCAGCCCCTTGCCAGTGCTCCAGTGCATTGCACCGTAACTGTCTCACTGCATGAGAAAACAAAGTAAACTGCAAAAAAGCAAACGAAGTCACCCAAGTCCTCAGTGAGAACAAGGGGAGACCTCTACCTTCCTACAGAGAAATCAAAAGGATGAAAACCTCTACACTGCTTCAAGTGGCTTCAGTGGGAATATCTGTATGACTGGAAAATGTCAACATTAAGTAACTTAGAAATAAAACAGGGTTATGCAAGGAGCACACTTAGAAAAGTCTTCTTTCTTAATGAAAATATTTTTTCAAGTGAGACTATTGATCGGTTTGTCACAAGAGCACTTGATAAAGTCGTTTGTGGGACAGCAGATAACCAGGAAAAGCAATGATACTGTGAGAAATTGACTTGGCTTTTCATGCCACAGCAAATGCCTGCAGAGCTGGCAAAAAAACAACAATTCCCCAGATGAAAGGGTTAGGAAGCTGTGAAACAACTGAATTGCATCTAATTAAAAACCACAAGGGCTAAGAGGAAATAAAGGCCTGAGGCCAGAACTGTTGACAATAAATACACCAAGAACTGGAGCACAGCATGTGTAAATATGCTCTGAGCGAATTATTAGCAACCATTTTTCAGGAACACATCACTTTGATAAGTTTCAGGTAAACACAGGGGTGAAATCCCTTCCGAAGCAGGGAGCAACAGCACCATGCTGTGACAGTGATGCAGCCATGAGGTTCCATTAGCAGGTCCCTTAACAAACCTGCAGATTGAAAGATGCCAATAGCCTGGGCTGTGTGACAGTCTCCATGTGCTCACCCCGATTTCCACACCACCCCTCCTGCTGTGTACAAATGCACCCAGCACAAACACAGATTGTGCCACAGAGATGACACCAGCTCAGCCCAGCTGAGGTGCTGGAACTTAAATGCTAGGAGATCAGTAAGCCAGGTATTACCTATGTCTGAAACAGACAAGTGACAGCAAGAAGCACAGTCTTTCAAAATTATCAGAGCTTCATTCTAGATGGAGAGAAGAAAACACAGCTCAGCTTGCTCCGATCATAAAAAAATCCACAGGGCAAAAGTGGCTGCATCTGATGGTATTCCAGAGGAGGTACAGCATGTCACAGCCCAGGAAGCATCAAGCTAAAACACTACAGCAGAGTTTCCTTCCCCTGCCCTTCAAGAATTCTGAATATTTCCTCCTCATTTAGCATCCAGGGATGCTGTATGCATCTTCAATGCTACCTCTTCCTCCCACAGCCAACGTGAAGGAGAGGGACCTGAAAACTCATCACTCACTGTCTGTTTGTGGTGGTGGAAACAGCCTTTACAGGCAATGGATGTCAAGGTAATTAGGAGCAGGCTTCAGATTTAGAGTGGGGAATTTGGCCTTTCATCTTATTTCTGATATGAAGGGCACAAAGGTGGCTTGAAGCTACTTTCAAGTACTTCCCTGCCTCAGAATCCCACTGTGTCCTCAGACAAAAGCAGTGATGAGGCCAATGCAGCTGAGAGCAGAATCCATAGCAACAGGGGAGCAGAATGCAATGAAATCCCTGTGTGCAGGCTCACTGCAAACAGCTCTACACACTCATTTAAATTACTTGTGAAAAATAAGATCAGCTGTGTAACAGAGAGACAGTGCTAGGGGCTTCTCAAAACTCAGAACAGTTGTTTAACACACTGAGCAAAGGGCTTGTAAAGCTCTGCAAGGAACCAAGCACCAGATGGAAAACGGTTCAGAGTAAAGACAGGTTATAGTCAGAATGGAAACATTTACATGTCCATTTCCAAGCAAAAGCATTGTGCTCTTTGTCATGTGTAGAGGGGCTAACTAATTATTTCTTTCCACCTTAGAAAAGAATCAAAGATGATAAATGAGCAGTACAGACGTAGATAAAGGGACTCTTTTCACTCTCTGTCAAGGCAAAAGAACAAAAAGTCCACCAACCAGATTAAAAGGAAAAAGATCAAAACTCAGGGCACAACACATACATGGTACTCGGTGCCACAAGGGGTTAGGGCAGCCAAGCTCAGTAAGTTTAATTTTAGTACAGGTAAGTTTAATTTTAGCACAGGTTCCTATCTCTATCCTTACCAGCCAGAGGAGGAACCAAATTCACACAGAGAAGATCCTGGTTCAGGACTAACTCCTACAACCAGCTGGGTGTTACACAAGTGTTTCTGTGGTCTAGGACTGCCTACCAGTAAGCACAGAGCTAGTAACACACTTCTCCACAAATGTATTTGAATTTGGCTGGTGAAAATCGCTGCATAAAACAGAGATAAATTAAGATTGTGAAGGGATGCCTGCTCTGCTTTCTGGGCACAAAGTCTCCAGCTGCCTGGATGAACAGACTCTTGGTGACACAGACACATTTGCATCAAGTTGGCCCTTATAAAAGTCTCCATGTTGTTCTGTGAAGTGTGGGGCCTGCCCTGTGCCACAGATCAGTTGCTGGGGTGCTGAGCCTCTGATTTGGTCATGTTCAGCTTGTTCCTTATGTAATTATTGCTCCTGGTCTGCCTAGTGCACATTGTTATGTAGGTGGTGAAAGGGGCTCTGCATCCCCTGAGCCAGCAGAACGTGTTACAGCAAATAAATGTCTTTCTGTCCATTTTATTTTTCCTTTCTTTCGCTGCCTCTAAGCTGAGGGGCTCCCTGCACAGCAGAGAGAGCTACCTGGAGGCCAAGAATCTGAACAAGCAACACCAGCTCACCTGGAAAGCCATGGAGTTAGCTGCAGCCAGAAAGATCCTCAAAGGCAGCTTGGCTTTGTAGGAACGGTGGCTCCAGAGGCGATGCGCGCCGGCCGTCACGCCCAGAGCCGTCATCAGGAAACAGAAATATGCTGAAAGGCACAGAAACAAAACACAGGGTGTGCCACAGGGCCAGCTGACATTATTTGTGCTCTCTTTGGTGTAAAGATGCTCCTTGCCCTGCCTGCCTGCAGGGTCACTCAGGAGACGAGGCTGGGCAGACAGGAGGTGAGGCTCTCAGCCCACCTCTGCCTCACAGGCTCTTGGCCCAAAGAGGACAGGCTTATTTTGCAAGTGTAAAATGAGAATGAGAGCACATTCAAACATTAAAGAATATTACAGGACAACTTCAATTTACACCATCTGCAGCAATGTGTTGTTTAGCCAGGGCTCTCTGCCACCCGACACACACAGACACGCTTCGGTTAAAACAGCCTATTTCAAATACTTAAACAGAGTTACCAGAACAAGCAGGGAAAACGAGATCCCAAAAAGGGGTTTTGTACTTAGAGTCTGTCCACCAGGGAACCCTGCTAGACAGGCAGTGGCTTGACAGGAATTCACAGTCTGCTTTTCCCAGTATGTAATGTGAAACATTTTTCTGTTCAAAAAAGAAAACAAATGTATATGTAGGTGTGTGTTTATTGTGTCCCTCTATCAACTCCCAGCTCACAGTGCTTGAAATTGCAGCATCTGAGAGAAAATAGAATTGAAAGATATTTGGGAAAATAACAGCAACCATACTTCACATTGACTGCCACCTCTGTGGACTGAAGAAGCAAATAGACTTTTTCCACTCTGCTGGTGGATCCACCAAAAACAGATTCACCCAAACTGCTTGCCATTATGTCCATGGCCAAAATCCCTGTCATCTCCTGTACGGCAAACCAAAGCCTTTCTCACAAGAGGCAGCAGACAGCTGGAGTCAGAATGATCCCAGCAAAGATGATACCTCTCTAAAACCTGGTTTGGGTGCTGCCATTGAAGAGACAATTCTGATTTTCAGCAGGCTGAGTGCTCATGGTACTCCTAGAAAAGGCTCAGTTGTGCAGTTATGCCCAACTAAAGTCTATCATGAAATTAAAATTTCTACTTACCTGAAGAGAGATACAAAAATGAACTAAAATCATGAATTCTCTCTGCACATTATGTGTACAGATTTTGCAGAATCTACAGATTACTCTCAGATCAGTAAAAATGCTGACGCCACAATTCCTTACACTCCAGTCCCCACTGCAGAGCTGCAGTTCTTGCATATGCCTTGATGGAGCAGGGATTTGGACATCTATGAAATTAGGGTAAAACCTATCCTACCATATGCTGTGTGTGATGTTGAGCTGTGCAGAGACATCACTAAATAAAGCCTTCCAAATCACTCAAATGACTGCAATTGTGGGAACAGATCTGTGACACACAGAATACTGACATTATCCAGCTAACATAAAAATATTAAGGTTAGAGTCCTGAATCATTACAAGAACATATTTTCTGTGGGCTTTATGACTGGTTAACCTCCTGCTAGTCATGGGCCGGAATCTCCCATCTTCAGCAGTTTCTTTGCTTCCTTAAAGCACAAGGGAGCTTTTCCTCCCACTTCAAAGCAACAACAAATCATTTAATTGACCAAGTGCTTCTCAAGGGTACCCATCCATCTTCATCATGAATGATTGCTTAAAATGAGAATGAAAGATAAATGGGTAAAATGTGAGATATGTGACATTAGGATTGATTTCACTTCCCTTCTCTGTCCAGTGTAAGAAGATGGCTGTGTGGTAGGTAACAGACCATATGGAATATCTGCACTGAACACAATCAGGGACAACCCTCTCTGGCCCTTTCCAGCCCCCCAGGGATTTGCCAGCCCCAGGCCCCTCCTGCAGTGCTCAAGTGATCAAGGAAACAGCTGGGGCTTATACCCACGCACTGTGCCTATTTTTTGGCTTTGCAGAGGAGGAATCATAAGAGCAGGAATCTTCCTAATATAAATCCTGAGGGTTGAAACATTCCCAGAAACAAACAAACAAAATTACCCAGGAGGTTCAGTGCCAGAGCAGAAGCAAATCCTGTCAGACAAATGCACTGCTTGGTGATAGCAAGTTTTGTGATTCTTACAGCAATTAAGGTGCCCGAAAATAATATTTGACCACTAATTCCCAATGCATAAATAGCCAAGATGACAAATATTTGCCATGTAAGGAATAGGTCTCAAGCTCTCCTTTGCAGAACAAATTAGGATCCCAAATCAAAAATCAGACTACCAGCCATTTGATGATATATTAATCATGCACAGCTACAGTACTGTAGAGAAGAAAGCCACTGCTTGCTTACCTGTCCCATTTTTGGGGATAGGAGTGTGTATAGGGGGTTGAACATGTCAGTGAAACAGAGGGATTGCAATGTGGAGCAAAACCAGACTTGGCAATTCCTCCTTATACTGAAAACACCCTCTCAGAAATTTAGCTAAATGGGTTTCCTAAGTAATAAAGAGTAAATAATATTTATTGCAGAAAAAAGGGGAAAAAATAAAGCCACAAGAAAAGTACCAATTAACCCAGAATTCAAACAATTAATGTTATATTTCTTTTTAATTTAGTGGGATAGCTAATGTACAAAGAGGAAATTGGTCAAATAGCCAGATGTATCCTCTGCATGTTCTGCTAAGGTGTGACAGGAGCATTTCCAACCAGCTCCCTCGGTAGAGCACAGCATGAGCAAAATGATTCAGAGCAGAGGGAGAACCATGTAAAAGAGGGAACAGAGAGGAAGAAGGGGAAGAGAAAACAGCAGGTAAACCTGTGCAAAAGGACAGAAGAGAGACCCAGAGCACAGGGACAGGGAGAGGATGCAAGAGAGACAAGACACACGAGGTTAAAGTAATGTGCAGGCAGGGAGCTGGCGGGTTGCTAGGCTTCCAATACACTGTGCCTGTGCACAGATGCTATTTATGGGAACATGCCAGAATCAATAGGCAGAAGATTTTTATTCAACATTCTTATTAATGACCTGAAACAAAGGCAAACAGCATACTAATTACAACAGGGGATGATGCTATATTTGGAGCAGCAGTGAGAGAGCTAGCAAAACAAGGAAAGATCCGTGCAGAGACAGGGAAAGAAAGGCTCAGAGTAAAGACAAAGCAAAGTAATGTAGTTTGGGGAGCAGTAACTGGACACAGGGATCTGTGATGAGGATGAGAAGCCTGGGGAAGCAGGAGCCTGAAAGGAGGATCATCAACAGTTCATAAAATATTCCCAGTGGGCCATATGATAAGGCAGCAAGACATCAGTGTGATTTTGAACAGCAGGCACAGAGGTATCATCTCTCTGTCAGACAGAAGCAATGAAAACTACACCAGGCAAATAATTTTAAAATGGGTGGGAAATCAACAACATCAAACATTTGAGCCACATTTTTCAGAACAACTCATTATGCCCATGGCTGGATTTCCAGAAAAGCTTTGCTAAGGCCAGTGCCAAACTCTGCTGAAAATCTCAGTATCCAGGGAACTGACTTCTTATGAAAATATGGGGAGATGTTGCCACAGTCTGTATCTACTTCACAGGCATCAGGAAATCATCCTCTGATCTTAATAGTTGCTTAAATTGGAGCAGATCTCACCCCCCAAAAGCTTCAATTCTGTTTTATGCTAAATATCAAAATTACAACTTCTTCTGTTTTTGAAACTTGGGACCACATTAGAAAGATATGTATTTATTCTTTGTGAATCCAGCACATTACAGATTGATTTTGACTTTTATCTCATTATTTAAAAAAAAAAACAACAAAACACAAACCAACCAAAAGAAGATGCTCAACAAACACTGGGTGCACTCTACATATCTGAACAGACAATTCTGGCTCCTGAAAGCGAGGAGATGACTGGACATCCTTGTTCAGCACAGATGACAAGGAGACACTTGGGATAGCAACTATCCATGCATTACCAATGTCAAACATAACCCAGTTAGATGGAGCAAATCACAATTATCTCAGAGGGACGATACATCAGACAGGAAAACGGGAGCAGCGAAACAAAATCAACTGCACGTTCACAATAGCACTACTGTCAACACACAAACCCTCTTTAAAGTACAGAAAAATGTCACACAGCTGTTCCCATGGGGTGGCAGCACAGGGAGCCTGGCACCAGCTCACACCAGTGCCTACCATCCCTGTGTGTGGATGGCACGGACAGGAGGGACAGCAGAGCCAGGAGCAGGGAAGGGAATCAGCTCTTGCCGGTCTCACTGCCGGCTTCTCTCTCCCATGTGGCTCCCAGTCCCTTCTCAGGGATCTAAACACTGCATTCAACCACAGCAGTGGGACTACTCTGAACGTGGCACATGCCTGGAGAGCGCCATCATCCTCACAGTTTGCTCTCTGAGTTGTTCCAAACACAGATCCCACCACAGCCCTGTTATCTGAACATACTTTGGGACTGGGCAACTTCTGTGAACCTTTGAGCTTTTTTTACATGCTACAGCATGTAAGAAACTTTCTCCTGGTCCTGGAGCAGACTTGGTTTTAAGTCAAGTGATGACACATCTTAGCTCAGCCAGGATTGGGGTGTATTACATCAATGCCAGCAAGCAGGGCAGAAATTCCCAGTCTCTCCAGTACCAACAGTGGGGGAAAATGTGGGGGAGAGTGCTCACCCCTTCCAGCAAGACAGATGCCAGGCCTTGTGAGAGCAGAGCAGTGCCTCACCTAGCCCCATACTTTCTTCTAACAGGGGTAAGGGGAGTTGCTATGCAGAGGAGACTGAATTAAAGATTAATTAAAAAATAAATTAAAAAGAAAAAAAAGACAACATAGGCCAGCTATTGTTGCACTAGCACTGCCTACACACTTCAAGTGATGTGGACTTCAAGATGTGACATTTGGCACAGAGTTTGTTAAAAGTAATTACCAAGGCAAGTAATTACTGGAGGCTGTCCCAGAGTTGTCATCACACCTGCTCTGACCAGGAGGGTGACAGCCCTTGGGTCAGGGTAGCCACCAAGGGTCAGGCCCTTGGTTTTATGTCTTGTTCTGAGGACATCAGCCCCATTTACTCCTGTGCTGGCTGCTGTCCCCTCTTGCCAGCCCCCTGCCTGCTCACAACCAACCCGCAGCGTTATTTTGGATGTGCTCAGGGAGCTGCTCCTTCAGTGCTGTCTTCACCCTTCAGATGCTATTTTGGAAAAACCTTAGCTCTTCTACTGCCATCTCTTTGGGGACAGCTTCAGAAGCACACAGCACTCTGTTCTGATGGAGGTCCCACTGCTGGGTCATGACATTCCCAGCACTGTTTAGCCTACAAGGTCTGACACATTCCCAGGCCCAGCCTGAAGGTACATTCAGAAAAGGCTTACACATTTTTACCAACACACACCCAGTCTCCAGCAGCTCAAGGATCAAGAGGCAAGATCCCATGGATACAGGAGGGATTAATTTTCTCAGATGTGAATTCTAATCACACTAATGGCAAAGAAAGCCCATCTTTTGTTTGGGGAATTAAAATTAACAAATGCACGGGCTGTGCTTCACCTGTAGGCATCTGTTACCTCTTCAACAAGAGGGCAGCTGGAGACAGCTGACCTTAAAATGCTGTTCGTGATGAAGACATCTCGTGACATGACACCATTTGGAGGAAATTCTCTCTCCACAGTAGCCAACAAAGTCTCAAGCAAGCTGCTGAGAAATTTTCATCTCAGCACAGGCCATTTTTTCTCCCCTGTATATAAAAGGATACCACAACCTGACTCATTTGTATTAAAAAAAAAAAATTATTTGAGGATTAAAAATTACAAGAATGGACATGCAACTTTTGTCTGCTTCCACACCAGCATCCTGTGCTTATTCAATCAAATAAAAATTGCTTGTTCGGGAATTTTACTAACCAAATGAGTCACACCCCAAGTTTTCCATTATGCTGCAAGAACTGCATGAGATATACAGACAGCAAGTTGCTCAAGCACAAGTATGCAAAGCTGACTGACAGCCATAAATATGTAACACTCCTGTAACTTCCAGTGGTGATTTTTTCCTTTCTAAAAATTAAATTACATCTGCCTATCCTGTATCTGCCTTCTCCTCCTCACTTGTGGGGTTTTGCTGTTATTCAGTGGCAGATTTAGGACTAATATGACCAAACCAGGGAAAGTACTTCCAGTAGTGCCAAGTGGTGCCTAACTTCATTCCCACTGAAATTCAGGGCAGCACTGCCACCCATTTCAGTAGCTGCACCATGCCTGGTCTCCTCTGAACTCCTAGGAGATCCTCCACTTCACTACACACACAGACAGAGGTAGAAGATTCTCCTATGAGTCAACATCAGGGCTCAGACCAGAAATGCAGTCAATGATTTTGTGGTACCTCATATGCTCTTTTACACCTTCATTAGATAATGTCGAGTTCGGGGATATATTTTTTTAAAATGCCATGTCTGTCCTCAGAATGGAAAACTTTCCTTCCCCAAATCAGGCTCAGCAGTCTTCCCAAACACCTCAGTAAAAAATGCTGGTTGATGTCACACACTGCACCAGTTGGAGGGCCAGGTCAACATGCAGCATTCTTAGATGTAGATTAGATACCAAGACCCCAGTACACATCTCTACTGCTGAACTCCAGAGAAACCTTGGGGCTCTCCTCCTCCAATAGCAAAGAGACACCAGGGAGCAGTAACATCTCATTTAACTTGCAGCATCCTACTAGAAAAGCCTTATTTTCTGACCTGGAACTACATTTATTAAGGAGGAGGAAATTTTCACCTTAGTCCCTAAATTGCTGCCAAGAAGCGATGTTGAATGAGTGCTCTGGCCCTGGGGTCTCTGGGAAGGAAACACAGCTCTGCAAGCCAACCCTCTGCTCACTGAGCCCTGCTAACTATCAAAGGCTGGCATCAAAAGCTCCTTGGGCTGGATTCAAGCGAGCAAATGAGAATTAAAAAGCACTGGCATGCAGCAGCACCAATTCCCTGGGCTGCCCACCATACAGGTCATGCCAGCTCCCAGAGGGAGCCATGCTTTCCTGTGGAGACCAAACATGTGAAATCTCAGGCCAGAAAGTTTCATCTAAAATTAGATCTTCACATCCTCTGAGCTACTCTAAATTGAGCCAAGAGAGACAGAGATAAGAGGAAGCACATCAAAGGCAAAGGGGAAGTGGAGTTTCAGAGCTGCAGAGAAGATGATTTCTGATGATTCCCTGCTCCTGCCCCTCTGTACCGCAGTGGAGCTGCAGGAGAAGCCATCCATCACATCCCCTTGGCCCTGCCATCACCAGCTCATGAAATCCAGGCTGCCTCTGCCTGGATGCACATGCATGCATTTTCAGGAACATTCCCCAGAGCCAGCACTGAGTATACAAAAGACTTAATTCCAGTTGGAACAGCAGAAATGTTCATATTGACAACTGCAGCCAATGTGACATAAATAAAGCCAATAGAACAATGGAAATCGTGGCTGACAGCAGTTATTCCAATGCTAGAACTCCCCTAGGAAGGAAATACAGATTCCCTGAACTCACCAGCAACTGAAGATTGCCTTAAGATGCTGAACAGCTTACATATATTTTTAGATCAAAAGAGAAGGCTGGAAGATGCTTTGGCTTCTCTGAAATTTCTGATGCTTATGTGTAGCCTGTCTCAGCTCAGCTGGGTCCTGCGTCATCACAAAACCATGGGCAGATTTCACTTCTCTCCCAGTGACCTC
Source organism: Aegithalos caudatus (assembly GCA_013389925.1). Lineage (NCBI taxonomy): Eukaryota > Metazoa > Chordata > Aves > Passeriformes > Aegithalidae > Aegithalos > Aegithalos caudatus. The sequence continues at coordinate 267,099 of WEIU01008730.1, forward strand.
ACTGCTGTCCTCAATCCGCATGCTGACTCGGGCTCTGGTGGGTTTTAAGTGCTCTATGAATGCCAAGACAGAATAAATGCCAATTTTACCTCTTTTTCTTAGGGACAGAGTAAAGAAATAGCATGGTTAAGCCATTAGCAGAGCAGACCAGAGCCTTGCATTCAGCAGGCAGCTCTGCCCTGAGGAAGAAGGTTTAGTTACTGTTTAGCATCCCTAAAAAGGGACAAAGCCAAAGCTCAGCCTGTACAGAACCAGGTACATGACAGGGGAATGCCCTGCTCTGACCCACTGCCCTCCCCATGACCACTGAAGCAGAGATCTGACGTGTCTGACTTTTCAGGACTTCACAGTCCAGATGATGTTTCTGTATCTCTGCATCTTGCCTAGATGCTCTGTGTCTGCTCCACTTGTATGCTATCAGCTGCTACACCTTTTCCTCCCCCTTCCAAAACCGAACAGAGCTCAGAGCAGAACATGTTGCAAAAAATGGCCTCCTCCAACTTTCTCTCCTGTCAGTTTTAACCTCAGATCTGGGCTGCAAGCACTAAACCTCACTAAAATTAGAAGGCACAAGCCCTCTGCATGCAGCAGGTCAGTTAGCCAGAGCTGTCAGGGTGGAGGATGGTGCCAGGGCAGAGGAGCGTGTGGGCAGGCTGATGCTCCCCGGGGGCACCCACCAGATGATTGCTCCCCACACTCCCCAATGACTCCTCACTGTGTCCCTCCAGCACAAACAGCCCTGCCCCAGCCCAGCTCTGCTCCTCCAGTGAGCTCTAGTGCTCAGAACATCATCTAAGACACCAGTGTCCAAAAGTGTCTTGAGACAGATCCTCCAGACATCCCCATCCCCTGCTGTTGGGGCCCCTGCACAAGAGGGATGGCAGGCACACAATTCCCCATGCCAGCACCACAAACAGCCTTCCCCTCTGCTTCACGTCAGCTTTGCTTTACTTAGCATAGTAATTGTTACTGTTTCGCTCTCCAGTGGTGCAGCACATTTTATTGTTAGCCTACATGGTAAAAATAAAACCTGATTACAAGAAATTGCTTGGCTTCAATTACAACATCAGTGTTAGTTACAAGTGCAACCTTGACTGCAGGGAGGGTAGGTGCAGAGATGAGGAACTACACTAAATTCAATGCAATAAGTCCCTTGAGACTTCTCCTGCAGAGAAGTCCATCCTGACTCATCCATTGAAACTCCTCAGAGCCTGTATTCTGCCATCCCCACCTGCAGATGTTACCAAAGATAAACAGCTAGAGCCAGAAATTCCTGCTGACTCCCTAGAACTGCCTGCACTAGCTCAGGGACTGGTGGAGCATGGCTAAAGAAGGCATTTGATGCTTTTGTGGCCTTTGGCTGGGCTTCTGTGTGTTTGCCACAGCCAGCTCTGGGGGTGCCAACAAACCTTCCCTTCAAGGGGCTGCTTCACAGGGATGCCTCTCCCAAGCCCACCATGTCAGGGGGCAGCCCAAATGCCAACAACCCAGCCAAATTCAGACAGGGATTTCCACCTTTGCTGGATCCAGCTGTCATCTCTGTCCTCATCACCCACATCAAAGGGAAAGAGTGCTTGAGGTTCCTGTGGCGTGGCTGGAGCACGGGTCAGAGCAGCCCAGCAGTGCTTTGTGCTGGGTGAACATCCCAATGCCAAGCACACACAGCTTTGCTGGTCACTCATTCCCACTGCAGGAACGCTTCAGGAGTGCCTTGAACCCACTCCTGAGAGCAACAGGACCAAAGGACCGGCACACACATCCAGGGCTCAGCATGCACAGAGAATTTTTTCCCCATTCCTTTGCTATCTTTGCAGTGACCACGTGATGTGCAGCACACAGGACAGAGAGAAAAACACAGGAGCACCACCAATGCACTGGGGATGAAATCAGGATAAGGAACAAAGGAACAAAAGCATATACTTACAGCTGAACATTGGGACAGACAAGACCTTAAGGAACCACCTCCAGCAACAGTTAAAACAAGAGAGGAGTTAACACTGGGGAAGGGAAAAATCCAACAGGCAGGAATGTCCTCAACAGGACATCACCTCAGAGCAGGATTCTGGAACAGACCCAGGAACACTGGTGATTGTATTCATCCATACCTAGTCCAGGCTGCCCAGGGAAGTGCTGGAATCTCCATCCCTGGGTGGATTTAAAAGATGTACAGCTGTTATGCTTAGGGACATGGTTTAGTGGTGAACTTGGCAGTGTAGGCTAATGTTTGGTTTTGATTATCTTAGAGGTCTTTTCCAACCCAAGTGATTCTGTGATGCTGTTCTATCTGTACATTATGTGAGGGTGTGTTCCCAGTTTTGCCATGGACATGGAGCTCAGACCATTCCCAGATGTGTCACAGCCACCCCCAGATCTGGGGCTCATGCCATTTTTAAGGAGAGAAACACTGCTTGAGAAAAGACTTTGTTCTTGTCAGAGATGATGGGAGTTCAGCTCTTGATGCCAGGAGGGAAGGAACAAGCCAAAAATTCGGCTATTAAGAGTGACAGCTGCATAACCACGCTCTCAAATGGGCCAGGGGAGGAAAAGCCAGTCCGAAACCTCTCTGGAAACAAGCAGGGCTACTCCCCTGTGCAGATGTGTATTAACATTTGGATGTAATTAACATTTGGATTAACTCCACCTCTTCTACACTCATCATCTAGTGGACCAGCTGCTGTCTTGAACTGCTGAAAGCATGGTGGGCAGCTGGGAGCTGATGGACAACAAGGCCAGCCTCCTGTATTCCACAGAAACCTCCCAGAGCTGCTCCCTGCTCATGGCTGGGACTGAGCAAGCAAACAGGAGATCACCCCAGGGAGTAAGGTGAGGAAAGGTCCTTCTGATCATTAATCCCTTTCCATCAAATATCCAAGATAAATGCATTTCTCCCTATTTCTGACCCAAAACCTCACCTACAGAAATCACCTGAACATAAGCACTCTCCAGGCCACAGAGGAGCACAACCAATCTCCAGAGTGGCAGCAGGAGTGACAGAGAAGTTTCCACCAAATGTCTCCATTTCACTTGGTGTGAAACAGAGACAATATTTCCACTCTCCTTCATCCACGGAGGTACCAAGGGGAATTTCCCTGGAGCTAGAACCCTTTTTTATTTACAGAGGTCTGTGTAGAGTTTCCAGCACCGTGAGTAGAAACGGTTTGGGACTAAAACCAGTTAATAACCAGAAAGCCAGCAGGTGGCACTCAAGAATATCCAAGACTCTGGAATCATGCAGGACCAATAAAACTTGCATCTGCAGTGCACAACAACAACCTGAGCCTCGTTACACAGGGATGCTACCTATCAGCAGCCTGAGAAAGAGGTGATAACCCAAAGTGCTAGGACCACAACTGCTTTAATCTCTCTTACTGAAGGGATCCAGGCATCCCAGGCAGGATCCAGGGATCCCAGGCAGGATCCAGACTCTTGCCTGGGAGCAGTTTGCATCTCAGCAGGGGTGCAGCTGGGCAGCACCGCTGCTCCGTCTCCATTCCCAAGCACTCGTGCACGGAGGAAAGCTGAGGATAAGCATGGCACAGGGCCTGCCATGGCTGAACACGAACAATCTGGAGCTCTCAGGAGCACTAAAGCATCTCCTAAACGCTGCTGAAACAACACCAACAAGCCTCCCTTCCCATGTGAGCATCATTAGGGCAAGGCCATCCTCCTTCCCAACCCCAGGCTCTGGCAAGGCACAGCAGCGTGTGACATCCACTCCTCCCTCAGGCAGCTCTGCCAAATACATCCAGGTGATTTGGGATTTATGGGCAGCCATGTTTGCAAAAGTTTTTAAAGTTGTTTCAGCAATGCAAGGTTTTAAAGTAGGTAAACAGCTTAGTCCCATTTGTGGTGGCTCTATTTCCTAAAATTAATTTGGCTACTTCAAGTGCTTCCTCACGAGCCTCTGCGAAGACTAAAAAGCACCTTTTTCCAAACAAAATCCAAGACAATCACATGGTCTCCCAGAGGGAATCTTTAAGAAGTTATCATGAGCCCACCAAAAGAAACTGAGCAACTGTTAGCATCGGGCCCTGCAGTGAAACGTGCTGATACTTCCCTCTGTAGAAGGATTTCAGAGTTTTTTAGTTTGGTTCCCTAAATCAAATCAGATAAACCTTACTGGGACTGCCACAGGGTGGACCTGGCTGGAGCAAGGAGGTTCCTGGTTAAGAAGCATCATTTAATGGCACGTTACTGTCGTGGGGGATGAGCCTTGCACAGTTTCCTCCCAAGTGATCTCCGGAAAGTGGTGCAGCACATCCAGCCCAAAAGAGGACATCAATGAGCCAGAGCCCCAGCTGGCCACAAGCATCCCTTTGCACAAGTTCATTCCTGGAAAATCTGCATGCTTGGCCCAGCCAGTCCCATCAGCAGCGAGCCTGAGAGAGAATGGGGATGCCTCCTGTTCAAAGCTCCATGGTGCTGAGCAGCAGGGGGAAGGCAGCAGGGCCTTCTCCACTCACTCCTGCACCAAACCACAAGCCAGGCTGGCAAAGAGCAAGGCAAGAGAGCTCCCAGTGAGCCCAGGCTGCAGCAGCAGGGGACATTCCAAATCCGCTGGGCCGGCTCCATGGCTGTCCCACAGGCACAGCCCGGGGCTGCTCCATGCCTCGCACACTCCGTCTGCTGCCTCTCGGGTCAAGGCAGCTCCCAGCTCATGGAAAATTTTGACATGAGTAATTTCATTGTTTTTGTTCAGCTTGGACTGAAATCAAATTCCACAGAGACACTGGGATGGCCCTGAAAGCCTATGTTCTAACCAGCTTATCTGTACATCCCTTGAAAGATAACCCAATTCCCGGTTCTGCACCAATTCACATCCCCAATTCTCACCACCCAAAGTGCTGCTTGGGATCCCTTGTGCAGCCCTAACTCCATGTAGGGTGTGGGAAGCTGCAGCCCCAAGGTGCTGGTGCGGGAGGCAACGGGAACAGGGAGCACAGATAATCCTGAGTAAACAATCAGCTGAGCCTTCCTTGGCAGCGCTTTCCCATTGTCTATTATGTACAGCTGGACAAATGTCAATAAATTACCAATGGAAATGAGCCCTGCCGAGCAGGCAGCTTGGCTTGAACAGCGGTTTTCTAGGTGGCACCGTGGCATTTCAGCTCCACTTTTCAATCCGTGCTGCATCAGCTGCCTCCGGGGGTGGGAAGGGAAGGGAAGGAGGGGAGCAAGCCCTGCACAGAGGGAGGGTTTTTACCCGGCCTCCCCCAGGGGAGAACACAACAGAGAGGTGGATGTCTTGGGGGAGGAGAAGGTAAAAAAGCCAAGCAGGCAGTGGTGAGTCATGGGAAGCTGTCGGCTTCCTGCCAGACACCACGGAGGTCACAGCCAGCACTGGCATCCCACTCCCAGCACACTTGTTCCTGCAGCTTATCCATGGGGGAGCGGTGGTGGGGAACACGGAGCAGAGCAATCACTGAGAAGCTTCCCGAGTCCCAGGAAAGCTTGGGAAGAGAAGGAAAACCACAGAGGGATGCATGGAAGGCTGCAGCTCCTCCATCTGCACCTTCAGCGTACACACATCCCTGCACTACCTGACGCTACTCTCATGCCACCATCCACGTTTGCCAGCATGCCAGCCCTGCTCCGAAGGCTGGCTGGCAGCCAGCGCCCACAGAAAGGCAGTCTCACAGCTGATCTGCACAGGGAAGGAGATGTGGAGAACTGGGGAGCGAGAGGGACACGTCTGATTGACACTTATTCCTTCCAACACAGCTTCACTGGTTGGCTCCTTCCACACTAAAGCGAGGTGGGTTTGTCAACTTCAGCAACAGCCACCCTTTTTTACCTACCCTGAGTCGCTCAGAGGGACCTCAGAAACAGGTCACCACCGTGACAGCAAGCTAATTTATCTGACATATTTTGCAGGAGAGTGTGAATTTTCATTGCTCTTTTCATTGCTCAGCACCTCTGAGGGGAGCAGAGCTGGCAGCAGCCAGACGCGAGCATACACGCAGTGTCCAGGACAGCTGGAGCCAGCACATTCACTCCCTGCTGTGCAGCCCCTGTAAAAACCACCCACCAAACTCCTGTAAAAACTCTGTGGTCTGCTCTAGGGTGGCTGTTAAAAATAACCATGTCAAGAAATGAGAGGCTCTCACTTTCAGAAGGAAAGGCATTAAGCTGCAAAGTCCTTGAGAACTGTTTATGATTTAGTGTCTGTTTAATCTCCACCAGGAAAAAATACCTCGGAGGATGGAGGGCTGAGTTGGTAATTCTGCGCTTTGCCTCCGGCCTCAGGGATTTTTGTAATTAAGCACAGTGAAATCAGAGACGATTTCAAATTGTCTTCTTGGAAAGGCAAAACAGAAAAAGAAAGCCCACCTGCCTGCACACAACAGGACCTAAAAGGGTTGAAAGACCACAGGCTGTGCGTTCCAGCCATACAGCTCCCACAGGCTCTCCTGGTCTCCCTGATCACCAAGCTGTGGCCAAGATAAACTATGAAATCAGCCTGAACACCAGCAGGAATAGGGAAGCGAGAGGAGTAGTGCTTACAGAAGGAAACTATGCAAAACACAACCACCCCACAAACATCTTCTGGTCACGAGCAAGCCAGGTGAGGGATTGTGCAAACCAGGCTGCCAGTCAAACGCAGGTGCCCTCCAGGGATCCAGAAACTGAGGATGGTAATTGATGGAAAGATTAATTTCAGCTGCAAGCAGCAGTTGGTGGCGATTTCTGGGCGTTTAAGACAGACTGAGTAACAAAAGCTGAACCTGTGAAAAAGAGATTTAGGACTTCTCCAAACAAAAAGAATAAACCTGACTCCTAAAGCATTTAGCTGGGACTTCTGAAGAGTCACCTCAACAGTAATGATGGCAGCCTAACAACCCAAATTCCATGTCTGTGAGTTCCTGCAGCAGAGACCCTTCTTTCCTCTGAATAGAAGAATCCCAGGCTGTTATATTCTCCACTCACCTCACAAAGCAGGTTATTTATCCAAAAAAATTGCATCAGCTGTAAGCAGCACTCAAGTTTTTACCCTCTTGGCCACCGAGATTTATATGAATCAATATCCAGTTCTGCCTGCTGAATAGTGATGCTGACATTCACCATCTATTTGCTCTCACAAACCCTGACAAGCCTTGCACAATACTGCAGTGCTTCTATGTAGCATTTTCTCCCAGCATCATTCTTCTGTGGAGAAAGGAGGACTTCAGCACTGTAGGATGGAAGAAAAGAAGCTATATTTCATATTCTCTTCCCCAAACCGAACCCTTGGCTTTTCACGGCTAGCAGGACAGACGCTGCAAGCAGGACAGACGCTGCAAGCCATCTCCCCTCGGAAAGCACAGCCTAGCTTATCGTCTCTGTGCCAGCGCAATACAGCTCTTACTCGACTTTCACATCTTCCCTAATGAAAATTTCTATCACCTTCCTCAAGAAACAAACGACGAGCTGATTTTCTACTCCAAACGGGAGCAGAAAACCGTGGGTGTTCAGAAAGTAACGCGGTGAAACAGCAAAGGGACGGCTAGCGCGTCCTCTCCCAGACCTTTAAACCGAAACATCAGCGCTCGACTGGGCTTTTTTAACTAAAAAAAAACTGGTAAATGTAACCGGAGGGAGAGCGCCTCCTGTTTCTACAGCAACCGAGGGCCCGGCGCTGGCGCTGGCATCCCGGGAGCGGCCGCGGGGGGGGCTGGGGAACAAAAGCCACCGCGCCAGCAAACAGGGGACGGACAGGGGACGGACGGGGACGAACCGAGACGCGCCCGCTGCCCCGGGGT
>WEIU01008730.1:275187-321851 GCA_013389925.1 Aegithalos caudatus
CCGGCCCGCCGCGCTCCCGTCGCCTCTCCGGCTCCCAGGGGACGAGGGTTCCAGTGGCGTTTAATTCTGGAAACTCGTGCCATCAAAGCAAAAGATGCCGCTGGCGCTAGGGAGGTGCAGGTGTTGGAGAGGTGGTGGGTAAAGTTGCCTGCCCGGGAGTGACAAGGTGGGCACCCAAAACGCGCACACAGACAGACAGCAAGCTATCTGCAGCGCGCACCCGAAGGAAGAGCTGCCACACTTGTTGTTCCGTCCGTCCTAGCACGGATGGAGCGAGGTTCGAGCGCTCAGGGATGGCTTCGTGGGGCCGCCGCCCCCCGTGTCCCCCCCGTGCTGCCGCGGCCAGCTCTGCGGGACCGAAAGGATCCCGGGGCACCGGGGATGCCAGGGATGCCAGGGTGGGCGCCGTCAATGGCAAGTCCATCGGTGGCAGAAGGGTGGCCCGCAGGAGCGGCAGGCGGGAAGCAGCTCGCTGTGACCAGCCGGGTGCTTCACCTGCCGGGAGCAAGAACGTCCTGCACAAGCAGTACACAGAGGGTTGAAGTCGTTAGGTGGGAACCAGACACTGATTCCAGATAAAACCTTTGCCTGTGGTGCATTTTGTTTGGTGTTGAATGTTCCTGGGAGGACTGGAGGGAAGGAGGGAGTGGCCCAGGAGCGCCAGCAGCCCTCCACCCTGGCTGGGACCAGATTTGCCATGATTTGCAGCTTGCCATGCCCTTCCATTGCTGCACCACGACCTCAGAAGGTGATTTAACTTGCACTGTGCTTTCCTGCCCTGAGCTCTTCCAGATGCCCAAGGTCAACTGTAAGCCTCATTTCGAGTGTACCTACTGCTGATTTAATATGTGATACTCATCTTCCTGTTTGGACTGCAGTCTGATGTTGGTGCCAGGCAGGAGAGAAGACACCATCCTTTAATGATTCTTCCATGTTTTGGTGTCTGAGAGCAGGAAGAAGCCCCCATCCCTTGCACAGCAGCTGCTCCCCAGCTGCTGCTGGGCACACCACACAGAAGGAACCTGCACAGCCCGACCTCACCTCTGCACACCCAGGATAACCCTGAGTGGTTAAGGCAGGAATGTCAGGGCTCAAGGTGAATAACATGGAAATGCTAGATGGAAATGCTACCAGGCAGCAAGGAAGTATGGAGACACAGGGAGCACATCTCTCTGAAAAGGCAGGATGAAACTGTTCATCCTGACCTGCTTTTGCAGGCTGTTAAAGCATGGCACAGGATAGATGTTAGTCTTGTATGCTTATGCAGATGTAAGTGGCACTAGAGCTTCCCAGCTGCCTTCCACAGACATTCCTGCCACCCTGGCAAAGAGGCAACACAAACAAACTGCTTTGCCAGATTTCCAGCTAATTTGAGTCACTGATGAACACATCTGTGAAGGTTCCCTCTGTGAGCCTTTGAACACAATGCTGTAAGTTTCACACCCCACATTTATCTCTACTTCCCAGCAGTTTGCTTACAGAGTAGCTAACGCAGCAGGGAAAGCAGGTGAATAAAAATGATGTGGAAAATGCTCTGCTGTGGCCACAGGTCCTGTGGGTGTAGGGAGTGCTGATGCTTAGGGTGTGTCCCTGTCCAAGTGGAGTTGGCTGCATGCAGAGAAAGCTTGGCAAGTGCAGCAGCAAAACTGTGAGGGGGATATTATGTAGTACCCAGCTCCAGAGAAGTCCCTAATGCTCAGGGGGTTGCTGGTCCTGATGGAGGAGCAGAGGAAGCCCAGGGCAGACCAAAGTATCCCCTTTGAGAATCATTGCACAGTGTAGTTCCTCATGAGTGGAGCCCGTCTCTGTTCCCCTGATCCCAGAAATCACTGCTTGGGCAGTGGCAACTCAATGACAGCATCAGCATTTGTCCCAGGATCACTGCAGTGGCTGTGGGAAGCAGCATATTTTGGAACATGATGCTGTGAAAAATCTACTCTCTTGAATAAAACTACCTGGCTACCTAGATCATAATGTCAGGACTACATGTCGCAGAGAGAGGTCTGGACTTTCAGATTAAGGCCTTGCTAGTACTCAGAAATGCAAAGAAGAGATTTTGCACATCTGAATCCTACTTCCCTCAGTAAAAAAAATAATATTGGAAAACATTCAGTGAGCCAGAATTGCCTAGAGAAAAAAAAACCTGGGGAGCTGCAACCAAAACAGCAACAGAGTTAAAAGGAGATTTTCTCAGTAAACATTCCTGGGTTCATATTTTTAAAAGCGAAGGATGTGCAAGTCTGGAAGAAAAAAAAAAAAAGCTTGAGTGTAGTTTAGAGATCTGGAAACAACTTGGTTTTGTCTGCTGTACTCAATGCTGGATGTAGACGTGCTGAAAATGAGAACTCAAGGCAGTGTTTCAGTGTTTTGAGAGGAAGGTGACAGCCTCCCTCTTGTCTGCACATCTTGCCTTTGCTGGCAGTTCCAGCTGGACTTTCTGTTGTCATGCCTGTCTGTCTGCTCGCTGAGTTTGGCCTCCACTGCTGCCACAATGCCTTTTCTGTGCAGGTAAAAGGGGCACCTGGCACTGAGCTGTGGTCCAGAGGGCCTGTCCGTAGTTCTTGTTCCTGTCTTGTGCACTGACTTCAGATGATCTCACTGTGTGGTCTGCCTCACTCTGTGGTCTTGGCCTCTGCTCTTGCTCAAATCTCACCACTGGCTGAGAGGGCTGGATTAGAGACTCAAATCCCCTCACAGGAAGCAGGCAAGAGTGTGATTCCCCCCAGGACTGAGCCTGCCTTTCTGAACCCAGCTGAAATGCTGCACCAGGTTGCTGAGCACTGTGGCAGGGCTCTGAGTTGTGCTTCAGTGCACCCCACAAGTGATCACACATCCTCTCAGCCCCGCCAGTGACAGAGGGCTCATCCATCATCTGCACCGAGGTGTGAAATGCTGTCCTGGACACCAGCCTGGGAATACCTCACTGGCAGATTCCCAGTGCTGATGGGGACAGCCGTCTCTGTGGCACAAAGATACTTTTGTGCTGCTGGGAGGAAGGAGGTTATAGGTTACCCTGCCAACACAGCTGAGTGTCAGACAACCAACAAAGGACAAAGACCTAAATCTTGTGGAGCTTCCTATTCCAGCAGAAAAGATCATGGACTTGCAGGGGTTCAGGGTTCAGCACTGCTGTTGGAATTAGGTAGTGCCCCTTAGACAGAGCCTGTTTTCTTTTCTCACTTTGCAGGGAGAAATATGGGGGAATCCTCTCACGCCTGCAAATGGCCCCTGCCTGTTGTGTTCTGTGTGTTGCTGCATGTGTGGGCAGCAGCAGCTTGTCAGGGTGATGCCTGTGCCATCAAAAATCCTTAGTGCCAAGTAACACGAGGCCTAGAGGCTCTTGGCATTACTGGGGTGAGCCAGGCTGGGATGGTCCTCTGGAGCTGAGGCTGCAAAGGGCCTGAAAGTATCTTTCTATCTTCACATATTTTATTATCACAAAGGTTCGCATAGTTCCAGAATTTATTTGTCCTTCTCCAGTTATTTGACCTCACTATTTCCTGCCTTAGAAGGCCACCCAAAGGAGTTCAGAGGGGGGTTTTGCCAGGGTTTGAGAGTGGTGTGGCAGGGGGAGGCAGGCAGACACCACCTCATCTCCATCCCAAGTGGGTCCCAGCACAGCACTGGCCTTGACTCCTGACGGGCCTGGACCCAGCAGAGCGTGGCTTAATGAGAGATATTGCCACAAAGCACATTAGTCTGCTGAGCTAATTAATTACTAACTACACCTCCTGAGGCAACTGAATCAGCAGAGAGCATATAATTAAACCCAAGATTGTTTTTGATATATTTTAAACATTCTTCTAGAATTCTCTGCCCGGAAGAAAGAAAGAGGGCAGTGATGATGAAAGGTGGTGAATGGTTCGTGTGAACAGTGAGTATCATTTTAATGCTCTTCATTCCTGCCTGCTACCATCACATATCAGTGAGGCAGAGCTATTTAACATGTTGTCATCAGTGGCTTTTCTTTATTTTTTCTCTTTTCTTCTTTTCTCTTTTCTCCTTTTCTTTTCTTCTTTTCTTTNGAAAAATAAAGTGATGACCCCAAGGCATTGTTCAAATGAACACTTTAAGTAAAGAAGGAAACAAAGCCTTAAACATCAGAGGGTCAAGAAATACCTGATCAATTTTGTGGGTTGAACTGCTTCTTGTGTACCTGGAAAAGAATTTGAGCAACAATTTCTCAAGAAGCCTTCTGTGTGCTGTCCAGGCAGGCATGGACTGACTGTTGAGGTCAGCTGCAGCTGCTTTTTTAGAGTGCTTCGCAATAAATCCCCTCTTAATTAGATGCTCTTCTGGATATCTTGCAGCTCTAAAGCTCAGAGGAATTTTAATCAGTTCAGCCTCTTTTGGGTGAGGATTGCATTAAATGTGTCAATACATCCACGCCGACTGGCCATTTGGTGATGTATCTGTTTGATCTGCAGGATCGCCAGAGGAAACACGGGCATGATCAACCCAGCACACAGCAAGCCAAGGCTGGAAGATTACCCATTTAAGACTGAACGTGCTGAAACTGTTCCTGGTATCAGTACAGATTTTATTACATTCTTCAGTATTCTCTTGAAATGGCCTTGGCCCTTGTTCAAGGCTGAGCGACTCAGCTCAGCACCAGGCCCCTCGACAGGACACTCAGCATTCCCTGCAGGGGAGGTGCTGTCAGTTGGTGGCAGATGTCTGGCTGGATTTCCCTTCAGCTTGGAGCCATGCCTGGCTCTATACCTGCTGCTCTGCCTTTGCAATGGATGCCTGAGAACAATGAACACTTCAGGGAGTGGAGCCATGTGGGATTGCAGGTAGTGGGGAGGGGAGGCAGGGAAGGGGAATATCTGCCTCAGGATCTCCTTTGTTTCCCCTCTCAGGCATGAAGGAGTCCCCAGCCAGGCTAATGACACAGCAGGGTTGGTGCTGCTGAAGCCAAGTACCAGCATGGTGGTAAAGGTGAGGACGAAGCTGAGGGCAGCCTGCAGAACTCTGGGGAGTGGTGCCACTGCTCTGCATGCTGGCTCTGTCACGCTTCCCAAAACATACCCCTCCCCTCCATAGCTTTTTGGGAAACAGCTCTGGCAGCAAGACCCCTGTCCCTTGTCTCTCATGAACCCAATCAGCTAGAACACGCTTCCTTCTGGGCAGAGAAAACACGGTCACTATGCAGTAAACCCACATTCCCAATCTTTATGTTTGGGAACTGCGTGATCCGGAAGGCACAACACAGGAAAAATCTGATGTAAACTCTGCACAGGCCAGAAAGGCAACAACAATTAAAGGCAATCCCCAACATTCAGGCCTAATGCTGACCTTGTACCTCTGCTAGCAAAACCAAGGTAAATCCCTTACAGAGCTGTACAAGCACAAAAAGGTTTTCACTCAAGTGCTTAATTTGGATGTCCTGCCTGCGGCCAGGCCTCTCTGCAGTGCTGCCACTGTTACATCCCTACCTGCTTCCAGCAAATAGGACACAACTGCATTAACTCTGCCCTTTCCTGCTGGCCCTTTTGCTTGGATGGTGGCTGCTGAAGTAGCAAGGTACCTCCTCATGACAGCTGCTATCAGACACCACCTATGCTGCTTGGAATACATCCTTGAATTTCCTTTCATCCCTTCTTCTTACAATTCTGCAGCCTTGGGTGGCTGCAAAGAGGAGCAGCTTGGTTGGGGTTATAAAGGTATAAATCTCCTCTCACTCGGTAAGATCAAAATTAGGCTATTTGTGGCCAAATTATTTTACCAGCATAACTTGGCAGGGCTTCATTGCCTTCTGTAAGTGAAGAGGGCCGTTTCCATTTATCCCATCAGATGGGTGGCTAATTGCTTGGCATTCCTTGAAGATACGAACAGAAGGCAGCAGAACCGATAATTCATCGCAGCTGCTCTCAGGAGAGAAGGAGCAGATTTTTGCATCCACTCTTGTTAAGCACTTGGGCAGTGCAGTTTTCCTGTCCTGAGCTCCTGACAGTGGCTGAGGTGGAAGACAGCTTTCCTTTCAGCAAGGAAAGAGAGATTACTCCACTGCTGACAGTGTCCCGGCCATGGTGCAATACCAGGATACTATCACCTCAAAACCCCTCCTTGTTTCCCTCTTACCTGGTGGTCTCATTTTTGACCACTTTGATTTCCAGACCAAACCAACGCCACATTTGTTCCCATGCAACACTGTTCTCTAATCCCAATCTGATTCCCTTGTGCTCTTCACAAGGGGAACAAGCAAAATTTATTGCATTTCTCCCCATTAAATAAGCTCTTCAGTCTTGTCCCTGGCATGTGTGCCTTGCTGAATCCCTTCTCATTTGGCATCTTCTTTGACATGGATGGAAGGCTCATGAAGGTTTGTGTCATTAAATATTCCTTGGCTTTTACAAAGCTGTATCTTGCACAGGAGACATTCCCAAGTAATTACTCTCACATCCTGCTGCTCTTGTTCCCAACTTAGGAGCTTCCAATTTACAGCAGGGCTTTTCCTCACAACCCTGTACTTACTGCAGGGCATGCCCTTCTGCCACCATCACTCTCCCTAGTTGTCATTGCCAGAAGCAGCCAGCTTCCCAAAATATGAACCATCTGCATGTCCTTCACAAGTGCCAGCGCATGCCACCACTCCTGATCCCCAAGAACTCCCAAAAACACTCAGGGAGAGCATATGCAAGGCCAGCTCTTGAATTCCTCGAGCATTATCTCCTATCTGTTGGTTTGGCCCTGAAGTACTGGGACTGTTTTTTGTTTTCTTTGCAGAGCAGTGCATTACAGAAAGCACAGGCCAACCCAGCACAAGTGCTTTTCATCCTATTGAGGGTGAAAAAATATATTTTATTCCTGTTTACCTTTGAATGTGTTCTTTTAAAACTTTTCTTCCTTGAATCAAGGCACAAAGGTGCTGAATACACTGCTGTAAGTACACTTACACAATGTGTATCACTGCTTAAAAACTGATTACCTAGGTCAAAAAAATTTTGATTTAAACAATGACTTCCAATTGTTTAAATTCCTGAAATGAGGTAGCTCCAAGCTGAAAAGCCTTGTGTTCACCAATTTTAAAAGTTTATGAAGTAAGAAAATGCTGGAAAGGAAATAAAACCGTTTTGCCTAACCAATCTGTTTGAAGTCACAGAAGTCAGCAGTGATTTACATTGTTATTATTTCTTGCAGTATGCATTGCCAAATCTACATTCCATAAGCACTGATAATTTTAGGTTTTCATGCGAAACTGCTTCTTTTGTTTCTCAACCCAGACATTTTTTCCAACTGCTGATCTTTCTGTGTTCTCCACAGACCTTTTAGTGATAAAGAGAGGAAAAACAAAAGTATTCTCATGCCCAGGACACAAGAGAAAGATGCCCCACTGTATGCCAGTTCAAAATCTCTCCACTGCACTTCATAAAGACAAATTTTAATAAATTTACATTTATTGAAAATATCACATTAGCTTTTATTTTGCTCATTTGCCCCAGTGCACAATTAAGCTATTTAACATGTAAATTGTAATAACAGAACCGCGAGCAGCTTCATAAAATGAAAGACCAGATACACTTGTAACATGATCAGACTGTTTTTAATCTGGTGGATAAGGAACAGTGGGGTGGAAGGGAATCATCTGCTTTAGGGTCCAATACACAACCTATCTTGTTTTGTTTCAACACATACATCTGTTATTAAAAGCCACTGTTTAGCAGCGTGACATGCACCTAAAAATTGACAACGTGGGACATCAGCCATTAAATATACTATTTGTAGATGAGACTCGTTAGGGATGGGAAAAGGATTAAAATAAGAAGAAAAGCACCAGGGCTCCACAGCCCTTCTAGAACAAAGTACTTTGCAGGAAGAGCGTAATGCCATTTGTCAGCTCTACCGCGCCATGCCGTGAGGACGAGCATTTGGTCCATTTCCCGCGTGTCTGCCGTGGAAATGCGCTTCTTTGGGAAAGCAACCACCAGGGCTTTGCAAGTGCAGGGCCTTCCTCACACCCCCAGCTTATTGGCCTGGGTGAGGACAACCTTGAGGACTGGCATGAAAGCAGAGGTCTCGCTGAAGTTGCTGGTGCTGACGATGTGTGTGTGGATGTTCAGTCCCTCCTGGTAGTTGCGGGTTTCGATGCTCTTCACCATGTTGTGCAAGCCGCTGATGATGGCTGGAGAGAGCTGCAAGGGAGGCAGGGAAGGCAGGTCAGCACAAAGGAAAAACTACAGAAAGAGCAACTCTGACTGTGGTGCTTGGCCCTCAGGAAGGTGCAGCACTAAGTTCCTCTCTCTTTGGAGATTGCCATCTTCAGAGCTGCACCACACTGCCAACAGTCACTGGCAAGCCTAACAATAGACTTCAGGCAGAACAGACCTCTGCAGTATTGCTGTGCCCTGCAAGCCTTCTCTGCCAGCCCCTGGATGCAATTCCCTGGGGTGGGAGACCTGCTGTGACAGACTCTTGGCACCAGAAACACCTACTGAGCTTTTACATCTTTGGGTAAGGTTAACTGCTCAGCAAACATGGCCTGACAACAAGAGGATTGCATCAACTCTAATCTTAAGGTACTGAGACATTTAAGCACAGTCCTTTACTCTGCCAAAGCCTCCTGGAAGGCTTTGGAAAAATCACCAGACCTTCAAAGGTACTTGCACATCTGCCTTCCAGTGAAGTCAGTGAGCCTCCAACATGGAAGTCCCCTGGGTTCTGTTTTGACCCCAGGCTGTGTGTCTCAGTTCCTGCCTGGAGCACAGAAACTGTGCCTGCTGCAAGGAGCTCTGCTCTTTGGCTCAGCACAGCACCACAGAACTCATGGCACAACCCCCAAAACAACTCTGTAAAGTCTGCACAGGTATATAGGGCCAAGCACAGTAACTGGCTGTTTTCTAAGAAATCCATGCAAACTTCCAATAAATGGATGTGGAGCACACTTCCAAAGGAAGAATAAGCATCTGCTACATACTGCAGAAGTGGTATTACACCAATGGAAACCATTGGCCAGATGTGATTGAGGGATGGGGTGAAGTAAAACAGAACTTACTGTCTGTTCCCTAAGTTTGTCATACAGAAACTCCAGGCGTTTATTTGCATCATCCAGTTTCCTCTTGGTTTGCTGCAAGACAAATAAATACATCAAAGCACAGTGATTTTAAGAACCCCAGATCAATCTGATATCATTGCACATCAAATTTCCTTGCCAACAACATTTTCCTACCACATAATTTGGATTCTTTGTTCTGTACTCTTCTCCTTGATTTGCTAGGAAAGACCACATGATTGTAGTTCTCCACATGTAAATGCTTCAGTTCTCTACCGAAAATGGAAAACTGTACAGGTGCACCTCAAAAGCCACTGGTTAATTTGCAGACCCCATTGGCATATAGCTGATAAGAAAAGTGACAGAATTCTGAGTTGCAGCACTATTTTTTTCCTATGGTTCACTGAAAAGGCATAATGATAGCTGGATAAAATTCTTACTGGCATGAAGTATCCAGCAGCATTAGTGAGAGCTTAAGGGCACATGCAGATTCTCCAGTTCTAAGTGTGTACAACTCAGTCATCATTTATGGCAAATCCTAATTATATTTTTCCTCATGTGATTAGTAAAGCCAGCAGTTTGTCTGTAAGTTTTTAGTGTCAACAGAAAAACTAATAGCCTAACCCAATCTGTTCTTACAGACACTTTGTGCTTCCATGACTTTTATAAAGTAAACCACCCACTGATGTGCCTGGAATTCTTTTGCCACCAAAGGCTCTTAAAATAACCCCAGTACATTTCACCTGGAGCTGCAGCTGCTGAAAAAAATTAATTTTTATCCACTTTTTTTTTTCTTAAACAACATCTAAAATTGTATATTTTACTCCAGAGTAATAAAACAGTAATAAAGCATCAAGGTTAAAATTGCAGGAGCACAAAAAAGCAGCTGGTCAACTGCAACAGAAATGGCATCAGTGCACAAGAGTACTGGAATTTTCTCCTAAATCAGTCTGTGTAACAATCCATCTTCACTTAGGATAACTGCCATTTTCCCTGGCAACTGAAAACATTTCTTTGGATTAAACAGTTGTCTGGAGAAAATAAAGCCTGTGGGAATGCTGTAGCTCAGGGGTGCAGACCAGCTGCTGGCTGCTTGCTGTGCTAGAAATTAGGGAAAGCTGTTCAGATAGCATAAAGGAGAACACAGCACATGGATCTTGGGCCACACGTGGAAAACTCCTCAGCAGCAGTTCTGTCATCAAGGAACTGAGATATCTAAGGAGAAAGTACCTCAGGAGGAGCAGGTAAGAAACCCCCAGTTCTTCTAGACTGCCTAACTCTCAGGTGCACGACCACAGAACATTTGTTTCAAACCCATGAAAAGGTGCACATGGCTATTTCCATTTTACAGATGGTCAGCTAGGACAGAGAGGAATAAATGGTGTCTAGAAAACAAGACATCTCTCTGGCCAAAGCACTTAGGTGGAAATGCAAGCTGGTTGTTCTCCTTGCTCTTAAGTTCCTGCTCCCATTTTCCCTTTTAGAAAGTAATAGCTGAGCAGTGCCTGTGTTTGCTCTGACAACAGCTGATGTGTACAGTCAGGGTGGTGTCCCTTGTCTCCGTGGGCTGAAACACTTTCACTGCCTAAGAAAATCAGAGACTTAACAAGAAGCAAGCAAAATGTGTTGGCAGAGCAGAAAAGCAATCCTCAGGTGCAGATATGAGTGGAATGCTTTTGCCTTCTTTGTCTGGGGGAAGGGAACTTAGAGGAAGAAAAGGTCAAAGGGAATGCAGAATTCACTATATACACATGTAAACACACTCATATACATGCACTCTACAGCCTTTAAATGAAGGATTTTGGGCAACTGAGTGATACTGAACTGACAAAAGCACGAGTCTGTGCTGCTGTCCAAGCAAACTGAGTGCACAAAGCCCTCTGCATGCCACCAGCACCACCTTTTAGCATGTGGCAGACAGGAGCTGAACAGTCAGCACCTGGGCTTTGTGGTGACATGTGGTGGCCATCAGAAATAAATGACAAGCTTAGGGAGGGATAGCTCATTTACAAGGCACTGGCTGCCATGGGAAATGTTTTTCCTATCCAGCTCCAGTGGTTATGCTAAAGCTGTTAACCTTCCCTTTCCCAGGTAATTGTTGTTTCCCTTTGAAATGAGTTTGTTACCAGAAGTCACAAGTCACAGGAATCACCTACCGGATCAGAGGCAGACAGCAGGCACCTCTGGATGAGAGCCTCAAACGTAGTCTTCAGGATAAGGTGCTCCTCAGGGATGGGCTTCTTGGTGATCTTCTCTGTTGGCAGTGCCTGCACATGCTGAGCAACAGAGAGCAGGTGAGGCTTTTCCAGGTCACCGTGCCCACATGTTGTTTTCAGCTAAACAGAGTGGCATTATTACCTAGCTTGGCACAATTCCTATTTCTTCCCTGTGGGTGTGTGGAGGTGACTTTACCAGCACCTGCTGTTGCTCCCTCTGGGAAGCTGTGAAAGTTGCAGAAGGAAGCAGCTTGTTGGTCCATACTGACTATAGGATTAGTGGCATCTTGGTGGAGATTACAGCAGCAAAATGCCAGCAAGGTGCAAAGCCAGTGCCTAGAAACTCCACAGTACACTTGGCAGCTACAAGAAAATCCTGGACAACACAGGATCCTGCCTGGCAGGCTCTACTGATGGACAAACAAATCCATGCAGTGCTGGGGTTACGTTACCTGGATGGCATTGCCAATTGGAGCCCCCGGGGCCCCCTCGGTGCTGGGTTTGGAAACAGTGGGTGGCATGATGGATGGCCCCAGGGGCTGGGAAGCAGGCTGGAAGCCACCCTGCAGCACCATCTGCCCTGCAGGGAGGTGTGGAGGCTGGAAGCTGGGTGCGCTGCTGGGCGGTGCCGGAGCCTGGGGCTGCTGCATCTGGGACTGCGGATCCGCCAGCGGGTTCATGATGGGGGAGGTGATGGGCACCGGGGGAAGGAAGTTCTCAGGGACCTGGGGAAAAAAAGCAGAGCATTTGTGTTGGTGTGGCTGCTGCAAGCACAGCACAACACCCAGCTCTTACAGGCTGCCCAAACCACAGTAATTGGGAGTGCTGGATACAGAAATACCAGGGCTGATGACACGGCATTTCGCTTGGCTAACCAAACCCATCCCTCGGCTGCACAGTAAGCAGTGCCTTGGGGCAGCCCAGCCCTCCCTGGACACAAGAGCTGAGTGCAGCCACCTGGAATCAGAGCCACTCTCCCTCCAAAACACAGGTTTGGCAGACCAGCACTGTTAGAAGTGAAAACTAACCCACACCTACATCTATTCTTACTATTGGGTCATTATATTTAGACTTTTGTGTCTCACTTTCAAGGGTGTATTTTTGTCCCTGCGGTACGTAGGTCACAGCCAGCAACATGCTCCAGTAAAGCTTCTGAAAGCCTTTCAAGTTTCTGGCACACAGGTCTGCACTAAGGCAGATTACCAGGGCATTTCAGACTCATCCTTGAGCATCTGCCAATCTTTAGTGGTTCACAAACATTTGGTAGAGGGAAGAAACAACAAAATGAGCTACTGGCCTCTGCTACACATCATACAGGAATCAAAACAACAGAAAGGGCTTCCACGGGAATGTGCACATTTCTTTGGGTGCACATGGAAAAGAAAGGAAGATTACAGAACCCTGAATGAATGATGCTAGAATTAAGCTAGTGGTTTGGGACAGAAAAAAAGAAAAAATCCCAATCCAGCCACAAACTCAATTATAAAAAAAAAAGAATCACAGCAATAAACTTTTGAATGGTGAATAAGTTCTTAGTTAGGAGGAAAACAGCTGAAAATTATGGCTTGAAATGCCAGACACTTCTTCTATTTTATAATAGTCCATGTGGTGAGTCATTTTATAATATCCTAAACCACCCCTCAGACAGTGGACAGAAGGGAAACAAACATAGAAACACGACTGACAGATTTGTTAAATACCCAACAGGGAATTCAACAAACACATTCCTCATTTAGAAGGAGCCAACCCGCAAGCCTTGGCTACGGCAGAAATTCTGGCTGTGACACACACACAAAGAAGTAGCAAAAGCCCTGTGTGCACAAGGCTGCTTCTTGAGCTCCCTGCTCCAGCAGTTATTCTGACACTAAGAGTTCTCTATCCAGCCTCCAAAAGCTTCTTCACCTTGAACTGCAGAGACCAGAACACAAAGGCTAAGGAAGACTTCTGCCTTTGCCTTCACCCAGACCTTATCTTGGCTGCTCTTATGTTTTGTTCTCCCCACACTTTACATGCTCCAGACTGACTCTTGCTTCCCAGGGTCAGAGAGCAGTGGATAACACTGACTGCTGTGGACATACTCCAGGCTACAGCAGCACCAGGGGATGAAAAGGCTCACTCTGCTCCATGCCAAGTGTTCCCAGTTATCCTGGCCTGCTGCAATTTAAATCCATTTTGCAAAACTACATTATCTCCATCATGAAAATTGTCTTACTCTCAACAGCTCTCTCAGGGTCAGACCCTTAATCAGGATAAATTGCTTTCAGCTCCAGCAACGTCAATAATCTATAACAATTTGCACAGCCTCCTCATTTTGCCTAAGTGTCATCACCTGCAAAACTCTGTTGCTTTACTGCAGATGAAAACAGTCAGAAGTATTTGCTTCAAACCACGAACAATGTTGTTATTAACAACCACAACTTCAGCAAAAACCCACCATCTCTGTAGAGGCTTAGACATTTTGAGAGGGATAATGGATATCAGAGAGACATAAAGGCCATTTCTGCTCATGAGATGCAGCTTTTGTTTGCTGCTGGCCCTTCTCTTTCCTTCTCCTGCCAACAGGTTTCCCAGGAGCAGCTTAAACTATTGTTTTTCAAGTGAGCAGCACTCAGTTGTGCTGAGGTAGGACTTGTAGAGTACCTTCTTCTTCTTGGCAGCTCTGTTGAGGGTGGGAGGGTCATTCCAGCCGTTCTGGGGCCCTGGGACAGAAAGAAAACAGAGACTGTAAGTACCTGGGAGGAGGGCAGTGATGCCTTCTTCAGCTCAGCTGGGCCAGATCCATGCCATAGCTCTACTGGCAGAGCCTGCCCTGACCTGCCTGCTCCTCTGCCCTTCCCTGAGGGCCAGTGTTGCACAGGTAAAAACCTTATAAAAGAATGGCCTTCTGATATCATGGCTTAAGCCTGCTAATTTGGCTGGGTGCAGTTAAGTTCCCATGAGAAAGAATTTGAGAATAAAAATCAGTTTGCATTACAATCTGTTCTTGTAAAAAAAAAAAAAAAGTTACACCTGCAAAAACAAAAAGTCTGTCCCAGAAGAATCATTAAAAAAATGTAAATTATCCAGAAATAAAAAAGTTTAATAGACATGTACAACAGCCATTATGAACTAATGAACTCAATTTCAATAATTTGCTAACCAATTAAATTCATATACAGTGCCCACTGATACCATATAAAAATGAACTATGTAAACAAAAATTCGGCTTTTCTGCATGAAAAAAAAAACAAAAGTCCCATCTGTTTAATTGCAACAGACCAGAATATCTCCTGTGCAAGCCAGAGCCTCCCAACATCTTTGCCATCAGACCCTTTGGGCTCTGTGCTCACTGAGTAAAGTTTGGGATCTTGACCAACTGTTCTCAAGTTAATAATTAACTTTTTCTTCTCTTTCAGGAAAAAAGAGCTTTGAGCAGACATGCCTTTGAAGAGGGTCTACCATGCCCCAAAAAGCTCTGCTCCACAGACTGTCTATGTGAAGAGAGCTTATCCATGACATTTGTACATGAAGTTCCTCAGCAACACCACACAAAAAGAAGAGGCATAAGAGGCCTTGAGCACTTCATAAAGCCAGGTTCACCCAGTCACCTTGGAAACACAAAAGAGCCATAAACCCAGCTTTCTCCTGCCAGCTACAGCATGGCTGTGGGTGCTTTGCATCCCCAAATCACAGCAGAGCTGCATGAGCAAGGTGGAAAAATCTGGCTTTCTGTACCAGGGGTGATTTGTTTCAAACTGGAAGCACAGAGGATGTCTGAGCAGATTCACTCCAGGTCTGGGGTGTTGCTCTGCACCAAACCTCCTGCTCTCCCAAGAAAGCAAGCCCCCTGCAGCTGTGAGATTTGCACCCCAAAGCTCCCATTAGTGCATTAGAAAGAGCTGCCCATCTCCTCCTGGAGCACATGGAATTGGGCCCATGGCATTACATCCAGGCATTACCACGGCCTCCCTGAGTAATCAGGATTTATTGATTGCACAAAGCCACAAAAAGCCAACAAACCCAAATCCCTGCTCAATGGACTTTTTCACCACAGTGTTTTTCACTTAGCAGATGATGAATTTACTTTAGACAGCACAGGTTAACATTACTGCAGAATTTGCTCAATTTATCTGAAATTTCATTTGCTCCCAGGCTTTTGTCAAGCAAGTTCCACATCCAGACCACGTTAAAGGGGTAAATGAAAAACTATTTAAAACCCCTTTCACTTCTGCTTTTTGTTTAACCAAAGGCAGTGCCATCTCCTGGCAGCCTCCTCTATTCCTCCCTATCCAGAAAATCTCAGAGTATTTCAGCTACAGGGAGTCTAACTGATAGGAGCAGCATGTTATAAAAATCTCCCAGACTGTTACTGCTGTTAAATTCCTGGAATAATTTACATTTAAAAAGGACAGGATTTAAAAAAAAATTGTTTCTGTGGTTAAAAACTCCAGATATATTGTTATTGGTTTCAATTAAGGAATTAAAAATTGATTTGATTAAAGTCTAATTGGCAAACAGCATCACACTTAATGTTCTCTAAAGAACATTAGCAGAATTGATGTCCGTTCAATTAATTTCATGTAGTGGCTGTAATTATTTTCAGGTTAGGTGGTACCTAGTTCACCTGCGAAGGGAGAGGTCTGGTCTTGAGATGGTAGACTTTCTGCAGACAAAATGCAAAGATAACAAAAAAAAAAAATCTTCAAAAATAATAAAGCAGTCGGTCTTTAATTTTTGACCAGCAATTTAGTTTTACAACATGCATCAGCAGAAAAAAAAAACTTAACCTAATTAAAATGCCAGCTTGGAGGCAAGTCATTTGTTCAAGCTCCCCATGGAATTGCTTTTGTCCACCTTCCCCCAAAACAAGCCTGTTGCTCTTTCCATGCAGTAAATCAGTGTTTCTAGTTTTTTATAACAAATGTTGCAGCATTCTGGCCCTTTTTCTTATCTCTTCTGGTGCTCTTATTTTCTATTCCAGCACAGCTGACAGACCATTACTCTTAGCCACAATCTTCTCGACACCATTTTACCATTCCAGAAAGCTTTTCAAGAGATGCTTGAAGGATCTTGACCTTAAGGTGAATCTCCCAAGTATTTTCTCAAACTAAGGCACACTCTCAATTGCACGTAGCCCAGCAACACGAGTATGTTCACACATCAACTTTACACTCACACAAAAAGACACACTGCCTGCACAGACTGAGCAACAAACCCAAATGGCAAAATGTAGCCAGTAAAGCCCTCACCATTCCAGAGAGGGAAGGGGCTTTGGGGATGAGCTGTCTCCTGTCCCTGGGGTTTGCCTGCTCATACTTCTGGTGCAAACCCTTCCTTTAGCTCAGGATCGGTCTACTGCATTTTTAAACAAGATTCTGAAAATTAGAACTCCCTTGAAAGTAGGTTCTAAGATCTCAAAACAAAGAGGGGTTGAAAATAAAATTAAATGTGGGCTTTTCTTGTTCACAGAAGCTTCAATCACAGCTTAACATACTGATGTTATGTGCCTTTGCAAAAAATCAGAAAATATTTACAGAACTCTTCCTTTTTACATGCATCTTCAAATCCAAGCCAGTTCAAAGGTCAGGTGCTTTTCAAGAGTTCAGATTTGAGATAGTTTTTTCCTTCCTCCCTTACTCCTGCCTTTAAATGAGTCACAACTGCAAAGTGAAGCATGATGTTCCCAGATAAGACTATCACCACACACAACAGCACACCACTTCATTGCCAGGATCAGCATCACTGCACCAGAACACTCAGTTACAGGTGGGATCTACTTCTGGCTGTGGATCTCAGTGATCCTACAGGATCTCATGCCAAGGCATCCCCCCCTAGGCAGTGCAGCTGCTCAGAAAATGTGTTGGTTGTTAGGCATGTTAAGCATGTCCACTGTCATTGCTGCACTTAGAAAACAAGGGGGTTTTCATTCTTGTTGGTATGCTTTCTGAAAGGCATAAACACTGGAAGAGAAAGGAGTGTGCTCTTCAGACACTTGATCTTTTTTCCATAGTTCTCCATCTGCAGTCATCATTGTGTGTATATGCATGAGCCATCCTGAGCTCAGCACCTCACCTGCCCTGCAGTCCACCCCTGCATTTCAGCCTGAGGCTACAGAAGTCAGAGAGGGTGCCCAAGTTTGGGTTCCTGAAGGTCTGACACTTTTCTACTGGCTAGCCTGCTCACCATAGCTGCTGGGAAAAACAGAGGCAGCATCTCAGGTAGTTTGCTAAAAAGCCTAATATGAACAACTTTTAACTCTGAAAAGAGCTTCACCCACTCTGAGCATGCCATGTGGACTAGTCACATCAATGGCAAAAAAACTTGACAAGTGACAGATCTGAAGTGCCTGCCAGTGCTACAAGCTGAATAGTGAAATGGATAAGAAAGAACAAGTTTCTTGTTCCTTGCATTTATTTGGAGGTTTACAGATGTATCCTGTCTGCATTATAATGTGCTGCTTTACATCCCAGGCCTAGAACCCTATCCAAACTGTCCAGTTAATAATTCCTCTGGCTTAGAGATTCAAGTTTGACGTGCCCTGTAATGTGGGGTCAGGAGAGGTCACAGTACAGCATCTCCAAAACCAGAAAGGACACCACACCTGGCTGCATGGTGGATGGAAAAGGCCTTTTCTCCCCTTGCAACTCTGGCAGTCTGACACCAGTCCTATTTTTTGACATAGGCAAAAGACCACTTTTCCCCCAAACACAAGGGATATGTGAGCTGCCAGCCTCAAGGACACAAACAGGAGCACCTACTCACAGGATTCATGCTGCCAAAGGCAAAAATGCATTTTCTGCACTGCATCACCGCTAACAGACTTTTAAAAAAAGAGAGGGAATGACAGTGTGCACATTAGGGTCTGTCAGCAGAGGAGACATGCCCAAAAACATCCCCCAAGTCCTGCCCACTATGCCCTGTACCCTCTCCTTCCCAGATCTGCTCTTTGACTCTTCAGCTGGACCACCTGGATGTGAAGGATGTTCATAAGGAGGTTTAGAAAAGAACTGCTGATTCTTTCTGCACTGTCTGACATGCAAAGCTGCTGTTTCACAGGCTGCTAAGTGAAGGGACAGGTTTGTCATGGCAGGCAAGGTCCTTGTCCCCCTGCAGTGACACCCAGGCAGTCACAAGCAGACATGGAGCCCACCTCAGCAAGTGCTCTCTCACCAGGCATGCTCCAACATGCTCCTGTCAGCCACACACACATGCTTTTAATTGACATTCAGGGAAGAGACAAGTAAAAGCATTTCTAAATCACTTCTGATTATCTTTTAAGACGTTTGCAGCCACAGTAAATCCCATCACAATAAGAGGTTAGGGACAAAATAATGAAAGAGAGCTGATGCCATGGGAAATGCTGTTTGAATTAAATATGTTGCCAGTCCCAGGCTTAAAAGGCTGCTCAAGAACCAGGGACATGACCAAATCACATCTGCAAAATCATTCAGCGAGGAGAATTGGGATCATCTTGTCTGCAGCAATTAGGAAAACTTGCTCATTTTTGTACTCTGCTCTGTGACACCAATGTTAAAATTGAGCCACGATCCATCCATGGCATACAACAGCCTCATAACAAGCTTGTTGTAGCATCCTATCCTGGGCAAGACAAAAGCCTTGTGACTGTGGCAAGGTCTGGCTCAGCAGAGAAAGGTGACTGCTCAAGCTGCTTAGTGCACCAACACAGCCCTATCACAGATGCACTGGGGTGATTACGTGGTTTAGAAATGCTTTGAACTGATCTCTAAGCAAAAGCAAACTTTGTAAAGAGCATTCACAAAGAAAAAAAAGTGCATATTTAACTGAGTGGATGAAGACCAAACCCCTCCCTCCTCCCTGCCTGCCCCCTGTCCAAGCGCAGACCTGTTCTCTGGGATGCAGGAAGGTCACTGGTTGCAGGCAGAGTACCTGTTGGTCCAGTAGGTAATGCATAAGCCACAGAAGTTGCTGGAGGTCCTGGCCTGCCATGCTGAAAGGATGTGCCAGAAGGAGGAACAGGGAAGGAAGAGATGGGATTCAGGCTTGTTGGGGAGGGTTGAGGCTGCCCGGGGTACAGCGGGGAGGGCATGGAGTGGGCAGGGGCAGAGGGCAGGTAGGCAGGGGTGGTGTTAGGGGCAGGGCTGGGGTAAGAGGCTGAAGCAGGGGCAGCAAGAGGCTGCTGAGGCTGATAGAGAGCTGGTCCCCCTGTTCCAGAGGAGTACTGCTGTGTGGCCTGATACGCTACAAACAGGGAGAAAAAACAGTCAGTCAGTGAGCTGGTAACAGAGCAGCAGGTTTCATCTGCCCCTGCTTCCTTCTTCACTCTCTTCATGCCCCTACCCCCCAGAACCACTGACCTGCCCAGCCAAATCCTGGCTCCCACAACTCTGCCTGCACCTGTAGGACTGCTCAAATCCCTGGCCTGTCACTGGGAGCAGGGAGGCACAGAAAGCATGGCCTTGGCCCAAAGGACTGCTGCTCTCCCAGGAACACTCTCTGGCCCAGAGCCACCATGCTGCTGGGGTGGGGCTGGAACACATGGACACTGATGTCTTCTGGACCACTGCAATCCTCAGGGACTCTCAGAGAAAGGAAAGCCCAGGTTTTCACAAAGGGAAAACTGAGGCCAAGGAAATGAATACAGACTCTGGAAGGGAATGTAAACTCACAGCCTTTCTTTCACAGTGGGCCCTGCAGACTAATTTCACTGCCTCTGCCCATCTATGGCCATTTTTCCTCCTTAATGCCAGTACTTTCTGTCCCTGTTGAATCATCATTCCCCCTGAATGCTGAGTCATGTTTCTGCCCCCTTCTTCACTCACCTCTACTACTGCCCTCATTTCCTCATCCCCTCTCCCATTTCCATGGAGCCCCAATGAGAAATGGATGGCCCAGCTGCACACAGATGAGCTGTGTCTCTCTTTACCAGGCCTGTGCTGCTTTCCCAGGACTCACATTTTGGAGTTTCCAGCCCAAGCACAAGCTTGGGCAAGGCCAGCTGAGGAGTGAGCTTGAGAGCTGTGGGCAGGAATGTTTGACAGAGAGTGTCTGATGTCTGGACCCCACCAAGAAACAACAACCCTCAGATGTGACCTCACCTTTCTCCCCAGCCTGAAGAACCGTGGGACTGGCTTGGTGTGAACACTCCCAACCACAAGGAAGGGACTGGCTATCCCTGAGTTAATGCTGGCCCACCTGGCTGGGAGGGAGAGGGGAAGCTGCTGTTACTCACTCTGTGGGTACGCTGGCCGCGTTCCTGCTTGCGAGTACATGCTGTAATTGGAAGATGTGCCTTGCTGTGGTGGCATGCTGGGGCCAACAGAACCTGGCATAATAAACCCTGGAGGAGGTGGGTTGTCCCCCTGTCAAAAAAAAATAAAATTACAGGAAAAATGGTTGGGAGAGACAGAATTTAATCAGTAATGGTAATGCAGTGCTGAAGTAGAACTGCAGCAAAATGATGAGCTCATGTTTCAAGGCCTGAAACCATATTCCCTGGAAGAAGGGGATCACCAGCACAGGGGCAAATGCCTCCAACCACCCCAGTGCCTTAGGGTGCCCAGCACAGCACTGAAAGCACAGCTGGATGTGCAGTGACTTCAGCAGCAAGCAGAGCAGCACACACCTGCCTGCACAAGGAAGAGCTCCCTGCCAGCGCTGCCTGGTGCTCAGGCAGCCGGGGAGCACCCTGCCATCTTTCAACTAAACTTAAATGGTAACTCTGACACTTCTAAACTCCATGGAAAAGGGGGAAAAGAAAAATCACACTTCAGATATTCCAGTGTGGGGCAAGGGTTGGGGAGACTCAGGTCACACTTGGTTCCCACTCAAGTCTTCCCAGTGCCACTCATCTGGGCATTGGTGAAAAAAAAGGAAGGAGATGCAGAGGAGTAAGCCCAGAAGATACATGGGAGGTGCTCCTTCCATCTATCTGTACCAGACTGTGCCAAGCACACAGACTGCACCAGGGGACATACTGGGGTGGAGCAGAGGCTCAGAGAGGAATAATGAAGGTTATACCTGTGTGTCAGAGGGACAGCCTGCAGGAGGATGGCTGGGAAGGGCAGTAGGAGTTTTGTTACTCCAGGTAGTGACAGTAGGGGCAATTCTAACCTGAATTGAACAAAGAAACACCAATCATGGACAACAAAACAATAAAAAAGTCTAAAGGGTTTCACAAAACAAGATGCAAAGAAGTGAACGCAAGGTTTGCATGCTGGCACTTGTAACAGCCATAAAATCTCAGAGGAAGAAGGGAATTGCATTCAAGACAGACAAAAATCACTGTGCACTGGAGCCAGAGTGAATTGCAGAGTGAGGACAAAGTGGAGTTGCAGCTGCAAGAGGCTGTGGAGCAAGTGCAGTGTTATGTGTGCCAGTCAGCCAGGTCTCCATCTTTCATGGCATTTTCCTACTGCAGGAAGCTCCCCCCACCACTGATCCACGAGAGCAAGCATCACTAACCACAGCTGCAAGCCTCAGGTTCCATGTTAAATTCAAACATATGCCTCACACAAAAATAGTCTGTTTAAACTGAGCTCCAGATGAATTTTAAGTTGTTAAAATATAATTTTAAAAGGTTAAATCTGATATTCAGTCCTTGCACATGCACAAATACACATCTTAATGGTAATTGCTTCCCAGCCAGTCTCCCGTAGCTCCTTTCCTCCATCTTCCTTTTTTTGCCACTCCAAATGGCTTCAAATCCATACAACCACTCCTATCTTTCTGATGGGACAGAAATCAAGAACTTCCTGTGCCTGTGACATTCCTGAGCAAGGAGTGGGCATGCTGCCCAACAGCAGGACACCTGGCTGGGGTTCAAGGATATAAGCAGAGGGAAAGCTGTGACCCTGCAGCCCTGGCTGGGCTCAGCTGGCTTCAGTCTATGTGTCCCTAACCCCATGCAGTGCTAAGCTAATGGTGCAGTCAGCTGCACAACAGCCACTGCTAATGCCTGCATAACTCATCACTGGAGTGTCTAAAAGACTTTTTCATCCCCTTTCACACCTGGTTTATTCAGATGAAAAAGAGGGTTCAACTAAACCATGCTGAAAGGAATCCAAGTGTTAAGAACATGTTCCTATTTGGGACAGCAGTTAAACAAAGGCTGTCTCAAGCTTGAACAAGTCCTTTCTTAAAAGGACATAAAACAAAACAAACTAAGACTCAAACATGTCATATCTCTCCATTCTGGTTCATCAGCTGGGAACCTTTCTGACTGACATCTGCCCCCTTCAAGCCCTTCCTGCTGAGGATGAACTCCCTGAAAAGCCAGCAACAAAGGGAGTTGTAACTCCCAGTGACCTCATGGGGTTGTGATACACCCAGCCTTTAATTAATGAGCAGGGCTTGCTGAAATAATTACTTGAGGCATTCCAGAAAGAGTGGGAGAAAGAGGGAACTCTGGTTTAAAAAATCATTGCTCCTATCTCAACATCTAGAGGAGAGCTGCTATTCTCCAGAGCCAAACAGGAAACACACAGCTTTGCTTTCCAAGGCAACTCATTGGTTACAAGGAAGAAGGCCAAAGACAGACAGCAGAGTAGACTTGATTATTAATGATGATGCATTTAAAATCATATGCAATGGGGTTAGCAAGGTAAATCCTGGATGAAGGCTTTGTCCCTTCTGAAATCTACCTTGCTAACACCCTGGAGAGAAGGCAGAGGCACACACTACTGCTGACATTGAGAATGCCCAACTCCCCCCTCCAACCTTTCATGCCTTCTTTCTTCCTGCCCTGGTTTCTCTGGCAGGTAGTGCTTGGGGGCAGCCCAGACAAGAGATAGCTCTGCCTGTGCCAATCTCTGCATAAGGAGAACACCCACTGCCCTAACACAGCTCTGCTCTCAGAGAAGCCCA
The DNA here is from genome assembly GCA_013389925.1 of Aegithalos caudatus. Taxonomy (NCBI): domain Eukaryota; kingdom Metazoa; phylum Chordata; class Aves; order Passeriformes; family Aegithalidae; genus Aegithalos; species Aegithalos caudatus. Next base: position 298,219 of record WEIU01008730.1, read on the forward strand.
GCCCATTTCTCCTCTTGCTCTATGCACAGCTCCCTTATTAGTCTCATACTCACCAGGTCTTTCTTGTGGCACAGCTCACTCTCAGCCTCCCCACCAGCCCATGCCCCTTTCACCTGGCTGGGAAGGTGTTTTCACAGCAGGCTGTACCCACAGCTGCAGAAAAGTGCCCTCAGTTTGCTACTGCCACTGCTCAGCAACTTCTGCAGCCAAAATCAGAGCTGGGGTGGGGATAACCCGCCCCAGGGGAGGCTGGTGAGCAGCATGAGCAAGCCCCAAGGTCTGCAGGGATGGGACAACATCAGGGCCTGTGAGAGGAAGCACAGAGAATTCCTGCAGTGCTCTCCCACACAGCTGTCCTTGGCACTGAAGCACATTTACAAACAAAGGGGGTAAACACCTAATCTTCAGATGGAGGCTACTTGACAAGGTGTTTAAAAGATGTTTCCAGATGAGGAGTAAAGAAGGCATCTGTACTGACTGAAAGGAAGCACCAATGACCTTCACCACAAGGCTCTCAGTAGAGGTTTGTCACACAGCCTCAGATGAAGAGAAAGGAAAAAAATTATTACATCCATCACTCTGCAGAACTCAAGCACCACGTCCCTCCCTTACTGCCAAAACCCATTTACCTGCTGGTAATACTGCTGGGCTGGAGCCTGGGGTGCCTGCATCCGTGCAGCCACAGGGCCAGCTCGCCCCTTGGCCATGGGCTCTCTCTCATAAGGTCCCTTGAGGCCGTCCTGTCCCACTGGGAGCTCCCCCTGGGCTCTGCAAAGGCGCTCCCGCAGCTGCACGATGTTTGGCTGCAATCAGAAAGGGACAGTGAGGGCAGGTACAGTGCACTGCTGCCACCAAGGCCACCACACCACGAGGCTGAAGGGCCACTCACTGGGGAACTCTCTCAGAAGCCTGCTCTGCTTTATTTCATTGGAATACGTCTTTTCTGCATGAGACACGAGGCCACTGGAACTGCCTTACAACTGCCTGCCTCATTCCCAAACCAGTCTGTCTACAAATATCAGCTGATGGAAGATGGGGAGTCAGAAGAGAACAAAACCAAATGTTAATGTCATTTCATTTCCCACGTCTGGCTTGCAGGAGGGACACCCTTTGGCAGTCACTGGCTGCAGGCACAAGGGTACGAAACCAAGAGGGAGCAGAAGTCTGTGCATGTTTGCCAGCTCAGCAAGGCCAGTGCAGGGTGAGGGGAACAGCCTGACTGTCACATTCCAAGGTGCATGTCAAGGGGCAGTCCTGATGCCGAACTGCACCATGAAGAGACCTCTGCCTGAAGCACACCTGCTCACAGACAGAGAGGGAGCAAAGAGCCTGAAGGGCCCATACCTGGTTGGTGTTGGCAGGGAGGAAGGTCAGTGCTGCAGCCAGGCTTCCCTGAGCAGCCAGGAGGTTGGCATACTGGCTCATCTTCTCGGCCAAAAGGGCGCCCATGGCATTCGGGTCCACAGCCTGCGTGAGCTGCACGGCTTTGCGCAGGATCACCACCTTCTCTATTAAATCCTGAAACACCAGGAGGGGAAAAACCCACGCACAAGTGAGAACAGCCAAGTCAAGCAGACCCTGGCAGGACCCCTCTCACCCAGTGGGGAGCCCAAGCCAAGTGCAGGTTTCCCAAACAGCCACAGCTGCACCAAAGGCACGGCTGCTCCCAAAGGATGGAACAGCAACCACCCACCAAGCAGCTTCTAACAGCAGAGCCAGCAGAGTTCAAAAGAACTGCTCTTATTAAACAGGATTTCATGGCCCTATCAGCACTGAGCATGTGCCACCACGTGGATGCTTCCATAAAATGATCTGGTGACAGCCTCAGAGCAAACAATGTCACGCCTGTCACCACTACTAGTGCTGTGCTGCTACACTTTCACTTACAGGGTTTTAGGAAGTCAGTTCTTATCCATCTTAAAAGGATCTAAAAACTCCCCTGAAAGAGCTGCCCATACTTTTCTAGTTGTTACAGCAAAATGGTTTTCCTGATAATTCACCAGAAATGCTCTGTATTTTGCCCTCCTTGCACATCCTCCAACACCAGAGCTGGTCTTGGCTGGGTTTCCTTCTAGTCCTAAATTAGAGGAACATTTTCTGTTCAGTTTTCTTATGGTTTTCTTGCTGTATTTATACTAGAGGATACTAGAAATATTCATTTGCCCAAATTAAAGCCCTTTTAAAAATCTTACAAGAGATTGTTGATGAGAGTGTACCATACAGAAGATTCCAATCATATATTACTAAGAAAGTTTGTTTCCTAACAGTTTGTTTTTCCCTACAAATCAGCACTTCAAAACAGGCAAGTGAAAAAAAAAAAACAACACAAAAACAACAGCTTCTATTGCCACTATCATAGTAAACAAGCCACCTAATCAGAACTTGAACAACATTTTCCAATTTTACTGCCTGAGAGACCAAAGCCATGCAATCAAAATGCAAATTCATACTGAAGGTAGATCTGTAAATAAAGCCCTCAAAATCAAATTATTTTGATAATTCAGAGAGTTAATGACATGAAGCAAAACTCAGATACACATCAGTTCCTTCAATTAACTAAACAAGAGTCTCACAGCATCATCAAGTACTTTCTAAAACTGGTTCTTCAAAAGCCATAAACAGATGGAAAAAACTAACATTGTATTAGAAAGTAAGTTATTCCATTACTGCTTCATTCCACTCACCAACCCTATTCCCTCAAGATATCTGCTATAAGCAACATTTCACTGCCAGAAGCAAAGCTTTGTATGTGCAAACACCTAGAGAAAACTCTCATGAGACCCTTCCTACAGCTATCTCTCCAGATTTAAATCTAATTCTATTGATTTCTTCTCCTGAACTTCCAAAAGTAGAAAAGTCCAAGTATTTCCTAACCACAAAAGATGCCAGCACTGAAAGTTCCTTCTTTACCAAAACACTAAGTACTACAGTTATTGTACACAAGAAATGTATTAGTACCCCTACCCAAAGAACAAGGCAAGCACAAGGGCCACTGTACTTCCCAACACGTTTTCCAGTACTATATTTGTTATTTTTCCAGAAAGGAAAAATGCTGTACACCAGAGGGCAAAGCTCTACACTAGATAATTTAAGAGCCAAATGATTGCAGTCTTATTTCAAACATCATCCTTTAAAGAATTACCAACCTGAAGGGACAAGGGGCTGTTTCCATCCTGAACTTTGGTCCAACAAGCAACAAGTTTATCCACGTTGCCAGCACAAATGTAACAGAGGCAAGCCTGTGTCTGCAGAACGCTGTCCCCCTCATTCTCCAGCCTGCTACCCAGGAGGTCTAGGTAAAATAAGAACAAAGATGCTGATAGATCACTCTGGGTGATTCCCTCCCACCACTGCTGAAGCTGGGGAAGCAACTGGGCAAGGAAGTGTGAGCAAATCCATGATAGTGCTTTGGAGTGACCCGGTCTGGAGTGTCCTTACCACAAAGGGCTGTGAACTCGTCCGGCCTGGCGTAAGTGAGCACAGCAGCCAAAGCCTCTCTCCAATTCTGCAGGTCACAGGACTGCACAATCTCCTTCCAGTTCTTTGTTACAACTGCAGTGATGAGCTAGAGCAGGGGAGAGACCACAGTTAGGATCTTGGTAGGATTTCCTCTGTATAATACACAGGATAATTTGGATCTGTTCCAGTGTACCCATCCAGGGTCATGACAGGTACTGCAGTGCAGTTCAACAGCTGCACAAGAGCACATCTTACATATAAAGGAAAAAAATCACAAAACAAGCTCAGAGAACACAGAGAGAAGACAATTATTCTTGCTACAAAATGTACAAGAAAAGAATACACAAATCTACACAAGCTATTGCAAATGGTTTTCAGCACTATTTTGCAGACAAAGAAAACCTACAAAGTACTTAGCTATAAATAAAGTCTTCTACACAATGCCCATGGAGATGTATGAATTTTGTTTGTTAAAGTGTTTCAATCAGCTTTAAGCTCTTGGTCTCAAGCTGACCAGCAAGGAGCAGTTGAAAAGGCAGCATAAAGGAAGCAGCAAGTTGGCAGCAGTATCAACCTGAGCTGGCTGTAGTATCCCTACCCTCCACCCACACAGGCTGCCTCTTCACAGCCCTCAGAATAAAATTCCAGTTTCTTCCTTCTGAAACTCTGACTCCAGTTATTTTGCTCTGGATAAAAGACAGACTTGGCAGCTATGCTGCTCTTTAGTGAACAAAGTCCTTCTCATGCCAAGACTACAAGCTCAGAAACAGCTAAACAAGCAGTATGTGTGCAGTTTGGGACCAGAAAAGAAAAAACACACGTGAACACACCAAATGCAACATCCTAACTACAAGGTCAATGTTTGCCTGTCAGCATAGGCAGAGATGACTGGTCAGCTCTTCATAGAAACACCTTTTCCCAAAGGATGAACTACAGTGAAGAAATTCCTCTAAAAGCTTCCACCCTTGCTGAAAAAATTGTGCTTTTAAAGCCACTTCCCTTGCTTCAACCTCCTGTCACTACTTTCTCATATTGGTAGTAAAAAAGAAATATGTGTACAAGCAGCATCAGCAACTCCTAGCACTGCAAAAAGCTGAAAATAACAATAACCAGCTGGCCATAACACGCTGTCTCCTAGACAAAGGGTGATTAATCCACCTTGGGCATACTTTGCTCTCACTTCTGTGCATGCAGTAAAACAATGCATCAGCAAAATCTGCAAAGACTGATCACAGGCAGAAATCAACATAATGCTGCTGGCCCTGAGCATGGGTCACGTGTGAAAAATGTGACAGAACAGCAAACTGAAATGTGCCTTGCTTAAGGTATTTGCCTTTATTGTTGAGAATCTATTAGTGTACATGCAACTCAGAGACACTGAGGATGGGATTAAAAATGCTCTTGTGTACTGATATTCAGGTGGTGTGCCTCCTCTGCCCTTAGCAATGCATTAAAGAAGAGTAACAGAAATCCTTCTGCTCCAAGATCTTACCGACTCAAACACTTACTAACATCTGCCAGAAATAAACCTATAAAATGGAAAGAAAACTTTTTAAGGGGAAAAAGGGATTTGCCAAAGGGATATGAGCATGTTACCTCTGACCTGAGAACACATACCCTGGTAATTTTGCTCCTCATCTTGGCAAAGTACTTCTCCTGTGTCCGGGACAGCAGCTCCTGCCCGCCGGCGATAGCCAGGATGATGGCATCGGCCATGCGGTTGTCGTGCAGGCACAGATCCACTGCACTCTCAAAGTTCCCTGTCAGCAGAGCCTGTGTGATCAGCCCATCCACATCTGCAACAAGACAGGGGTGCAATTCCAAGTGCTGCCACAACAGCCAGTGAGAGATGCAGCAGCAGGTGACACTGTCCGACTGCCTGCAATCCAGCCTGCTCCCAGCCAGGTACTTACAGGGGTGCCCACCTTCACCTCCAGCTTTAAACACACATGGGCACAGCCATGCCACAGGGGCACTGTCAAGCATTGCTTACCTTGTGACAGAGCAAGTTCCTAGAGGTCTAAATGGCCCCTAAAACAAGCACCTGAACAGTGCCATAAAAAGACAAACCTCGACAGGGGTCAGTGGCTTCTGTGTTACTCAAGATCCCCTGAGAGTTTCTGTATAAACAGCACTTCATGCCTGACCAAGCATGTCTTCTTTTGTATCAGAAATCATTCACAACAGCTGCATGTCAGCAATGGGGTACACAACTGCTGTATAACTTCCTTCCTTCCTTTCCTTCAAAAAATTATATTTTCAAGTGCCTTGAGATTGTGTGAGAATGTAGATAAGAGGCAAGTAATTACAATCCCTCCCCATCTGTGCAGCGTTTGCCTTCTTACTGGAACACCAGTATCAACATCAGTACTTATAAATAACAATACATAAAAGGAAATCAATACCAAAGGCTTTTTGTACCTCCACTAACAGAAATGTTAAATGTTGTCTTGGCAGATCCCAAGTCTTCATTTTCTTTTTTATGGTCCTTCAGCGTCTAAGAGAAAGGAAAAGCATGGTTTCTGAGATTACGTGAACACTTAGAAAATACACACATTTTAAAATCATATGGCTCTTGCACTGCAAGTTAAATTCAGAACTTCAGACTACTAATTCAGAGACCATTAACTTAGAAGGGAAGGTTATCCCTGTGTGCCAGTTTGGGCAGAGGTAGTTACTCTTCTTCACAGTAGCCAGTGAGGGGCTGTGTGATTTGTCCTGGGAGCAGTGTTGGTAATAGAGATGATGTTGCTTTTGCTGAGCAGCACTTGCACAGCACCAAGGCCTTTGCTGCTTCTCCTACTGCACCTCCAGTGAGAAAGTGGGGAGTGCATGGGAAGTTGGGATGAGACACAACCAGGACAGCTGACCCCAAACGGACCTAAGGGATATTCCAGGCCATATCAGATCATGCTTAGCATAGTATAAAGCTGGAGGAAGAAGAAAGAGGGGGATTTGCAGTGATGGTGTTTCTCTTCCCAAGTCACTGTTACATGTGATGGAGCTCAGCTTTCTTAGGGATGAAAACCTGCCTACTCATGGGAAGCAGTGAATTAATTCCTTGTTTTTCTTTGCTTTACCAATTAAACTTCCTTTATCTCACAAGTACCAGCAGCCAGACACCTGGGATCCTGGGTACCAGCTTGCATCTTCAGCCATATACACACAACCCCCTCCAAGCAAAGCTTCTTTTCTTTCCTTCTCTTTCAGCTTTAACTCCTACTAAGAACAGTCTACCATTAATGCTACCTAGGTTCTGCTCTGCTGCACTTGGAATTTCAGCTCATCCTTGAAACCCTCTGCACTAGATATACACCCCAGTTTAATTAAGCAAATTGCACATTAACACAAGCTTAATTTTCAAAACAGTAGCACTCAGTACAGGAGTGCTCAGTAGACAGAGGCTGCTTTTTTTATAAAACTCCCATGGAATTAAGACAGAGAAGACTTTGTGTGAATACTTGGATTTCGGGATTTCAAACAAAACATTTCAATAATAGAAAATAGTATCAAAAGGGAAGTCTCTCTTCACCACCAATTTTCACAGCAGAGGCCAAGCAGAGCACAGAACCTGACCCACAAACCACCTCCTCTGTCACGAGCCATTGCTCCAGCACATGAAGGGAGCTCAGGAACACCCTGCTTGTTCAGCTGAATTGAAGGACACAGCAGACCAAAGACATTCATTTGGAGGGGGAAGAAAGTGAAATGTGCTTTATGTTTGGCTTGTGAAAAGGACACAGCATCTGGAAAATTATTTGTTGTCAGATAACACTGACTGTGTGTTTGGTATTGGCTGAGAGCATGTTGTGACTAGCACAGGAATGATGTGCCCATCCAGTTACTTTATGGATGTGACAGAACTCCCTGATGCATCAGCAGTGGCTTCAGGCCAGGCTCACAGATACTTAGGTGGGCTAAGGCAATGTTTGGATGTAAATTCTCTCCTAGAAGAGACATTTGTTATGAGACATCCAATATCCTCAGGACTGCACACAGCAAAACCCTCACACTGTCAGACAGTTGTCTGCCACTAGAGAGCCTTATCCTACTGAATGTAGTCAAGCACCTAACCTAAGGAGAGCATTCTGATTTTAGTGTTTTTAACGGGCTGTTTGTTATGTGGAATCAAGTGCACCACCCCAACATGCATGAGCCTTAAACCACTGTCCCCACCTCCATAGACAGCCATAAAGCACAGGAAGCACAGCTACCAGCCCAAATTCTAATCCTGAAGGGAGACTGAGGGGATGGGGAAGAATGAAGTTGGCCTGTTCACACAGCAATACACTATTTTCAGTGCTAGTGACACCTCACAAGGCAGAGGCTGGGTCCTTAGTGCTAATTAGGGACCTGTCTGCATATGTAAAACACAGGGCTGAAAACAATGCTGTTCAAACGGTGTAGGACCCCAAATGGTTGAGCCCAAACCACCTGCAATAAACCTGGCTGAACATACTGCCTGAAGCAGATGAAAAATATCTCAGGAAGAGTCCAGTTATACCACTATAAATTTTTTGCATTTCTGTATATCCTCAACAGCAGGGAAAGTCAACAAAATGAAATGCTGTTAAAAGGAACAAAGTAAATACAGGGGAGGTCAGCAGGGTTAGTCTAAAGGGCAGCAGATACCTCTCCCAAGAACTGTTCCTCTGTAGTTTGGCCTTCATCCCCCTCGTTTGGCACAGATCCATCAGATTCTGCAGGAGCCTTCAGCAGAGAGAAGATGCCATAAAAATCCACCAGCAAAAGAGGCAGAAATACTTTGCATTGCAAAGTACAGTCACCTTTCCACCAACCAACAGTTAGAACCAGACTGAAAATCACAGACATGCAGTGGCAATAAAATGCTTGAGCATCACAAACAGGGTAGAGGGCCTGTTTCCTTCCTCTCTGTCATTACACAGTACCTTGCGCTGTTTTCATCTTAGCTGCCTCAAAACAAAGCAAGCAACAAAAGCTTTATTCCCCATGAGGCAGCTACAGATGAACTGTCTGTGGCACAAAGGCACTGCAGCCCTACTGCAGACTCAGGCCACTGCAATTACACTGGGCAGTGCCTGAACTATAGTTATCACATTTGTAGGAAAAGTTATAGGACCACACTCTCACTCCTGCTTTCTTTAAAGCCTGCTGAAGGTGCTGTTCTTGAAATCAGGTGCCAGGCAGCCAGGCTCTGCCCTACCTCACAGGCAGCACAAAGTGCCACAGTGGGCAAGGCACAGGCAGCAGCAAGGAAAGATGGAGGGACACCAGTGACACCCCAAATTAAAACCTGTAACTGAGAACCCTTCATTGGAAAACGAGGGGAACATCTGGGTGGAAAAGTAGTGGTTGTTTCTTCAAAATACTGCCTTATCCTACTGAATGTAGGAAATTGCCACATGCTGGATTATTTGTGACTTACTTTGGGACAGCTATCAAGTGGAAAGAAAAATGGTTCTTACTTTAAAAATTACCATGGCATTATAAAACTGACCACAGAGTTACAAACATGTATTTGCTTACCTCTCCCAAGACACCATCTGCAAGACCTTCTTTATTCAGAGCAGATGTGATCTAGAAAAAAAAAAAGAGTTAAATACCCTTTTAAAAAGGCATGAAATTTTCAGATGGCAAAACTGGCACATGTAGCTACTACACTGTTTGCACAGTGGAGCCAATGAAATTAAACATTTTAACATAAAACTAAAGCCATCTCCTTTTCCAGCCTGGTGATGGATTTACTGCTAAGATCCCTGCACCCCAAGCTCTGATAGAAACAACAACTGCCCTATGCCTTTAAACCTTTAATTGTTAACTCAAGGGCCTCAAACCTCACTAGAGTTGCTGGAAACCACAGGAATTAAAGCAGTAACAGAACATGAAGGACAAAACCTTCTGTCTGCTCTGGTCAAGGAAAATAAAGCAGTGACAATCCTGATGGAACAGAGAGCCTGTCAGGAAACTGTGGGTTCAAGCACATCAGGCACTTGGCTGTGGGCTAGGATTTTCCAAGGTGAAAAAAGAGTTTAAATGCCCAGCTTCTACTGCTTTGCAAAGCAAATCACGACTCCAGATTCAATTAGGACTCTCAAAACCAGCAATTTTATGTATAAAGTTCCTATGTTATTTCAGCATCAGGGAGCCTGGGTTTCACATTGCTGCTAAAATTATCTACTGTTTTTTGTATTATAGGCTTTATTTTACTCTTGTAGGCTGGTGTGTGTAAAGAGCTGAGCTCAAATTGCTGGAGACAGTTTTCTCTTTCTTTTTTAATCACTGGTTTACAATAAAAATGAGAAATCCAGGATTTGGCTTGCATGAGAATCACATGTTTTAAGACTACTACCCATCCTTTCCATGTTCTTAGCAGCTTATTAAAAGAAGCTGAAATCTGTGATCCCTGTTTTTATTTTCCTAATGCTATCAATAATAGGAAAACCAAGTTGTGATTTACTGAGCTTTCCATCTGGGTATCACAAACTTTCAGATGAGCTGTACTGTGCTGCTTCTTGACACTGAAAAAAATGTGGACTCAACTTCTATGTGGAATGTTTTCAGAAAACAGATATGCAAAAACAGGACCTTGGAGGTCCTCTCATCTGTTTCCTAAATCCTGAAATAATGGGATAGGCCCAGCATTCCAGGCCACCCAGTTCAGCTGTGCCCATTTTCCCATCTTCTCCCCATGTACAGGGTATATCAAACCTAGACCAAAAGCAAGCAGTGGGCTTTAATCTCATGAGGCCACTCTGCAGAACCACTACTAAATTTCAACTGAATTTTCTAATTGAGAGCTGCTTTTCAAAAACAGGATTACCCTTGCTGTGCTTGCCTTTGCATAAATATTTAGAAGCTGAGGACAAACTGTTATCAAAAGCATGACTTTTTTTTCCATAATCATATTGACTTTGCCCTGCCTTCAGGGCATTTAATTTTGAGCACAATAACACTTTAATGGAGCCAGTCTTTGAAAATAAAACATTAGTTTGATATAATGAAAATGAGTCAAATGTTAAAAATCCACTGAAACAGAACTGAAGAAATACTAGATAGTTCCTGGGTAGACAACTGAAAAACAGAGACAAAAGGCACAGCAGGCAATTCCCTGTAACACTGAGTAAAAATCTTCCAACTGGGAAAAAAGGTCTATAATGATGTGCAAATTGCTTCCTGGTGATCCAAATTTTGCTTTTCCAAACGTAACCACATCTGACCTTCAGGCTTGTTTTTTTCCTTTTTCTTTCAAAAATGAATGTCTCCCAAACAAAAAAGACTATCCCAGGTTTTCCTAGTCAATGAAAACTGCTTACATGTTCTTCAACCAGAAAGCCTAAAAGCAGATCTCATTCCACAATGCTTGAGTAGAAGGAAGTCACATAGCAAAGTTACATCAATAGCCTGAATCAATAAATATCAAAGCTTCCTGATGAGAATTTCACATCAACAATGGAGACAGATGCAGACACACCTCTGAAATCTGCTGCCCGCTCTGACATTTCCACTGAACCTCCATATTGCAAGAACACATAACTAATGAAAAAACCCAACAGAGCAAACTGTTTTCTGTAAGAATTATGAAATTACTCCAAAGTTATTTATCTCACATATTTACCTTCTTCCTCAGATCATCCTTCTTGTATCCTAAGAGCTCGAGGTATTTAATACGTGAATCTTCTTCGAAGTTCACCTTAAAAAAGTTGAAGACTATATTGCAATTCACCATTTTTCATTTTCTCCCTCACAGGCACCAACGACCCAGTGAGATTTAGTGACTGAGTAGATTGAATAATAAAGAGAAATGCAAAAATGTTCAGTGACTTGGGCACCTGAGCAGGCAGGCAAGACTTCCATCTGCTTACTGTAGGTGAACAATCTGTTTATCTGCTTCACTTGGAATCCTCTAAATGCTTGGAGTGAGCAGTGAAAATCCCATCTAAAGCTATCCCAAAGCTTTAATCCTTGTCACCAGCTCCCGGTACAAATATGTGCTGATGGGGAATATCAAAATCCATGGGACGCCCTCACCCACACCTCTGCTTTGCCATGACTCCTCACAAACCCCACAAACACCTCTGATCCTGAGGGTCCTCCCTTTTCTGGTGAGCCCTCTCCAGTGATGTGGCTTATGGGCACCACTCCCACAGCCTGCAGCTTTTGGCTCCCAGCACCTCCTCAGCTGAATGTGCAGAAGGAGCCATGTCCTGGCTTTCCCAGTCCATGGGAACTCCTGAAGGGCTGTCATGCTGTTACCTTTAAGAAGGCCCACACGTTCCTCTCAAAGTCAGCCAGGGCCATGTCGATTTTCTTCTGGCAGTAGCTGACAAAGCCCTCGGACTGCACAGCCTCCTGCAGCTGGTTTGAGCGGGCCAGGAACTCCTTCTCCGTGACAACCTGGCTCACGTAGACGTGGGGATGCTGCTGCTGCTGCTCCATGCCCGGCTGCTGCGGAGACTTGGAATTCTCAAACGTCACCAGCTTGCCTCCAAACTGCAATTGAAGCACACGTGCAGTACGTGAAAATACAAGTATACAGCAGGGGAGCATGTATGAAAATGTATTTTCTATAACATGTATATGATTATTGTCCAATAACTGAACGCTCCTGACATCTGCTCATGTCTATGCATCTAAGGAGCTTGCTGGATAAGCAGGTTCACATTTAATAGGACTTATAAGCACAGCCATTCCTGGGCCTGTTTCTTTCTCAGACAACAGACAGACCAGAAACTGAGAGCTAGAGCTGTGGGTCTATACAGTACCCAGCATCAGTGGAGTATCTCATGATATTGCAATGCAATTGCCAAAGAAACTATGCATCAATTGCCTATGCATCATTAAGTAAATGCTCAAGCATGATGTGGCCTGCTCTTGCCAGGCTGCTTAGCAGCTGAAACTCTTCTGGGAGATAGGCAGATAGGCAGTAAGTTGTGACAACATTTGAAGAGGGAAAAATCAGTAAGAAAGTAATTAGGAGGGGCTTATGATATGATTCCATTTTATAGCTCCAAATTAATTTACATGGGCCAGTCCAGTAAAACCTGCATTAGGAAAAAAAGCAAAAGCCTAGCCAGGGAAAAGACTGACACCTGGCTCCTAGGAAACCAGGACAAATAAGGGAATAAACATTGTAAAATGACACATCAGTCTGTGGCTAGGCAACATCATGTCTCTTTGACAGGAGAAAATTGCATTTAAATAAGCAGACATACGATGCTGAAAAATTGAGAAGTATTGCAGCAGAACTCAAGTGGACAGGCTAAAATCTCCAGAAGTTCCCAAATAAATGGCCTGTGGGATTAGAAAATAAGCCAAAGTGGAGCCAAGGAGCAGATGACTGCAAAAAGCAGAGCTTGCCATCCTCTCAGCTGGCTCCTCTGCAAATCAACCAGCCATGGAGGAACCCAGCCTTGTGCTGCTACAGCAACTCCTGCTACCTTGATCAAAGCTAACCAAAGCATTCTCCACCACACTGACTCACATGAGTACAGTTTGAACCTATGAAGCCTCAGATACTTGCCCAGTTTGGTCTCATTTCCCCCATGTATATTTAATTACTCTAAAGCAAGCACTGCACAGAAGCAAAAGCAAAGCCCTAATGCCAAAACACAAACAAACATCTCTCAGCAATGTTTCTTTTTCCCAAGCATTTTGGTCAGGCTTTGTTCCCAATGCCCTGTCTGGAAGCTGATCTGAGCATCTCCTGCTATGATGACAAATGGGAAGATCTCCCAAGGTGGATCACCACACTGAACTGTCCCCTTCCTAAAGAGTTTAGCAGGTGCCAGCACTATCTCCCTACCTGCCTGGACAGCCCTGCCCATCCCTGTCCCCACCTTACCGAGAAGGACGCTCCCATGGGTCGCCGGATCCACTTGGGTGGTTTCTTCAGAGGCAACACCACACTCTGTGGGGCAGTCTGCTGGGGGAGCTGCAGGGGAGGCAGGGGCTGCCCCGTGCCAAATGGATCGAGGTTCCCGAAAGACGAGGAGAGCTTTGATAACACAAGGGGAAAAACAGAAGTGACATTTCAGTAACAAACTAAACATTTATTCACGCTCAAGTGGTACTCCTGCAAACAGGGCTGCAGACATCCACTGAAGACTTCCCATATTTTATTCCCCTCCCTCATCCTGTCCCTATTCTTAGCTGAACAATTTTCAACACCTGGTCAACTTGCTTCTGCCTCAGGCCATCGGTGCTGCCGCCCATGATGGAGTAGAGGCTGATGCGCCCGTCGAAGGAGGCCGCAGACAGCACAGCAGGGTTCCTGGGGCACCACTGGATATCAAAGCACCACTGCGTGTTCGTGGGCAGCTCGTACAGCACCTGGGGAGCAAAACCAACCCAACAGATCAGAGCTTTCATGGAGCACCCTGCCCCATAGCAACAGCCTTCCCCTGTGCCCTCGGACTGCTGTGCTCTTCCTGCCGCCCAGCAGCCTCCACATCACCACAACACTAACAGAGGGCAAACACTGCTGATCCCCAAACAGCAGATTATCACACACCACTGCTTCATCTCCTTCTCCTCCCATTAAATCCTCTGTTTAACCCACACAGGACAAATGATGAGGCTGGGGTACATCTGTGCTGTCCCATGAGAGCTGTGAGCTGTTGACACTCACGCTGGCTTATTCAGAGCTGATTTAGGTATCCCCACACACTACATGAAGGAAGTCCTTTTTCACAGGAAAACTGAAAAGTGTAAAACCCTTGGCAGACAGCCTCTTGTGCCCTGGAACAGACAGGCCCCCCCTTACAGCAGACTTTTAACCATAAACCAGGAGAAACTCAGAGAAGAAAATGCTATCTGTCAGCAAAATGCTGTCTCCCAAGGAACCGGCTTTTATTTTTAATAAAATCATGCAGCATGATTCAACCACATGTAAAAATTTAATAACGGCACAGAATCCAGCTCAGATAACTCATCTAACACTCTACAGCTTTTGTACTTTTGGGCCAATGTCTGAGTTTTAGAAACAGTTCCCACTCCACAATTATGGCCCACTGGAGGCAAGGAGCCCTCCAGCATGTCTGAAGCCCTTCTCCTGGTCTAGGGACAAACACTGTCTGAAAAACAGATCTGCATTCTCTTGGAAAGGTATCCCCAGGCCCAAAAGGGTGGGGTGGGAACACACTGAGTGTCTCTCACGTATCTGCCACTACTAAGGCAACCTACAGAAACTCCCCTGCCTGGATAAAGTTCTTATAGAAGGAAAAAGGCAATTGCAGCAATGATCCAGCCACACCCAAAACAAAAGAGTGGGAAGCATATACTTTAAAAAGTGGAGCCATTTCCGTCTCTTTTAATGAACAGGGATATCACTACTCAGTAAGAGAGAAGCTGAAAGGACAAACGTAAATATTGACAAGACCAGGAAGGAATCCTGCTCCACCAGAACAATCTCAGAAGGCATATACAGCAAACAGGATAGGGAGCAACATTCCACAGAAGCATCATTCCTAGGAATGCAAGCACAGAAACATGTGCTTTGCATGTGCCACCTCTGAACAGACATTTCTGGGTTTTTTTAAAGTGGTATGCATACAATACCTCGCCTGTGTTAGGGTTGGAGCAGAGAATTTTAGAATCCTTCCCACAGCTAAGTAGCAGCTCTGGATCTGCCATACTCCAAGCAATGGCCAATATACCCCTGCATGAAAAGCCACAACAACAAAAAAGTTTAATGTAAATGCAAAATGGAATGGTGATAAAGCATATTTAGAAGTTCAGCATCCCATGTCAAAATGCCCTCTCCACCCCCTTCCTCTTACAGGAGGAATTTTTCAATGTTATCAGCCCGTGTTTTGTTGAAATATATGTCGTCTATTTTCTGCATGAAAAGATGTGAAGATGCAGCCATTGTATCTGGAAATTAAATGCAATAATCATATGGGAGAACCTGGGCATTAGTAACAGTATGGTTTGCTTGCCTGCAGTGTCACTAATATCCAGGGTGCAAACCCATAGGAAAGGTCAGTGACTAGGAAGTTTTTCAGCTTTTGATTAGCAAGACATTCAAGTCAGCAGAACCCACTGGCAGCAGTTTTGGTAGAAGCCACAACACTGTTCTCCCTTCTTAGATCAAGCATTGGGTTTGAGCAATAAAGAAAGTTTCACCAACAATGGAGGAGGGACAAGAATTGAACAAAACATCCACTATACCCAAAAATCAGGGTATTTAGGGGACTGAGGGGCACAGAAACTGTGCAAATCCATACAAGGTGCCCATGTGCACCTTTAGTACATTCTTCAGCCAAAATCAACTACTACTACTTCTTTTTTCCTTAGCTTCCTCTTCTTAAAAAACTTAGAAACAAACTAGTAGCTGTTTCAGCAGCCTAGTGGGTTTATTTGTTTAATTTTGGGGCCTGTTTCCTTCAGAGTACCAAGCTCCAAAAAGGCAAGTCTTCCATGGCACAGGGCTGGTTGGTCAGCAAGGCAGCATACAGCACTGCCTGCTGCTGAAATTGCCACCACCAAGGCAGCCTTCCATCACAGGGAATAGCAGGAAGTGGGATGTACAAACCAGGACAGTCACCAACAGTGCAAACACCACGCTGTGTAAGACCTGTACCTTGTGTGACTCTCTAGAACACGGAGTGGTGAGGAGGCAAATCTTAGGTCCCACATCTGAATAACGGGCAGCCTGTCATCTTCTGAGGCCAAAACCATCTGGGTGGCAACTTCAGGGTGCCACGCCAAGCCTGAGCAGTGCATCTGAGGGGCAACATTGGGTCAGAACATCACATCACTGAGCAGCACCAGAGGAAAAGAAAACTAGACCAAATGTGTTTGTGTGCGTGGTCAAACACCGCTGCAAGGGAATTTGCAGTTGTGTTTTTAGGCATTATTTCTGACTGCATTGACTGGGACATTCTCCTTATTCCTGGGAATGAAGAGATTTCCACTTAAGTTTCCCCAAGATCCTTCAGAGAGATGACACTGTGCTGACTTTTTCACAGCCCTATGTTTTAATGTGAGAAAACACTAAAGCTCACCATATAAACCTTTTCCTCTACTACTTCTATTGCTATTTTAATAAAAGCCAGTATTAGACAAAAGTTATTGTCATGAGAACATTGCATCACAGAACTACCATCACATGAAGGCAGCCTACTGTGCTGCTGTTATGTCAGGCAACAAACACAGAAAACACCGAAAGTTACACAGTTTATCAAAATAATTATACAGTGAGCTACTTCACAACCACCCATTTCTAAGTTTTATTTTTAACTCCTGCTGTATCTTTGCAGTTTGTTATAGCAATATTCTATTTAAAAACAATACAAAATTATACAAATATGTCACTCTCCATGAGTTGAACAGGTTCTTTTTTACATTTACACTACCTAAAGGGGTGCCATGGTGGTTATAACTATAGGAGGCAGTGCCTCTGTAACTTGCTCAATGCTACACTTCTCTGTGGCAAAATAACTTAAAAAAATTTTCTGTGGTAGCCCCAACAGAGCAGTAAGCACTTTCTCAAAATTAAATCATCACTCTGATAGGACACCTGAGTGCCTTGCCTTGCTCCCATCTACATCTGGCTATTTTAATGTACAATGCTGACAATCCCTCTTGCACAAACATGCTCCCAAGAGCAAACTGGGCCAGGCACCAGTATCTGTGTCACACCAGAAGGGTGCCATGACCCATCCCTACATCCCCCTGCAAGCACCCCAGCAGCTGCAGGAGAGCACTCACCCTGTTGTTGTGGTCAGTGACTTTGATGATGGGCTCGTTCTTCCTGAGATCCCAGACGGTGGCTCGGCCACTGGGGCTGGCGGATGCCAGGATGTGCTGGACTTGCCTGTTCCATGCAATGCAGCTGATGTCCTCCAGAGGCTGCCACACACAACAAAACAACTGCCTGTCACAACCTTGCCACACTGGAGACTCAAACCCTCTTATTCTCAGGACTTGCTAAGTGAGAAATCCGCAAGGAGACTGCCCCGTCTACTGGGTGTGTTCTGGCTTCCCTTCTACACATGCTGTAGTGTACAACACATGAAAATACTGATTTAGAAGCAGCTAGAATTTCTCTGTGAATGTATTTTCTCCTTTACAGTACTACACACTAGTTACTAAAACAAGACAAAGCAAAACTGTCTGCAAGAAGAGAAAATTACTCCATGAAGGTATATCCAGACACATGAACTGCTCTTTTGTCTTGGACTATTAGATTTTTATTTAGCAAAAACAAAGGTTGGCTTGGAAAAATTTCATGGGTTTTTTTATTCTCCCCAATGCTTATTTTTAGAAAATTAGAAGCAGTATTAACCCAGCTCTTGTTGCCCTATTATTTCCAGTTGCCATTATGCATATGGACTCAAAGATATCCCAGCCTAAAAAATCACTATTAGACATAAGTCTTTTACAGGGATCTCTAAGGTGAGCATCCTCTCAAATGCCTACATGTTAATAAATGACTTGAAGTAAACAAAGTAACCAAACACCCCAGAGTTTAAACTAAACATCTTTAAACTGAAGATTACTTCTCATCCCATTTGCACACTTATTTTGTCTCCAAATTATCATGCAGTAATAAACCCATTTTCCAGTAACCCTCTTCATGAACTTCTGTGGAGTTTTGTAACAGTAACAGAAGCGTACTTGCATCGAAACAACTTCCTCCCATTCTTCCACTTCCTTCACAAGGCAAAAAGCACAAAAGACTATTGTTTTTCCCCACAGATCATCTATACTCATCTTGAGTACAGCAATTAAATCCTCCCTGAAACCCACCAAGGTAACTGTAAAACCTACTGCCTCATCATCTGACCTCTCAGTGGCTCCTTTTTATCTTTCTATTTTTCTCTATGTACCTTCACTATCTTCAGATTCGTGCATGCAGAGGAAGACTAAAAGACATGCAATGGTTATGGTATTTGAAAAGGAGTTTAACCTGAGAGACTCTGCTTGTTGCTTGATAAGATGCAACATTTCTCAAAGATTAGGGGGACACTACAATCTTCCCTGGCCAAATACAATTTCTTAACTAAAAATTGCCACGTGAAGACATGTCTGCCTTGTGCAGCAAGCCAAAACTGCAGGTCTGTTGTGGATAAAGAAGACAGCACAACCAGGGTTGCTGCAGGAGAGGCAGAGCACTCCACTCACTGCAAGGACCTGGGCACACTTGCCTTTACAGGCCCAGTCAGGACACTGCTCTCCAGGGGCTACAAAAGCAGCAGCATCCCATCACCCTTGTATGCAGCTACTACCCAAGTTAGACTTCAAGAGGCTTCCCCTCTCCATGCCCTTGAGACTGCTTTAAAAATGCAAATTTCCATCAGCTCTCACTTAACTGCCATGTATCTTTTTCATGAATCTGCTCTGGAGAAATTAATAAACACAAATCTGGTACCTGTGTCTTTGCTCCAGGTGTCATTGGTGTAGCAAAGTTGTTCAAGTCCCAGATATAGATTTCAGACTCATTAGCACCAGAGGCCACCAGATTGGTCTGTAAGAAACATTAATAGACATTAAGAGTATTTTCAGCAACAGCTTTTCCAGTCTTAGCTGCTGGGAGGCATCACATCTGCCGGACTCTGCAAATTTCCCATAAAAAACATACAGGGAAAGCAGTGACAGGGCAGAGGAGGAAGCAGCGCTGCAGTTACACCAGCACAGAGCTTAGCTCTGGACAGTGGCATTCCTGCCCTGCCCACAGTGAGTGCAGCCATCCAGAGCACTCCTGCACCTGGGATGCAAAAGTCCAGGCAGGGCAACATGAGCCAAGGTCACCAAGTGCCCTTTGGTCACATTTGTGGCTGACAACAGGCAAGTCCTGGGTTCATGACAGGCAGAAAGGGACAGGAAGCAATTCAGAGAGGACACAATGAACACAGTACAGCCCTGCTGCAGGCAAGTGTGCAGGGACAGAAGTGTTATTTAGAAAACAAATCCAACTGAATTCTCACACAGCTGGTGGCAACATGGAAAAACCAACACACTGTATCCAGAAGGAAGTGTTCATAGCTGATGTGGGAAGGATTGTTGGTTTTGAGAGCCCTTCTGCTAAAGAGGCCACATGGCTGTGTTTACTTGCTGTGTCCTCTTTCCAAACAACAATAGAGGCCATGAAGGTGGATCCTTACCCAATCCCCAAAGGAGATAGCTGAAAACTGATCTCACCAGAGACATGAATGAGAGCACGTAATTCCTTCCTGTGTGACTGGCACAACGCACAGAAACTAAGAGAAGAAACTGACTAAAAACACCCTGAAGAGCACCTCTACTTCACACATGAGCAGAGCTAAAAAGATCAACTAAACTGACAAGGTAAACTGATGAGGGGAAGGAATGAAGCAGACACCTCAGGCACTTTCATCCCCCATCCTGAAATGCCTGTAATGGGAGAGATTTTTCCTATTAAATACACAAAGCAGACACTCAAACACCAAACAGTTCACGCTTTTCAGGAGAGGGGATGAGCAGAACCATTGGAGGTTACAAGTTAAGATAGGCCACTCCTCTACTGATGGTAAGTTAATAGGAACAGCAGAAAAACCAACCTGGAACATGTTGACATCGAGCGCTCTCACAGGTCCCGTGTGCTTGTCTTTCTGGGCTATTATTACCTCAGCCTCTCCATCCAGGATTTTGGCTGAGTCATACAGAATGACATTTCCATTTTCACCCCCAGCAATCAGGACTCCAGACACTCTGTCCCCTGAGGTCATGCTGTGAGGGCCCCAGATCAGCTTGTGGTACCTGCAAGACACAGAGGGCCCCACAGTCAGAACCATCCACCACCAGCTCCCCGTAGGTTGATACATCCCAGTTTTGCTCACCCCAGCTAAAGTCAGAGAAAAGCATTGCCTGCATTTCTCCCTGAGGACCAGCCCCTGCACAACCCCTTCCATCAGGAAGACATGCCCCAATTCTGCTCCTTAACAAGAAGCACAATATGCACAACCAATAACCTGCAAACTGCTGTCTCAAATCTCCTGGCTGCAAAATCAGGTACGTGCTCCCAACCACAGCAGGAGTAATCAAAGCAAGGGCTGTAAGCCAATCCAGCCACAGTCTGCAGAAAAACCTCTGCTATCTGTGAGCAGCTTCATATAGGAGAAGAGACAGGTGGAACTAGAAAAATTCCATATCCTGTTCCATACCTGTGCTTTTGGATGTGCAAGTTTTTTGCCATACCAGGGACTCAGTAAGTTTAGTCAACATCACAGACACACCTCTTGGGCCACAGCCTATTTTCTGGTTAACTCAAGAGGAATCAAACATACTTCCAGACACTAAGAACACTGTGTTCACCTGTAAATACCCAAATTCTCTTCAACTCAACTTCCTGAACAAGTAAAACAGCATTCCTGTGCACAAAGACCACACAACGAATTAATATGTTCTACATAAAATGACACAGCCACCTATCAGCTCTTATGCAAGCAGAAAGCAAACCCACATTGACCCTCTTGAAGGGGGCAAAAAGATAGCTTATCATTCACTGAAATATTGCTCATCTCTTTGTTACCTCTGGGCAATCTTCAAGTAATTTCTTTAAATCAAAGCAACTTTAGCATGATAAGACAGATGCTTTCTCACCAAAAGAGCA
Source organism: Aegithalos caudatus (assembly GCA_013389925.1). Lineage (NCBI taxonomy): Eukaryota > Metazoa > Chordata > Aves > Passeriformes > Aegithalidae > Aegithalos > Aegithalos caudatus. Next base: position 319,235 of record WEIU01008730.1, read on the forward strand.
TATGCTGGGTGAGAAATACCATAACAGCCAGTGTTGAGATTACAGCAGGAGTTCACCAAAGAATGATGCTACAAATAGAAATTGGTCTGTGATATCAGAGAGACCCATTCCTGGGTATGATTTTTATGCTTCTGCACCTAACTATGCAGGTTTATGAGAAATGAAGTGAATGACATGGTTGTCCAGGCATCCCCAGCAAGACTGAACAGGACTTAAAACAACCCAAAAAAAAAGGCAGGAAACAGTGAAGGAAAGCAAAAAACAAACTGGGCAATTATTTTCCTCCTGCCCTTTACTCTTTCCAAGATAAAGTACAGTTCTATAAAAGCAGTGCAAAACTTTCCTTGGAGGGCAATTAATGATTTATCTTTTGTGGGTCTAATCAGCTGGACATTTTCATTTGCTGCAAACCAAAATGGAGCCTGACGTATATACTGCTATCTAATCTTGAAATAAAAACAAACAAACAAGCAACCCTCAACCTCCTTTTTAATGCATTTTCTGGGGCAAAGTCAAATTATTGTGTTGCTGGTCAAGGGAGGTACTTTGCAAGGAGCACTGCATCCTGGCTATAAGGAGTGCTTCTGGAAACTCAGTAAGCAAGTGGCAAGTCTTGAAGAATCTCAGTCACATTTAAAACAAACTAGAACAATGAAACTCAAAGATCCAACAGTGCCTCCTGCTCTGAGCAGGTCAGTAGGACATGTTGACATCAGCTCTGCTCACAGAGCAGGGCATTTAAAAAGGGACTGTGGCTGTTTCAGCTCTGCCAGAGAGCTGCTACGAGTGCTGCTGCCAGGCTGTGATGCTAACCATATTTGTCTGGAAAAGCACATGGTAAGGAACTGAGAGCTAAGTGGAGCTGTGCAGCCAGGAATTTGGCTTCCCAGCTGTAGGAACACACACAACATAACTCAAGTCAGTTATGCTACAGAAGTCCCCCTGAAATGCCTAAATACAAACAGGATGGTGCAATATGAAAAGCTGCCACCATATTTTCACAATTTTCTTCTGGTCTCTTCTAAATCCCAGAGGCTGCCTGAGATAAAGGGTCCACACATATATATTCAAAAATTTTCTGTTTATGTCAAAGCACGAGCTGCTTGCTTGGAGTCCAAGCTCACTGCCCCACAACATCAATTGCACACACTTGCCTTAATCTTTTAGTGCTGAACTTCTGCTTCTCTCCTCAACAAGTGCAGGCAAACCACATGAAGTGACATTTCCACACATTCCACATGTGACAGTTCCACACACTGTGCCTTTCTCTTACAACACTGCCTACCTGTGTGCAGAGGAGAACGTGGCACAGCTCTTCATATCCAGCGAAGGGTCTGCTAAGTCCAACTCAAATATTTCTAGAGAAGCACTTGTACTGAAGGTTGCATCCAGCTGCTGAGCTGATGTACCTGTGGGGAAGCACGTTTGGCAGTGAGAAAGCCATGATACACAGAGTAGTAACTGCAGATGCAGCACAAGAACAAAAACACCATCCTTTCAGAAAGGACCCTGAAATGGGGTCAGGCTTCTGTTTGTTACTTAGATATAGTCCCACAACTCTCCTCCCCATGGCTCTCCCTTTGGGTGTTTTTAATGAGTATGAGCAGGAAAAGCTCTGGGCAAGTACTGATGATGCACAGAACATGATGAAAGTTACAAAGGAGCCACAAGTGACTCGTGCTTAGGATTAGTGTCACCTTCCCCTGGCAAAAGGAGGAGGATGCTTGCTGTCATTTATAGAACGCAAAGCATGTTTCTATCAGCACAACACAAGAACTCCACTCAAAACCCCACAACACATACCCCATTCCAGCCCTCGGGACACAGAGCAACTCCTACAGCTTTCATTAATGGCCCCTTCATGGCAGCCACTGCACACAGCCCGAGGTCTGCTAGCACGTGCTTCCCAAAAAACTCACCTGTGGCCAGGTAAATGGGGTGCTGCTGGGCAGGGCTCCATGCCTGCATGGCAGTACGGTCTATTTCCTTCAGCTTCATTTTGCTGAAAAGTAAAACCAAGAAAGGTGATGCTTAAATGGTGCACGGGGAGACTGCACTGCCACGGATCCAGGAGCCGCATCAGGACTTGGCAGGAGCAGCTGGAGGGACTGATTTCCTAAAGATATCCCACAGACAGACAACCAAAGCATCCTCTCCAGAGAACACCCGGGGGGAGGGGAGGAATAACTCTCCATTGGCAGAGTGACATTGACACGTAGAGGAAACTGACGGGTGCAGAACATAACACAGGAAAACGTGGGGAAAGCTCCAACAGCTGTGAAAAAGCCATTTCTCTCAGCACCAAGGCATCCAGCACCCTAGAGTAGCTTTTCTGCCTTAACCCACGCGACAAACCCAGCCCCGGGAAGACCCTCCCCAGCCCCTGCCGCCGAACCCCCTCAGCGGCTCATTCCTGCGTCCCATTCCAGCCCCTCCGGGCTCCCCCCGCCTCGGGCGCTCCCCGCCAGGCCGGAGGGACCGCCACCCTCACCCCGTTTCCGACAGGAACCGGAGGAAAACAGTTGTGAACCAGAGGCTTTGGCCGTCCCTGCCCTCACCTCGGCGTCCCCGGCGCTCACCCGTCCCCGGACCGCTCCAACGTGGCAGCCCCGGCACC
>WEIU01008730.1:323082-366748 GCA_013389925.1 Aegithalos caudatus
AGCCGCCGCCCGAAGCCCCGCGGCAGCCGCCGGCCCCCGGGAGATGCGGCCCCGCGCACCGGCGCAGGACCGTGCCGAGCATCCTCAGGGAGCTGGCGGAGAAGCGGCAACTTTCTGAGGAAATCGTGAGTTTGCTGCAGGCGCAGTTTTCAGGTACTGCAGGGGACGCTCGGTGAGGCAGAGTGCACTCCCTCGGCCCGGTTTCGTGTCTTTGCTTAACCCGTGCCAAGGAAGAGGTGAGGGACAGTGGTATCGTTGCTGAGCCCCGCACTTGACTCCAGACTTCAGGACTGAGTTGTTCCAGAGGCCACGATGTTGCCTTGTATTCTGCAGTGCATTTGTGTCTTGCATCCTTCTGTTTCCAGCAATTTGTTTCAATTTAAAGTTGGCCTTTTGTGATTTCTTAAGCAGATTTGCCTCGAGAGTTGCACAGCTGGAGGCAGATGGAAGACTACTCACCAGAAATGAGGCAATTTGCTTGTCTTCTCCACCTCTACCACATTAAGGCCTATGATTACCTACGGAAGATTCTTCCCCTCCCTCATCCTTACAGCCTGACAAAGCAAGTTTCTATTTATTCATTCATTCAGAATGTATATCCAGGTATTCGTGTAGAAATAGGTGTAACAGATCTGTCCCAAAGCTGCTTTGTTGCCTCCCTGGATAGTCGGTACTTTCCTTGGCTTCCCATCACTAGGGTGGGAAAAAAACTCGGACTGTGCCCGAAGCCAAGCAGGGCTGCTGCCTTTGCCCTGCATGTCTCAGCCTGCTCTGCAGCTCTGGGCATGACCATGTCCTAAGTGGTAAAAAGTGCTGCTTGTTGCTTCAGCTTTTCCAGAATCACATCTAATCACATCCTCCCTTTTTTTCCCCAGCTGGCTGTCTAGTAAGGAGGCTGCTGCAGGCTTCAGCAGTGACATTTTTCTCCGGCTTCAGGAAAAGGTGGAGAGAGGGGATCAGGGCTACCGCTACTGCGCCGTGCTGCTACAGGACGTGTCCCTGCAGAAGCAGCAGGAGTGGGACCCACAGACCAAGCAGCTGACGGGCTTCGTTGACTTGGGAGCAGGCATCCTTGATGCTGACGAAGCTCCGCTGGCATCGGAAGCAATAATCCTCATGGCAGTCGGAATCTCGAGTCCTTGGACAGCTCCCCTTGGCTATTTCTTGGTGAACAGCACCTCTGGCCACTTCCTTGCTCAGCTCCTTCGTCAGGCCATCAATAAGCTGAACAACATTGGGATCGTGGTCCTGGCTGTGACGTCGGGTGCCTCTGCTCATGGTGCTGCGACTGCTAGAGCTTTGGGGATCAGGCTAGATCCCAGAAGGATTCAGTGCACTTTCCAGCATCCACCCGGTTCTGCTCACAGCATCGCATACTTTTTTGACGTTTGTCATGCCCTCCTGCTGATCAGGAATGCTCTGCAGTACTTCCAAAAGGTGGAGTGGCTCGGTGACACCATGTGGTGGCAGCATGTGGTGGAGCTGGCAGCTTTTCGGGAGCACAGGGTGTCGGAGCTGTGCAGTCCTGACTCAGGCAGGGCTGGGAGTAAAGGGAGTTACCACCTGCAGGTCAACCTTGCTGCCCTGCTGTTCAGCGAGGGCGTTGCTGAGGCACTGGAGCACCTCCAGAAGCTGGGCCTGGCCTCGTTTCAGAACTGCAGTGGGACTGTCAAGTTCGTGCGTCTGATGAGCTCTCTGTGCAATGTATTTTATGGCAGAGGTTCCTGCGGAAAGGAGCCTTTGCTAGCTGGAAATTACACCAAAATAAGCAACCTCTTCGATGAGGCCAAGAGCTGCTTTGTCAACTTGACTGACTCGATGGGGAGATACATTATTAAGAGCAAACGCAAACTGGGATTTCTGAGCTTCTTGCTCAATGCTGAAAGCCTCAAGTGGCTTTCCTCCAACTACACGTGTCCAGAAGGCACTCCTTCCCACCACGTCCCCACACATGCCTTCAGCCTGGACCCTCTGGAGCAGTTTCTCAGGATACTCCAGCAAGGCTGTGACAGCAGTGGCAGCCCCACCTGTGCTGTGTTCCAGGCTGCTTATCACAAACTGCTGGCCAGCTGCAGCCTGGCACCCTGCTCACCACACAGCAGTGGCAATGCCAGCCCCTGGGATGTATCCCTGCCTCAGAGGAGAGCTCTGACTCTGGGCAGCATTCGTGCTCAGCATCACCCAGCTCCTGGGAGGACTCTGGCCCCAGGGTACCCCTTCAGTGCAGGGCTGCTCTTGCCCAGCTCTGCCCTGAGCAATGCACTGACAGATCTGTCGCTGTACACGCAGAGCCTCACCTGCACTGCCGGCTGGCTGGCTGAGCAGTTGGCCTTGGACTTGCACTGCGAGGCTTGTCTTGCCTCTCTGTTTGAGGCAGATGAGAGCAGGCTAAGAAACGGGGCAGTGCTCTACATAAGAAAGTTAGGTGGTGTCAGTCTGCCCTCGGCCAGTGTGCACCACATAACAAGCATTTCAGAACAAGTCCTAAACCGATATGGCAAAGTAGGAGGTGCCAACAAAAATACCAAGCTGTGGTATTTGTCTCTAGAAGAGAAAGTCTTTCAGGAGCTTCTGGGAGAAAGCCCCCTCTTTCCCACCCTCACAAACCATTTATTTGATGGGGAGCTGGGCATTAACAACCACTACACAGTCTTAGTAAAGGAAATAACACGGTGTTACTTAAACGTAAGAACAAACCCCACCCAACACCTGAATTTGAAATGCCCTTGAAGAAGGCAGAAATTGAAGAGACTGAAGAGAAAGCATTTGTTTCCATCACCATTGGATAGCTGTCAGTCAAGCTAAACCCACACATGGTCAGTACTCTGTGGTTTCAAGGATGGCTGTTCCTTGCTGAGGCTCAGTGCTGGACAGACGTAGAAACACACGTGAGGAAACACTGCTGGCAAAACTCGTGTTGATAAGCAGTGATGTTTTGGGCCACTGCGAACCCCCTAACCAGAGTTTAACTGAGCAGAGCAAGGAGGTTTATCCAATCCCCTGTTCCTTCTAGCAATCCTGCAAAGCAGCCACATATTTCATGAGAACTGGATGAGCAATTGTTGCTTGAGTATGTGGGACAGTGGTAGGAGACTGCAGTGTCCCTGGAAGTGCTGGGTGGCTTTAGTGCTGCGAGTGCTCTTGCCAGAAGAAAACTGGTAGTTGATGGGGTTGCAGGGGAATCACATGCACTAGCACTCTGGTTTCACAAAAAAGATGTGCTTTATAAAAGCTGGGGGAAAGAAAGCTTGCAGAGCTTCTACTTAAATAGGAAAATAAAGATGTGAAAAGAAAGTGGCACTCAAGTTGTACACGAGCTCTAATCTGCTTTCCAACATGTCTCATCAAACAGCTAAAGATGCTGGTCAAGTCTAGATCCTCTGGAGCAGTGCTGAGCCTGTGACCAGATTGTGTCCAGTGGCATCCAGAGGCAGGAATAGTACATGGGGGTGCTCCAGCAGGGCAAGCATTTCAGTTCCCATTTGATGGCCCCATCCTCCCAGGGCTGGCCTGCAGCCCAGGGCACAAGGCACCCTCCTCCTTTCAATGTTTCCACTGATCACTTGAGCCACAGCTTTGATGCCACCAAGTAGGACAGACTTTCAGTTCATTGCCATGGCAAGGAAGCTGCCTCCAGTGCTTTTGCCTGGAATACCAAAGTTTGGCAGAATTTCTGCTAAGGGGTTTCCCTTTGCCATGTAGAACAGGAGTTGCATCCATAGAGATGGAAGAAAATGAATTCCCACAAAACCTGCTGTTAAGTCACTTTCAAGATCCATGATGGACCTGGGATGAAAAAATGGTGATCTGCCACATCCTAGGGCAGTAATAACATTAAAGGTATGATTCTGCCTACCAGTGACTTGATGAAACTGTTCCTGCTTGGTTTGGGTTTCCCCTTCCCTCCAGCTCTGCTTTGAGAGCAGCAGCAGCACCCCAGAAATTCATACAATCCTCTGCTGGGAGGAACAAACCAGAACCTCTGGGCTTTTTTCCCCCAATCCAAATACCTATGCAAAAAAACCACATTGAAGCCATCACTGTCATGGAGCCATTCAAGCTACAAGAGACTTTGCAGGAAACTATTCCCTCCCCTCTATATGTGATTTTCTGGGACAACTGGCAAAATGCTGAATTCCCAGTGACAGATTGGTTGCAATCACATATTGTTGGAACACATGCATTGCCTCCACCTCCAGCTCTAAGATGAGTTGTTAGGAACTGTGCCATGGATTGCTGTGCATGACAGCACACCAGTAACCAAGGAATATTTATTTATCTCTGGTAGCCATTGGTCTCACAGTGGAAATCCAAGCCAGTACTTGCATCAGAAGTGGACCTAGTGTTAACATTTTATTTTGATATTTCAGTGACAAACCTGTGAATATTTGTCAGTGCAGAAGCAAAGGAGTGCAAAAAAAATCGTATTTACAGAATAGTATAAATGTTTATTTTTTGTGATTTATCTGACTGTTTTATTTGTACAATATAGAAAAGTGTATTCTTTGAATAGGTCTTGTAAATATAAATTTAATTTTCTACTTTTGGATGTAAACAGAACTATAAAATGAACCCTTGCCCCATTCCCGATTATTTTTTATGTAACTGGATGAACTTGACTGTTAATCTTGTCCAGCAGTTTGATGCAAATGGCTAAGGAAGTACAAAAACCAATTAATACACTCTACACCAGGGAGAAGGGAGAGAGGAATCCAAGCTTAATATTTGAGAAAGCTTGTTCAAAACAAAATAGAAGAACTAAGAGCATTTGATTGCACCTTCAAAGTCTTTACAAGCAAAATATTCTCCAGCAATGCCATCATACATAATTACAACTGTAATCTAAATTTCACAAGTGCTTTTGCACACTGTATATAAATACACATCACAAAAGGTGCAATTTAGAGTAAGACACTGAATATATACAAAATTAACACAGATTGAAGTCTAAACAAAAGGCATATTGCAATCTGTGAAAAATAACGTAAGTAGGTATTACTTTATTCACTTACACTAATTTACATTTATACAAATCTTACTGGACAGACTATATTAGGTCACTAGAAGGGAAAGGAATATCCTCACTATCTACAGGTAAAGTTACTGCACTGATTTTTTAGTCAATCCAAGTCCTAATCATGAAAAAAACGTGGCATGTAATTACAAGAGAGGTGGATTCCCTTTTCAGAGATTTGCACAAACATTGCTATTTATGCTCAGGGAGATGTCCTTGGCAGACAGAGCCTGTCAGACAGTGACTGGCAGGTCAGACCTGGTCTGTGAGCCCACCACTGCTGCTGGCTGCTTCCCAGGCCCTTCATGCCTCCCAGGCATTTCAAGGAGGCACCAGAGAAGGGTGCATGACAGCACCCTTTATTTGCCTTCTGCTCTGTGCACAGGGCTGGGAGGTGGAGCATCACACACAGGCACATCTCTGTGCTGCTGGTGTGCCTGGCCCCTACCTCTCCCCAGTCTGGCCCTGCATTTCTCTGTATTTACAGTTTTATTGAAGGAATACAAAATCCCTTTTGGAAAAAAAACATAGCTAGTTCAGGCTGCAGTGAGACAGGTAATAACAATGCCTGCGATTAAACATGGTTAATGGATGTTCATGATAGGTAAGTAACCCACAAGGTTAATTCTGAAAATGTGTTCCACTATCAAAAATGTGATCTGAGATTGCCTGTAACAAATACTGAAAAACATCCCCTGCCTTAATCTATACCCAGCAATAGCTGACTGCTCCCCATTTAGTGTAAAAGGATCTGTGTCTGGTTTTGTAGCAATCCTGATTCTGTGCTAGTACTTTCTCTCATCACAGCTCTCACAATTATTCTAAACAACACTACAAGAGCCCTTATGCCAAGTAAATTGCCAACATGGAGAGAAGCAGCATCCTGAACACCTGCAGCCAGGCTGAACATGATCCCTACCTGCATTTGCAAGTTGATTCAGATGCAGATTGTCATCTCCCATGACTTCAGCTTCTCAGGCCTAAACACTTTTCCAGGGTTACAGCTTGATCCTAGAAAACACAACGGACTGCACAGCCCTACTTTCAGTGAGGGATTGGGCCGCTGCACACCTCTGAAAAACCAAGCTTCACCTAAACAACAGCACCAATCTGCTACACAGTTAGGTAACACTGCACTGGGCAGATAATCTAGCAATGTGGAGTGGCTGCTCTTCCTCACTTCTGAGGACAGGCCACTGTCTTAGCCTTCAAGTTCCAGCTTAAGAAACACCTGAGCACTCTGCCCCATTTCTATCAAAAATTCCCTGCAATGCCATTCGCCTCTATACTCCTTGGGCCCTGCATTCTCCATGACATTCTCCATGACTCCCTCAGTGCTAAATCTGCAAGCAACCCCTCTGTATTACTGCCTATGTATCTCACAGTGCTCCGTGCACTAAAGCAACATGCTGTGTCAGGTCCTAAACACAAGTTCTACCTTCCATTTAGATGCTTATTTCTACATATTTCCTTTCAGAATTATCTTGGATACACTGGGTACCTCCATATTACAGGCCTGTCAGCAAAAGCATGACCTGGCTGTTGACATCACCTGTGTTTTCCTGTACGCACAGTGATGCAAATCCATACACTGTAAATAATATATATTATAATAATTTATATATGCCCTTCAGACAATTATTCTGGGGGAAAGGGGAGAACACACCTAATTTTTACGAAACCCAGGGTAAAAGCTGTACATTGGGAAGAAGAACCGACCTTTAGGCATTGTCTTATGTAGAAGAGGATTTAGCTAAGATTTAAAAGGCTCTACATCTCGTTATAAAAGAATTTCTCATTTCAATCTTACATGGGTCAATTTACAACGAGCACCAAATTAACAAATATTATTAAATCCTTTACGCTAAACCAAAGTGTCCCTGTGCCTTAAGTGTTCTGTTCAGTCCGCTTCGTTGTGGCTCATGTGCACGAGTCAGCAGTTCATGGCACAAGGGTCACCTTTGGACTTCCCTGCAGAGCTGATGACCCTCATCAGACAGCGTCCAAACTCCTCCAGGATCATGCGCTCTGCTGCAGCTTTGGACTTGCCTGTCTTCTCTGCTTGCTCCGCCTGTGCCAGGAGGCATTCACAGGTGGCATCGGCCACCTCCTTGGTGACAAACGTGAAGGGCAGCCTGAAACAGAGAAACGTCCGCTTAGTGCCTGCAAAAACACACAAGGCACCTAACTCGAGGGCTGGCAACCTTTTAGTCTGAGGACTGATGAGATTTCACCTGTCCCATTGCTTCCAAGAGCCTTCAGATACAGTGAATAAGCCCCAGTAAACAGCCAAATTAACTGGCGGGTCAGAATCCCTGCTGTTACAGGAACAAAATGTTCCATTCACCTGACTGCTGCCACCTCTACAGCTGACAGACAAGGCTCAGAGGTGACAAGGACATACCTGTCACACACATCAAAAACCTGCATTAGAAACAACTCAAAGAGGGCGCAGCATCGACTTACTTCCCACCACCACTGCTGAGTGCTGGTGTTGGCCTTGTCAGCAAGTCTGAGATCTGGGAAGATAACTTGGTCTTTGCAGCAGTCTGCTGCTGGACCCTGACCTCTGCAGCATCTGCTAAATGCATCAATGTCTTTCGCTCCGGGCTTTCTTCAAAATTTTTACAGCCAATGCATTTGCATATGGAAGAACACATGATTTTTGCCTGAAAGAAACAAACAAACCATAAGAAACCTGTTGCAAGTTTGACTTCCCTTATGAGAAACCACAACAAAAAGGAGATCTTATTTTCATCTCTTACCAATTAAACACTAGAACAAACTCCCAAGTAGTAGTCTTTGCTCTAAATTCTTACCTCAAGTTGAGATGTCTTCCCAGAATTGAATATATTTGAATTGAATCACAGAGCATAAAATGTAAATAAGAGGTTTCCCCCTCATTCCTTTCTCCATCAACATCCAGTTTCCAGTGGATTTAGACAGCTGAGTTTTGAGAAAGGTCAGTCTACACTGTCTCTATATTCACAGACAAATTCAGTTAGCAGATGAAGTAACAACTTTTGCTTTTGAATTCCACAGGCACATTCTATCCCACAGCATCTGTGGGATGCTGCTTCAACTCCTAGGGACTTGCTGCAGTAGATTTCTTTAGGAAATGATGCTATTCAATAAAGAACAAATCGAGACCTAAGTTCAAAGTTGCTAAATTGTTTAAAATTAAAATTACAGAACAGTAGTGACCAATTTTTCCATGTACATGGCTTTCTATGTGCAAACTGCTGGGAGAAGAGGTAACATTATATATAGGAATGGAAAGAAACAGAAGAGAAAACATTACAGCAATACAAGGAAGAGACAAAGCAAATGAGAGAAGTCACTACACTAAAGGGAAAAAGCTACTATTTTTCAAATGAGAGGATGCTTCGTACCTCATAACACTCGCAGTAGTTTTTGAGACATCCCGAGCGTTTACAGTTACACCCTTTGCTGTGCCTCCGATCCGACTCTCCTTCCTTTCCTTTCCCTATTTTGGGCTTGAAGGCTTCAGGGTTTCTGTCGAGGCAGGCCTGTCAATGCAGACCCAAAGGCTCAGTCATTGCATGCAGGGAGCAGAATTTAGAGGTGCAATAAAAGAACTTAAGCCTTGCACATGTGGGAGGAGATCAGGGCATTATACACCCACTCTGCCCTGCCCTGGAGCTTCAGGAAAAAGAAGCTAAATAACTTTGATCCTAGGGGGCAGGGGAAGAGGCCCCTCACCTTTATTGCTTTTTGCCTATCGTTTTCATGGTCCAGGTTGTTATAACAATTTGTACAGTTGCAGTTATTGCAGAATTCACCGTTTGCAAAACAGTCACAATACCTGAAACAGAAGATGCAGAAGGCATTTGTAAATGTTGCCATTACATTGTGTGTGAGTACTGACTCACACACCGCAGTAGCAGAAGTTCCTACTCTGGCACCAATATGGGTAAGGGTCACCCTACACTCAACTCCAGATGTACAAAGCAGTACCAGCCTGGCTGCAGAGCCAAAATCCTCCAGTGCAAGTCTAGCTGTTGTCTAAGACACTGGTGGGGCTCAAGGTGTGCACCTGAACTCACTGCATGGCACAGGTGCCCCAGGCAGCAAGAGAAGCTAATGAGACTTTTTCCAAGAGTGACTCTGGGGTCACCCACATATTGAGGGCCAGTCTGCTGCAGCCACTTCACAGCCAGCTCCTGACAGAGTCAGTCCAAGTCAGCCCTCATACAAGAACCCTCATACAGCGTTAGTTTTGCACAAGCAATTGGAGTGACAGTGAACAGGCAAACTAACCCAGCAAGGGACTTTTTTTTTGTTAGTTTTGCCCTTAAGATGGGGTGGAAGAATAGAAAAGGAATAACAACTGGTACATTTCAGAGCCTTTGAAGCACACGTAACCAGGGGATGGATCTGAATGAGGATAAAGCTGACTTTAAAAAGGGTCAAATACATGAACAAAAAGCAGCAAAACATGGACAGGGAAAGCAAATCATGTTGCCATGCCTCTTATATACCTATGGTGCCTCCCATCAAAAACAACACCTCACCAATGTACAGACTCACAGATCTGATACGTGGAAAAACCACATTGATCCCCAGCTCAAACATGGCTTTAGGCCACAACAAACTCTGACATGTTTCAAGGCTTCCAGGACTACCTCCAGCTAATAGCTAAAAACTGCTGATCCTCTTCACTTGTTTTTCAAATCCTGGTGGGGGTGTATGGTCAGTTTTTGGAGCCTAAACCCATTGTTAAACTGGCTTTCTGTGGCTTGCCCAGCCTAGCACTACATAAACTCGATTAGGGTTGCCCTGGAGCCCACTGCAACCCTTCATCAGGTTGAATTGGATTAAGGAGATTTTTAGCATCTTGAATGGTCCCAGGGACAAACTAAATCAAAAGCTTTTATGAGCTGTAATAGCTCTCCTTTCTTTTTTAAAGTTCAGTGGTAGAACAGTCCTGGTTTCCAAAAAAAAACCAGTGCCAGCATTAATGCAGAACATAAGCGAGCAAATAACTGAGTTGACTTCTTAGTAGAATAGGCTATGTGCCTACCTTAACATGAGCATTTGGAAAAAAAATAAGTTTCCCTCCAGACAGAAAAAAGGTTTTACTAGTGAGAAAGCACCTGTGCCAGAGTGAATTAACCATTTGCTCCACACCAATGCCCAGACCACGTAACATCAGTGATTTACGAGAATCGTTTGTTTCCCAACAGCATTCTGAAGGCATGAAGTATTCCCAGTGATGCTCCCAGAATTTCTAGAGCACATTCAGGCACCAAAACCTGAACCCCATCACACCTAACATACATTGGGCACTGTGAGGTCAGTCTTGTATGTAAATTATCTGAAAAACAGCTAGACATCTTCCTGCTATGCAACAGACAAGTCTGAGACTGGCAAACACAGGGCACACCTCCCCATACAGGGGGGTGCACTGCACAGAGACATCCAAGCTTAAGAGTTTAAACACACTTCTTAACTTGGGTTCAGATGCCATTGCATCACTTCCCCTCGAGTACCACACCCCTGATTTCCTCTTCATTGTCTAGGATTCAGGGAACCACTGATTAATTTCAGTATCTCCTCCCATTCCTGTCCCAAAAATATCAGTAGACTGACTTAGCCTCAAGGTGAAGAAACTCTCCTCAGCTCCAGATGCTTTTGTGCCAAAGTCTTATAAATACATGGAATGGAACAGCAAAATATCTCATGGATAAGCAAGAGGCAGACCCATCAGGGAAGAATCACTTGTCTATCCAGTCCTTTAATAAAATACACACAGCCCAATTTGATCCAGCATGGTATTACTGATGCACTTCGAAGTACAGTAAATGCCCTCTAATGGTACCATGAGACACCATTTCACTCCTGATACCAACAAGGCAACCAGAGCTGCTGAGTGGAATTGGGTCCATCATGCAATAAGGTACATGATACAAAATCAGGTATTTTTAAATGTTATGGTCCATATAGCTCACAGGAGCTGCAAAATTACACAAGCTCTGTAACATCTCCACCTTAAATCAGCATCTAGACATAAAATTTCTGATTTTTATAATACTTAAAACCATTATATTCTGATACTTGGCGCACATTTGTGATGTTAAAAAGAAAGCTTAAAAGACAAAAAACTCTACCAAGCTGTACTTACAATTTCAAACACAGAGACTTAGTACAATTGCAAGGCTTCCTGGGGCGGTTTGCAGACTCAGAAGAAATTATTCTGTGGGGAGAAAAAGAGCATTTATACACACACAGTTTTCATCAGTTTATTTTTTATTTATAATAAAAACTTTTAAAAAAATCTTTATATTCCTTATACTCTTTTGTATTCCTTTATTTTCCTTTATATTCTTTATAACCTTGCATTAGGTTTTTGGCCAACTGTGTTTAAGTAACTATTATAAATAGTGCCTTTCCAACCCAGAAAGAGATGGATTATTTTGCTGCAATTTTGGATGCATGCCTGAAGTAAAAATTAGGCTTTAAAGCTAGAGGAAGCATAACTAAAAATCTGAAGCCAGGAAAACCTTCCCCAGAATCCCTTCAAGTGCAGTGGGATCAGATCCAACCAAAATTCAAACAACATGATTGTGCCTTTTCTTTTGTTATACTTGGAATTTAAAAAATCCAGAAAACAAGAAATACCCCCTCTGGAATAATGGGAAAGCAAGCCAAACCATGGTATTTAGTTTTCAGATAAATTTTATAGTAGACACAGTTTTTAGTTGCTCCCAAAACTTGGATTTTGTGACACTAATCGCTTCTGATGAGATTTGGTCCATCCCTATCCAGCAATTTCTGCACGTAATACCAGGGAGATTAAATCAAACCCATTCATTTGAATAGCTGCATCTGGATTTGGGATTAGTTTGCATCAGTTGAGGTTGCAGCAACAAAAAGCACCTTCATGTTCACAATTTCCAGCAAACAGTAATACAAAAGGACAGAACAGCAGAACAGCTAAGCCTGCTGGATTAGTGAAGGGAAAATAATATTTAGCTGTTAGCTGTTATTTTTACCCTTACAGGATGCAAGACTGAAAATGTAAGACTGAAAAAACCCAAAGCCTTCTTTAAGGATCCATTTTGCTGTTTGCCTGAATTTCTGCATGTGTTAAGCATCTAGCTTGTATGTTGTCCAAAACCTCTTTGCAGCAATGTTGAGAAATAGTTGAGGCCTGTAGCTCACAGCTGCTGTTGCAAATAAAAAACGAGCAACAGGGAGCTTTGAGGACAACTTCCTGCTACATGAGTGCAAAAAACAGAAAGGGAAACACAGCTTTGGTCAAGAGACTGGCTCAAATGTCAGAGAGATCCACACCCTTCAGTCAGAGGTAATAATCACAGCACATTTGAGTGTCTTGGAGAATTCCCCAAACCAAACTCCAAGACATCATGCTTATTCAAGCAGCCTATTCTACAGGTTTGGGGATTTTTTTTTCCAAAACTCTTACCCATTAAATGGCAGCCGTGCCTGGGACTGGACACTGGATGTCCCCGTGAAGCCAGTGTTGCTCGCTATGGACACGTAGGATGACTGTTGTAGCTAACAAAACAAAAAGGTTAATGCCTGACATGAAGGAAATTATACACAAGAGGAGGTGTTGCTAGTTTTAAAATTAGCTTTCCAGATATTCCAATAAAAATAACTTACTTCTAAGAACACTTAGACACTTATAGAACTTGGACCAGGTGGCAACTTCCTGCCTCCATACTTAGCATAAAAATACTATTTTATATTGTATTTTTTGTTGTCTATTACAGTGTCTAGACACATACAGATGACAGGGATAACACAGAAATGTTCAGACCACAGACAGTTCTTTTGCCTAAAACATGTTCATTTTCCCCCTGATAGAGCAGAATCACTTCCTGTACAAATTAGTAGCTTCCTTTATATACAAACAACTTACTTTGTAAGTAAGCAAAATTGCATTCCAACTCCTCTGCATACCTGAACCCACCATTAATTTCTCATATTAAAAAAAAACAAAATTTCATAAGAACCTGCCAAACAACACTGCTCTGGCCTCCTTTAGCATTACCTACAAGCAGCTGTTTCCTCCTGTTGGGACAGGTTCTGGGGACAGATGGGCACATAGCAAGATACGGACCCAGTGGGGCCAGGTAAACAGGGACAGGTTTGGAATACAAACCTCAGGAGAGGTGCAACAGATGCCAGTTTTAAGTAACACTTACAGAACTAGACTGGAAGGACACAGAAACAGTTTTCAGGGTCAAACTGCAAATGTGACAAAACCAAAAGTCAACCAGAAGCCAGTCTGGTAGCAGTAATGCCAGGAGCTATCAGGGTCTTTGTTTCTACAAACTTCAGCCTTCAGCAGAACATTTGACTCTCCTTTTCATCCTGAACGTTGGTCAGATCTTGGCAAAAAGCAAAATAATAATCCCCAGGCCTCAGTTGGAGTGACTGGTAGCAGCTGCTTCTGACCCCTGGAGATGTGCTTAGCATTAACTAACACCATTTTATAATGAAGACAGCCATACTCTGTGACCAAGCAGGTCACATCTATGCTCCCTTCCTCCTCATTGTCAGGCCCTGAAGGTCCTGTGAACCAAGCAGACCCATTTGACTACTTCTTCCCTCACTACAGGTCTCAGGATTCCTGGGCATCAAGACAATTACTCTGTTCCTTAGTGGCCATGGAGGTTTCAGGCAGCCAGACAAACTGGTGGTGGTGACTGTCAGGGAACAGGGAAGTGCAACAGCACACAGCAGTTATAAAATCGAGCTGTGCCAAGTCCTAAGTGATGAACCTGGACAGGAACTGCTACTGGACACTGAGCCCTGTGACCACCAGTGGCCAGGGTCACCTCCACTGACATGTGCTTCCTCCAAGGATCAAGTGACTTCTACTCTTTCAGATGATTTTCAAGTCCAGGTTATGACTGTTAAAGTGATGAAGCAAGCTGCGTATCAAGATGTGACCCAATATGCAGAGGGTCTAGGTGATCAGAAATTCCAAGTTGAGATCTAGGTGATTTGAGTAAGCTGGCATTATAAATTCTGCACTACACTACTCAAAATTGTACTACACTGATTCTGCTTATAGAAATGCTGTGCTATTATGCTAATAAAAACTGCTGTTGAGAAAAAAAAAAGCTTTAACTGCAACTATGATTGCAATTAAGTGCCATCGTCATTCTGCCAAGGGTCCCTAAAAGAAACCTCAGTGTCAGGTGACAGTCACAGAGCAGGAACCTTTAAGAGAAAGGCAGAACATTCCACAAGAGCAGCATTTGCTTAACCATCTCTGGGAAAGGCCATACCTGTGTGACATACTGAGCTGGAAGGACTGCATAGCCAACATTTCCTGTGCCAGGGGCTGGTGCCAGCACAGTGCCCGGGGGAAGGTTGGTGAGGTTGGGCTGGATCTGTGGCAGTGGAGTGGCTGGCATGATGAGTCTTTGTTGGGGCTGACTAGTAGTGACTATTTGAGAAGTTGAGTTGATTGGTTTGGGCACCACCTAGAGAGAAAAGATTTCTTTATGAAATCAGTATTTCAGTCATTCAGAACACATTTTCATTAGAAGAACATTTCTTTACAGAGCTGGAAGCAGACTTTTTTTCTGTCCAGACAAAACATGTCAGGAATGTGACATGACTTAAGCTTAACTCACCTGTTTCACAGTCTGTGCTGGTACTATGGGAACTGACATACGCACTGGGGTCGCGTTCACCACCACGGGCTTCGCTGGTGTCAAGAAACAACATCATATGAATGTGTGTTAGTCACCCCAAGTCCACAGTTCAACCCTTCAGACTTCCACATGTGCAGAACACAGAGGTATTTAACACTGTAACTCATGGCATGCAACACTTGGGTCTAGACAACACCTCTGTAAACAGGTACTTGGCCTGAGAGCGTGTGCACACATTTCACAGCAACGGCTTAAAAAACTAGCCAGGGTGCAGACCTCCTCTGGACACTGATTTCCCTTATATTCCTTTTCCCTTTGATATCTTTTAGTCCATCACCATTCTGCAAAGCATGGACAGAAACCAGCAAAAACATCTGGCACTTCTAAACCAATTTACATGGAAGGATCTTCATGTTACAGGAGCTCTGCCAATATGCCTGTGGGCTGTCCTGCCTTCACGCTCTTCATATAGAGGAGTGGGAGAGGCCATGAACCATCCAGAGATCTGGTAAACTAGGGAAAAGCAACCTAAAATGCTCCCAGGATTCAGGCCCAACTACAGAGCAATTTGACACAAAGGAGCATTTTCACATACAAACCAGAGGTAGCAGCAGAAAATTAAATTTATGGAAGCCTTACCACAAAACCAAGTACATCTGGCAGTCTTCACAGATCTGTTATGTATTCATTTCAATCGTTACAGAACAAACATGAAAGAAAAACCCAACAGAGGCTTCAGACAATATGTTACCACCAGCACTTACCCTGTTGCAGAGGCTGAGTATTCGTACTGGGATTTTGAGTGGCAGATTGGGTTGAACTACTGGCTGTTGTGGCAGTAACGAGTCTGACATAATGGAACTTGCTTCCAGGTACCTGAATCTGCTGAACATTGGGTGCAGTTGCCAAGGGAATAATTGTCTTAAATTGAGATGTACCCACTCCTCCTACAGTAATGGTCTGCACTGCTGATTTCACAGCCTGTTAAGCCAACACAGACAGCATGAAGTTACTTGTACAAAGGCAGAAAGAACATCAGCGTGTTTATTTCTCAATTTGTTAGTGAGCAACTCTAGCATACATTCGTACCCTTGAGAGGGAAGACAGTCACCCCCTTTTTGCTTTCAAAAGTAGAACAGGTGCAAAGGGATTAAACACCTCTCAACAGCTCAGAGTAAACCCAGTTCCATTTTCAATGCTCTACAGCAAAAACCAGAGTAAACTAGTATTTACATGAGCAGGGTGACTCAGTCCACTTCACAAGATACAACATCTGCCAAAACTATTTCAGATGACTATGGTGAACGTGGCTTGGTTTGTTTTCCACAATCAAACAACCAAACTTAGAAGTATTTCTACTATTAAAGGCACACGGTAAGAGCTTGCAGAACAGTTTGTGCTGGCCTGCATCGTAATTTATCTCTGTGTGTACAGATATGTCCTGTTAAGATTGTGATTAATCCACAGAAATCACTGTGCAACCCTTGAGAGGAAAAGGGAACAGAATCCATAAACTGATGGACATCAGAAAGAGTACAAGCTGAGAAATGAAAGAAGCAAGAACAATGAGGAGTAGCAAAACAAATTCATTAAGAAAAAAGGCAAAATGCTGAAAGAAAGGGAGCTCAGCAGACCTGTGCTACCTTACAGCTGGAGTACCAGTATATCTGGAATCTGCAAAAGTTCATCTTTCCAACTTTTCTCAAACTACAAACTAATAACAAGAAAGTTTTATTTCATTTATACACATTCATAAGTCTACTGGTTTGATAACAGCCTATTTTCCCAGACTTGCTCAACCTCAAACCTTGACTTCTTCCTTTTTCTCCTTCTATTTAAGTTTTTTTAGAGTTCAGTTTTTCTTCTCAGTATCTTTTACTACTGGTATTAAGCATATTGTCCTTGATATCAAGTTTAAGCATGACATTTGGTTGACAGCATGATGTGCACTCTTATGAGAACATTTTCCCAGCTGCCCAGCTTTCAGCAACTACACAAATGAAATCTAAATTCGCACACATTTTACAAGAAAATGACCCATGTCTTCTAAAAGGGTCGTTTTTCTAGTAAAGGGTTGTTTTTCTAGTAAAATGTGTGCAAATTGTTTTCTTGGGATTTTTTATTTTTCCTAAGACACCAAAACCTTAACAAGCCAGCATATCAAAATAAGCACTATGTGCAAGCACAGTCACAGACATTATCAAAGGGAAACCAGTTCTCTCAAGCACACAAATGAGCGGCTGCTACCCAAGGACAACTGGGAAAACCATAAAATTCAAGGGACAGTTCCTCTAAAGGTATGTTCTTGAACCCAGTGAAGACAGGTGAAGCCCTTGTGTTATGTCAGATAGCTTTGCATCAGAACTCCCAGACATCTCCATTTGCTCACTTAGGGTGCTTGCATTAGAGAGACTTAACCTTTTAGCTACTATTTCGAAAGACCTTTTTCCCCGGGGAAAAAAAAGTTCCTATCTCTATAGCATCCATATTCCCATATCAGCATTCCAATTATCTCGTGTATCAGTAAGATAAGACTGGGAAAATCTGAGTCTCTGGTCTCATGCTGTACATGTGTGTCCATTCCCAGGTGTATCCGTACTCTGGATATATTTACACCCACACACATCCCTTCATATTTACCATAAGAGTACAGATACTATGATAGAACAATATTTACCTAAGACCACAAAAGAGGAAAACAGCAAAAACTGTCATTTGTAAGAAATGTCAGTTTTGTCTTGTGATTAATTAATGCAAAACCATAAAAGCCGTTACGGCCATTTTTCTAGAAATGAGACATAGGAAATAAATTATTTCTGGTTCCATAAGTTTCAGCCCAGACCTCTACAGCAGGAATATGATCTCCACTGCTGCAAACCTCAGAAATACCTGGAAAGCAGCCCTAGGCAGTGGCATAGAAACCATAGCAGCCCTGAGCAGTGGCAGGAGAGAGAGAACCACCCCAAGGACTCCTCCCCGTGTCACAGAGTTCTTTAGGTGACTTGGGAGATTCAGTACACAGAAACAAGGATTTGCACCAAGTGAGGCTTTCCAGGTTGGAAAGCTGCTTTCTAACAGCATGCCTTTGTGTGGGCTTGCAATGGTTTGCACCCCTCAACTGAAGAAGTGTACGCCCCTTGGGGCAGTACTTTTGCCAATTCCTAAGCGAACACCATTCCAAGAACACCGCGGGACGGAGCGCTGCCAGCCCGTGGTCCAACACTCCAGTTTCCAGCAAGCAATGACACAGACACACCAGAAGACAAAGGAAAGTCAGTCTGTACCTGGGTGGTTGTGTGGTTGACTATGGCCTTCCCAGGGGAGGAGGGTGCTGACTGCTGCACTGTGAGGATCTGCTGTCCTAACGCTACATTCAGTGGGACGCCCACCGTCTTCTGGGGGGAGCTGGGAGGCTGGGAGGCCACTGACACCACTGTTAGCTGCTTGGCAAAACAAAAAGCAGTTTAAACCTCTGTGCAGGACACAGGACCCTGTACATACACATTCCCCTCCTCAGGACAGTACAGCTCTCTGCCAGAACAGAGCTCTTTCTGTGAACAAGGGTGCTGCATTTCACCACAACTCACTCGAGTCCAGCTGTAACAACAGCAAACAGAGCCCTTAGAAAACTTGAAGGCATTGCTGGTTTCCAGCACCAAAAGGCTCCTACAGAAACCCAGCACAGCATCTAGGTGGGAGTGAGGGGTTATCCTTTCGTTTGTTTTGTGGGGGTTTTTTAAGGAAATTATCCCATTGAAGCCTGAGCATCGTCAAGAGGGATCTTCTAAATAAAAGCATTATAATTGGTACAACGACTATTTCATCATAAATAGGAATTTTAAAGAAAAGCTGTTCAAAAGAAAAGAAAATTCTCACCTCACGCTACTGATTCAGTCAAAGTATAAGAACATCAGTACTTTCAAATCTACACTGCAGTTTCCCACACAGATCCAGTCTTCTGACCACATTTCTGCTCAGTGCAATGTTTGAACACTCTGTATAACTACACCCCTTCCAAGGCTGGTATTCTGCTTTTTGTTCTAAACTTCCTTATGTTTTAAGAAAAATCAGATACTTAGAATTACTTATCTACAGTAAACTCAACATGTAACCCTAAAGAGTCTTTCCACACTCACTCCTAGTTAAAAAAAAAGTAACTTTAGAATAAAAATTGTCTTCTCCTTTATGTTGCTTCTCTTACTAATAATTGCCAAACACAAGTCTTTTACTTCATCTGTATAAAATTACATCCCTAAGGCACAGCCAAACTGAAAGAATTCTTTTTCTTTATTCTTCCTTTGCTTTTTATACATGATATTTAGTTTTCCTGCACTGCACATCTTGTCCCCCTATGTCCCTTTCTCCAGCAATATTCCTCTTCTCAAGACAATTATCAAATCTCAAACAAAGTGTCACCTTGACCTGTGCCCATCTCCAGCTCTGTGTTTGTTAAGGACCACTGCAAATCTCATTTACTTCAGAAGTGAGCAGGGAAGACTAAATTGCCTGTGCAGTAGCAGGCAATGGTTAAGAAGCATGGACCTATTAATATTATTGAGGTCTCCTCTTAAACAGCCTGTTGACATTTTATGAAGGCATTAAAAATAGTTTGAGCTCTTGGCTAAGAGGGAACAGCTGCTCTCAGAATCGATGCTTAGGGAACGGCAAGAAATGGCAGGAATGGGAAACTATGCAGTAATGCATATCTACTTAAAACCATAGTAAGGGAGCCAGTTGAAAAAAAATCTAAATTAGGGCATTACCACAGAGCATTGTGATGCAAAATGGAGACTCTGGAGATATTTTTGTGGATTCTAGAGATGTGTTTATTATCTCTGGAGAGATAACAAAGAGCTTGTAGCAACGACACAGAGAGCTCCATTCAGACCACTGTGCAGGAGGGATAGAAGGCTGCAGCCAGAACAGGTCCTTACCTTATTGGGGGATTTGAGAGGTGAGATAGCTATTTTATTCGGTGTCTGTTGTGTTGTTGTACTCAAAGATGATCCAATGACTCCGCTCTCAGAGATCGTTATTGTCTTTGGTGGTGTCCCTGGAGCAGACTGTGAAAAAACCCTACCTATAAACAACGAAGATACCATCAGCTCCAGTTATCCCTGGTCACAGTAACTTTTAAAGCAAAGTTTTCCCTGCCACTTGTGCAATTTATCCCTACTTCTGAGAGTGTATGACCTGACAGGAAGGACACTGGCATTCTTAAAGTTAGATTTAGCAACGAAGAAGAAAACAATTTACATTATTGCAAATAAAAAGACTGTTTGCTCAGGCTTAAAAAAAAGAGCCAAAATGAGCACTGAACTTTCTGTGCCATTCAGCTGATAATTCTTGACAGCCAGGACAGCATCCTGAGGAGCAGATCCCTCCAATACACCTGCACCACACACAAACACCCAGCCAGCTGGCAGTTTCCTGGGAAAGCCCTGGGTTGCTGCCAACCTACAGAGAAACTGAGCATCTGTGGGGACTACTTCCTTTGAAACCTCAGCCATCAAAAATGAGCTGTGTTACAGTGACCAAGAAAAAGGTGTTTAAGTCTGTCTACAATCAGCTCTGAGGTTTGGGGGTTTTTTCACTTCTCTGTTGATGGCTGCTTCTTTCACTGCCTAACAGTTTTTAGTCACTACCACCCATGTTTTCATGTGCATGTCATACATTCTCTCTCTTTTTACAATGCCAAAGAAGACTAAACATCAAAAACAGCAGCTCCAAATCATTACATCAGTTTCAGGAATATTGCAAACTCCCAGAATGGAAAACAGATTTTTTTCCATACTTTCTAAGTTTCTCTCCAAAGAGGGCTTGACCACTGAGCTTTCCTCTGCTCCACTTTGGTTCAGATTCATTTCTGTCATAGCTTCTGTCACCCATTCTCTTGTACTACATTTATAAAAATAAGAAACAAACAAATAACTTTTCCATCCAAAATCAACTAGCGGTATAACCATTAAAAGTCAACTGGAACCAACAAGAAAAGGCACCACCCTCATGGAAAGCTGATTTCCTCTGAAGTCTGTGTGCTCTAAAATAACCACTTTTGTGCAGTCTAACAGCACAGATAGTCGCCAGCAGCTGCTGAAGCCACATGCAACCTGAAGAATGTCAGTCTGTGGGGAATTTCACCATTTAGAGGTTTCAGTCCTGTTATTTTCTTGGTGACAGCTTTCCCCTTCTCACTACATTTCCTCTGTACCCACCCCTTGGCATCAGCTTCCTAAACAGAATCTGGCTGCTTATATTTACAAGTCTTTCAAGTTTACAACTTCCACCTCAGCATGCAGGAATTTCCAGGCAATTAAAAATATTTATCAGATTCATGAAAACATACATACAAAATCAAAACACAAACCACAAATGTCACACCTTCCCTAAAGTGATGCCAGCCTCTCAAAGCCGGCAAGCTGTGCTGGCTGTTTGGAATGGCGAGGGGAAAACCAATCTTTAAAGATTTTCCTCTCAATTAGTGAAGCAACTTTACCTGCCAGGGACGCTTCTCTCACAGGCTGAGGCACAAGTTAGTTTTCAAAATACTGATTTAAAACCTGCAAGTAATTTCTAATGTTTTTTGGGTTGGGCTTTTTGTTTGTTTGGATTGTTTTTAAACACACAAACAACTTAATTCCAGCATAAGCAGAGCAATCTTCTTAGAGGTCTATATATTTGGTAAGGGAACAAACTGGGGAGTGGGCTGGGGAATTCCTCTTTCATCTGAAATACACATCAGGCTGCAGGCAGCCTGACAACTCATGAAAAAAATTATCTTCCAGCTCTGGGCCATTCACTGGCATCTATCAATGTTTTGAATACAGGAGACAGTTGCATCCTCTTTAAAACCAGCTCAAGTCCCAGGGCTGTAAAGCTTAACAAATTTGTTTAAATGTGAAGAAAAGATTTTTAGGCCTACTAAGGCTGATCAATCTGTAAGCAGTTAAAGACATCCTCCAAAGCTCTGAAGACAACTCCAGCTTCCTACATTTATCTTTTTCAGAAAAATTAGATGGCTAAGATGTTTAGAAACAGATACACTGCCATTATAGACAAGATATTACACTGTGGTTTTTTCTTTAACTTTGTTGGTGTTTTTGCTGTTATTCTGTGGTTGGTTGGGCTTTTTTTAAGATAAGGATATACAGAGTTGTTTTCCAAGGAGAAAGACCATTTGTTATTTGCCTTTCTTAGACACTTCTGTGATGGTTATTGTCAAAGTGGGTGAGCAACTTAAAAAACAACACAGCTTTCTTCACTCAAACATATCTTTCTGTTACTTGCATGTATTGTATTTAAGTCCAACTATAAGCAGATTAAAGTAATACAAAAGCATGTGTCTCCCTTTCCCCCTATGTATTTATATTATGTTTCTATAAATACTTTCTGTTCATCAAGTAATCTTTTCTGTGGCTCTGGGGTATTTTTTTCTCCTCCCCAAAATCCATGAAGTAAAAGTACCTTGCAGTAAAAGCAACTCTGCAATTACCAAGATTATTCTAAATGAGCTAAGTATAAAGGTACCAACAACTGCATTTATTTGATTCTACCAAAAAGTTTTCTGATTTTTTTTAATTGCTTGAAGTACTTGGACAGAAACTACTGTAAAATTGTTGAGACAGAAGAATTCCTACAATTACCATTTCTTTGAAAAGCCTTTAAAAATGGTAAAGCAAAACAAGTCAAAGTAGTACAACCTGCAATGACTGGTGACACTTGAGTGGTCTGCCCTGTAACAGCTTTGCTATTGATTGGTTTTGCAAATATCAGCTTGGTGATCACCGGGCCAGAAGTTGGGGTTCGAGTCTTCTTCGCAATCTAAAAGATGGAGGAAAAAAGATCTAAAGTAACTTGAGCATTTTGGATCTAAATTATTGTATTGTTAATTACATTAAAAAATAGAAAGGGCAATACTTGCACACATAATTAGAAGAATAACTGCACGTCTTGCATTTCATCTCCATTTCTCCTTATGGAAAGAACTAGGAGATTATCCTTGACACTTCAGAATGCCAGCTACCAAAGTAGGATAGCCAAATCCCTCTCAGCTTTTTCAGAAGATAGCTCTCTGTGCAAACATCTCATCTTCAAGATGCTGAAATTATTTCCTACGTGTGGTTGGTCTACATAAAAAATGTTAAAATTAAATGCACAACTCTCAGTATTTGAAGTTTTAAATGAAGTCACTTCTTTTTCAGCCAACCAGGACAAAACTCATCCCCCGGTGATTTAAATATCACCACTACTGCTCTGAAACATCTCTTGACCATTTTGACATAGCAGCACACTTGTTTTGCAAATGGGGAAAATGCTTTCTGCAACAGTTCCCCAAATGTACATGGACCATCAGTGCCTGAAAGTTTTGAGTACTCACTAGCCAAGAACAAATCACTTGGCTACCTCCAGGTACAAGGGGACCTATTTTCCATATTGTAATCCAGTCTCCTAAAACACAGCTGGACCAAGAACACGTACAGCAATTCAATGACAGATCACTTCAGCTTGAAATCTTTGCAAGCAGGACTATATACTCTTAAGAGTTTTAAAGAAGACTTTCTCCCTTTTCCACACTGAGAAGTTAACTAGCAGTCTTTTCCAAAGACGTTTAAACTGCCAGCTGCAGAGGCTGCCTGTGGATGTGGCTGAGTCTATGTGAGCACACAGGAAGGCATTACTGAAGCCCTGACACCTGCCCACCCCACAGGCCAGGCACATCCCGCCTCTCCTCCAGCCCACACCCTCAGGCACATCCCATGGGCACCGGCCACCAACTCCAGCAACATCAAGAGGCACAACATGAACATCCACGTGGGGAGCCACCTCTCAGGGGCACAGAGCCTTTATTACTCAAGCAGCTAAATCAGAAATCTGCCTGACATGCAAAGATACAGAGCTGACAGCTACTTTTGACAACCTGAGGAAGTTGCAAATGTTCAAATGAAGCAATTGAGTAGGCTGGAAGTTATGATTTCCTATACAAAACCCTATTCTATAGAATTTGTTGCCTGAAAACACCTTTTTTACAACCACATGAGACAAAAACATTCAAAATATTCAGTGGCACATAAATTCCTCAGCTGCTCCAGAAAAAGCACATGTGAGGCTGTCCCAGCTCCCAGCAGCACAGTCATGGCACAGCCAGGGAAGCTGGAGCTCCCCTCTGCCATGGCACTGGAACCCTCCAGGCTGCTGTGGAAAGCCAAGGCACCTCTGTATGCCCGAGCTACACCCAGCCAGGGAAGCCAGCAAGGGGCAGCTCTGACACCAGGCCCTACCAGAGAATGGATTCCCCATTTAAAGGAAGCCACGTGCTGCTCCACAGTTACACTACAAGTGCTCCTGAGAGGAAAGCTCCATCTCAGAATAAATATGCTGCTCCTCAGGCACAGTAGGTGCTTTATGTGTGATATATAATTGTAAAGGCTTTAAAATGAAACAGAGGAGGAATAAACCTGTTATTTTTGGAGATACATTAACTAAAACTTTGAAGCACAAGTTGTTTGAAGAAGGAAGCTTCATTCACAGCCCTGTTCACAAATTTAACTCAAAGGCATTTTTAAATTTTACAGATTCAATTATCTTAGCACATACAGCTGATAGACGAGCAGGCATTTTATCTGTAATTTTTTTTTCAGCTTGGACACGCTTTAATTTCTGATCAATTCTACACATTTCATCTGCTTGATTTGAGATTTTTGTTTTGCTTAAATTAATCTTACCTTGCCATAAGGTATGATTGCAACTCAACTGCGGTTGCTTTTTCTCTGAAGGGAGAGCAAAGTCTGGCTCAGAACATGATGAACGTTCAGCAGGAACAGCCAGCTCTGGATAACAGCAGTTATTTCCCAGTAAAAGTCAATAAATCTGCTTAAATGACTCACATAAATGTGTGTAAAATACTACCAGATCATTAACACAAAATATTTCAGAAAAAAAAACTTAAAAATCCCAAAATAACAGGTCAACACAAGTAGCCCTGCTTCCCTTATACTCGACTTGCAGTACACCCTCCTCAAAGAAATTTTCCCCTGCTTTTTAGGTGAACTGTCTACAAAGAGGGAGGTCTAATAAACAATCCCCTCAGGGCTTAGGAAACAGCAAGACAAATGTGGTTGGTTATAAATGAGGAACAGCACTCCTGCTCCTACCGGTTGCCAAGCAAACCTTTCTGAGGTTTATGGCACTGGATAACCCCAGCCGACAGGGAGAAGCTTCTTGGCACTACTGGGAAACTCACTGCCCATTTCAGTAAAGATTGGAGAAACCAGAGGAAATAATCAAGGTGCCCCCTTGATATCTCAGAATGGGCAATTCTCTGGAGCACTCTGCCATTGCCTGAACTGATCTCAAGGAGCTTAACATTATCCCCCTGCCTATGTAAGCTAAGCATGCCCTCTGCAAGTTACTTTGAGTTAGACTGCAAATATATTCCCTGGAGCAACAAAAGCTCTTCCGAAAGAATATTATATTTAGCAGCACACACCAACCTTCTTTCCCCTAAAAAAGTCAAGAGATTTACTTGCAGGCAACTTGACTTCAAGGGTCAAGTTATGTCTTCCTAAACATTCTCCTCTAAAGATGAACTAGCAAGTTCATATAGCTGAACTTTGTTTTCAGACTTTCTTCTATTCATACAGAAATAGACACACTTGTATCTCACATTTAGTGCTGGTTATCCACAGTCAGCTACCACAAAGGAGCTAATAGACTACAGATCCACTCCCTGGATGACCTCTTGGGAGCCTATCCATGTACCCACTTTCTATGTAACTTACATTTGGCACAGCATGAAAAATCAGGGTCTCTAGAAATAGAGAGATCTTAACTTCATCTTAATTTCAGAGATGAAGAAACTGAGCATTCCTAATGGGAGTTTGAAGTTCCAGAGTGCACAAGATCCCTTTTCAGTAATGAAATAAAACCAAAGTGATGCCTTAGCAGCTGCCTTGCCATGGTAGCAACAATGCTATGGACACTGTTAAAACCAGAGCCAGTTACAACACAGAACAAGCACAAGTCAGACTTAATGGCAGCCACGGTGGTGTGTCTGGACACCTGGTTCAATCATGTGCAAGGCCAAACTCCTGCTTAATGAACCCAGAGTAAGTAATAGAGCAGCAGGCACACCACCACTTTTAAGGCTGCGGGCAGGCAGGAGCCACAGGCTGAAAGCAGATGTACTTGCCCAGCAGTTTTTTTCCACATATGCGTGGCACTAGTTTCAACTAAATCAGAACATGCTGCTAAGGACAGTAATTAACCTCTGGATGTAGATGAGGCCAAAGGCCCTGCCACACTTAACACCTCACAGTCTCACACATCTAGAACTATAAGTGGAGAAGGAGTCAAATTCCAAGAAACATTTTGCTGAACTCTACCAATTATGCCTCAGGCGCTGAGACTTCAACTATCACAATTAGATTATGAGGTGAGATTAGATGTCAAGGAAATTGAGTTTTGCTAATGATATGCAAAGCCCCTATGATAGCAACCACAAGAACTGATAAGAGCTCTCTGTCATCTAATCTGTACCAGTTCACTTTTCGGCACCAAGTGAGTCTTGTGCTGCCCTCCATCTGAAATACCTGGTTCACAAAGCCTCAAGAGAGAAGTCACACAAGACCCATGGGGAGTCAGGGAGGCATTCACAGCCTCCTTTTCCACTCACTGAAAGCTTAAGGGGCTCATTCAGAGCGTGGGGCAAATGTATCGCTTTGTTTTCTAGAACAGGGACTCAAGGTGTGGGTTACCCTCTCTGTCACAAAGGCTAGAGTAGAGCCAGAATCTCTCACCCAGCCTCGTGTATCATTCTCATGCTTTAGAAATTTTCTACAGGGAAAAGCACTGTCTGTGAAGTGCTAACACAATCATTTCCCATGCAATATCGGGTGCTAACCTTGTCTTCTTGCTTTTCATTTCTACTCCTTCCTCTCCTTGTGGGAAAAAAAGAATGTCAATTGTTAACAATTCAATCTGTTGTACAGAGGGAACCGATGGCCTAACAAAAAGAAACCACAACAAAACAAATTTACACAAACTGCAATTAACTAGATTTAAAAATGGCTGCAAGTCCATCAGTAATAGCTTCTGCTAAGGAATGTGTAGAATTCCCAAAGGCAAATCGCAGAGGACCATGGCAAAGTCGCTGATTTCAGTCGCACAGCACAAATCATCTCATGCAAGGAAAAACAACAGTCCTTCTCCTCAGTTTCCTCTATATGTCACTTGGCAGTGAATAATGAAGTCAAGCAACAGGAACTGATCCACTCTTAAATGTTCCTATGATGACTAAAGAGCAGGGACTTCCTTGAAAACTATAGTGACAATCATTTATATTTCAAATGCCCATTATTAAATATGTTTCCAGGTAGGATGTAGCAACAAAAGAGGAGAAGTAGAAGTTGGTACAGGAATCATCTACAACTTAATAGAAAATATTCAGAATTGATTTTATTCATGTGTCATGAAATACTAATCAAGAAACATTTGGCTAATAAAATTCTTTAAACTCTGTCTTTTTTATGTGCAGCTGATTATTTTAATAGTACACTTAAGAGTTTTATTTCTCATTTCATTTAGACAGTAAAATAAATACTTTTCCATCATAACCTGCATTGAGTTCTACTTGTCCATCACTTCAAGAGGTCTTATTTCTGTCTCATTGCCAATAGAACAAAGTCACTCACATTTAGTTCTGTCACATAGCAGACGAGAATCAGACCCTTTGGGTCATAACTCAAGTCTTTTCAACACATTTTCCGATCCAAGCAGATTCTCTGTGGTTTCAGATATCTCAAGATCCATGCCAGAGATTGGGAACAAAACCTTGAATGTTTAGCTTATGACAGTGTCTAGTCCATCACAGTCTATTAACAAGCTTAACTAGATTTGAGGCAGACAAGACACACCTTTCTGTTCTTTTTCAGATGCTA
This sequence comes from Aegithalos caudatus, assembly GCA_013389925.1. Lineage (NCBI taxonomy): Eukaryota > Metazoa > Chordata > Aves > Passeriformes > Aegithalidae > Aegithalos > Aegithalos caudatus. The sequence continues at coordinate 350,691 of WEIU01008730.1, forward strand.
AAAGTTTTTTTTTTTTTTTGCAGAGTTTATTTAAACAAACTGAACATAATAGGGAGAAGCTACTCTTCCATAAAGGAGTATACTTCGAATAAAGAACAACAGGCATATAGAGTTGAATTCAGTCTTCCTGAAAGTATGTAGAATTTATTTTTATAAACTGAAAATAATGAGAAAATTGTCTTCAATTTACTGACTAGTTCACTTTCTCTGAGGCAAACCCTAAGTTTCTAGACAGTAGCTAGAGGCAAACAGCATAAAATGGCAAACGCATCCACAGATGAAAGCATGGGCTAAGAGCAGCATTGTATTTTTTAATACAAAGAATAAATGCAAGGGCTGAAAGCAACAGTGTGTCAGCCAGTGCAGGAAACAGACAACAACTGCAGCAACAGAACCGGTTTTAAGACGTTTCATCAGCGTAACTCATTTTACCTGTACTGTTTTTACTTGCTGGGACTGCAAGACAGAGGGCTGGGCCGCAGCGTTTATCAGCTGACTTCCCTGCGTCAGAGCTGAGACACCCACAACGGGCTTCACTTCCGACCGACCTCCAATGACAACTTTGATCTGCTGGCCTTGGACCTTGGAGTCTCCTCCCTGGGCTTGGGACACGGCCTTCTGCGCCTGCGGGAGCTGGCTGTGGGGCAATGCTAAAACAATAGGCTGGCCAGACTTGCCCAAAGTTGTTACAATCAGCTTCTGCCCCTCCGGTTTAATACTCTGGCTGCCTATTTTAATATCAGTGGCCTTGTTCAGAATAATCTGATTAGCGGAGATAGTGACGGGGGTCTGAGCACCGAGTTTCTGGAGGCCACCTGGAAAGGCAGGCTTTACAGCTGCATTCACATCAGGGCTCGGGGCTGTGCTGCTCAGGGCTGCATCTCCTGAGTGGCTGCCGGGCGCGGGAGCAGAGTCCGTGGTGACTGTGGCTGTAGACGTGGCCGAGGAGTCGCTGGTGGAGCTTACGTTCACTATTTCTTCCAGTTCTGTTTCCATGGGAATGGACTCTCCCATCGGCGAGGACACGATAACGGCCTCGATGCTGTCGTCTTCCACCAGAGTTATCCCGGTGTCCATGATTTCCTCAGGGAGCAAGCTGTTGACTTCTGCTGAAACCACCTCCATTTTTGTAGCTGTGGCAGTGATGGCCGGAGCAGGTACTGCAATATTTTAAAAAGTTATTGGCTTCCAGAAAACACATCTTTTCAAAGCTTTATGAATAATATTACCAAAGGGAAAAAAAAAAAAATAGAATTTTTTCAGACTGAAGGTATTGTGCATGCACAGGAGGGATACAACGGGGGAAAAAAAAATGTTACCAAACGTTATGTTAATTTACTCTCTGAATTACTAAGCTGAATTTACTCTCAGTAATAACTTACAACAAATCTTTACCCTATCATTCACTGAAGTCAAATGAAGGCATTACCAGTCCACTCTTCACAACACAGTAAACAAAGAAGCAGTGTTTCCCTGCTGAAAATATGGGCATAGATATTTATACTCAATGAAGTATAAGCAAAAGTTAAACAGCTTTAAAAAAAATCTAAGAGATGATGATGTCTTCTCATATATGTCAACATTGATTAGCATATTATCTTGCTCAAGAGACTTGTTATCCATACCAGATGTACCATTCTTGCCAAATTTTCATTTTGGAAATCTCAGAAAAACAAATGACTGTTTAGTGATGGACTTGAACAACCCCAAAAGCTCAATCACCTACCACAGGATCAAGCCAAAGCCCTGCACTCACAAGATGAAGAGATAATCTCTTGATGCTGGCTATGAAAAAAAGAGCTCAGGAGTAATTTTTTTACCTCAATACTCACCAGAAAATATAACACACAAACTCATTATTAAGTTGAAAGATGTTCTAAATACGAAACAAAAAACACATTATATAAAAACAAGGAAATACTTTTAAGAGTACCCAAATTATATATTAAACCTCTGCAGCAAGATTCAAAGCCAGAGTCACTTCCACTTGAGCAACTTTACAGACACTGCTGGAAATGGTCACGTTGTACCATTCCCTAAAGCTGTATCACTGTCGAGAGTCTGCAAACAGAGCAGCTTAATAAGGCATTTTCTGCACTTGCTGACCCCATGAGCACACTTGGGCACCGGATGGGTGAGCACACCACGTGCGTCTGCCTACATGCTCCTGAGTACTAATTATAAGCTCAAGGGGACAAAATCCTTGCAAATTCTGTTTCCTACTTGCTAGGAAAAGCAGAGCTGAGTTTTAATACTAATTCATGAGGAATCGTGCCAGTAAAAACACTGACCAAATGCCGAGGTGACATTGTTTCCTCTGGAGTCACTGTGGGCCCATTTTGTACAACAGCTAACCACAGAACAGCTGCATTTCACCCACAAGGTGGAAGGATTGGGGAAAAAGAGCCCTGCTAGAATTACAGTTTCCATGCTGAGCTCCAGAGGCTCTGCTGGAGCGGTCCTGGCCTCCCTGATTGCCAAGGGTGCCACCCTGACCCTTCTCACCTCACCTCACCTCCTCACCAGCCAGATCAAACTGCCCTGACACTCAAGAAGCCTGAGCTCTGAAAGAACTCCACTGACAGTCAAACTCACAGCTCACTTATTGGCAGGCATTTAAAGACACAAAGTTATCTGATGTCACTGCCAGAAATACCTCCTTTGGAAAGCATTTCTCCCACAGTAATGCCTGCACAGTGATGCCAGCCCTGGTAAGCAGCCCTAGACAAAACAGCCAACTCCTAGGGACATAGTAGTAATAGTATCACGTTGCTGCCTTAAAGTCAAATAGGTTAACTGCATAGATGATTACTCAAAAACAGGAATAGTAAAAGTAGACTGTTTTTGGAGACAGCATATGTTAAGGCCACTAGGTCTTCTGAGCTGTGTCACTTGACTGTCACTGCAGCAATTTGCAAAGGCTTGTGGCTCACATAGTACAACTTCAGTCTATTTCAGACACAAAACTAAACCTCAAACCAAACCATCATCCTGTCCTATACTGATTGTAGCCCTGGTTCCATGCCTCAGGTGTCTTGGTTTTCTGAAATTCTTTTCCCAGGAAAGTTCTGTAAACAGTAGGAATGTTTTTTGTAACGGTACCCATGTCATTCATTCCTTCTCACAGGAGGGACTTGTTGATGTCCCTCTGATTTGACCAATGTGATTGAAGAGGTTTGCCTTTGTTTCTCCAATCAAATTGGTCTGTGTAAAACAGTACATAAGGGAGACACATCCCAAAATAAATGAGTCATTTTTAGCCTTCTGCATCTCAGAGTCTTGTGTTGTTGTGGTGTAAAACAGCGTCATACTGACATGCACATAGGGCTTGGATCCAGAAGTTAGACTCCTAGTGTCAAGCACAATCAAAGTAATAATTGCCTCCAAGTTTGAAAAAGAGAGTATCATCTAAATCAGCCAGTGGGAAAACCACCTCATTCTGTAATTATAAAAAGTTTTAAATAACTTGCTTTTGGTTTGTATTTGCACATGTTTTTTTCCCCAAGAAGAAAGGCCTTTCTGAGTGTCTTTTAACAATATGACCATAAAATACTTAAATATATCTAAGTAGTTTTATAGTTCATCAGTTATTTGCATTCTTTATCCTTGCCATTTGGTTATGTTACAAAGCAGCAAATGGTTATTAAATACCTATATCTACTTGAAAATATATTTATATTAAAATAAACACATTTTAAACAACTTTTAAACATTTTGAGTCCAAACTAGCCACTGCAAGTCAGAATGCAGAAGAAAAAGAAATACATCACATCAAGTCTGGAATCAGAAACCGAGAAGTGAAAAAGAAAGAAACATTACTCATAGTTACTGGATTAACATCTTATGGCAATCACATTGGAAGATTTTGCAGTTATCAGGTCATTTTAAAGTTAGCTTCCATTAATGTATTCAGCTAGTGTGCTCAACAACAGCAAAAAAGGACCATAACACAATCCACTTGTTCAATTTCTTCACTTCATACTGGACATGACTGAAATAGATACATGAAAGGCAAAAATGAAAATTTCATCCTGGCTATACCAGAGGCTGCTGTCAAAGGCAACTTCAACATCCCTGCAGATTTTTTCTTCTTGGTATCTAGCCAGGATTTCTCAACAGTTCAGCTGTTTATTTTTTACTAATGCTTTTATACAGTTTCCATTTTCCCAGCTCCTCTACTAAAGCGATTACCAACAGTAAAAGCATGCCAACTTCTTTTAAGATCCTAACAAACTTGAGATTGTCAAGAAAGGGTAGAGAATAGTTTTAACTATTTAAACCCTTGGAAAATTCCTTGACTTCAGTAGTTATGTTTTGAGTACTGAATAATGCACAAGCTCGAGCTACAACACTTGAAAAGATGCATTACTAAGTATTTATCCAAAACATGAAGGAAAAAAAACAATCTAGACCAAACAAGTGTTTAAGCTTCAGACTGGGAAACTCAAAAATATCCTTGTTTCAGATTACTAAACATATTCTAGCCTAAAAAATAATGGCCATACAATTAAATAAAAAATTTTCACATAATGAAGATTTGGAAACATAGCCAGCTCAGGATACCCAACCAGTGAAACACAAAAATTGTTAGGGACTGAAGCATATTGTCAGCAAGGCCTTGGACCAACAACTTTGAAAAGTGCTAGGTACGGTAAGGAGGAGCAAACTCTCAGTTTGAGCAAACCAACCGTGATCATCTTACTCATAAAACAGATTCCTATTCTTGATATTCACTAAGAACAATATATATATATATGATGGTGTGAAGAATAAAGAGGATTTGTAAGGAAGAGGATAAAGAAGATCAGGATTGTTGACTAAAATACATAATGCTGTCTGACAGGTATCTGTGAATTTTGATCTTTTTTCTCCATCACTAGCATGTCACTGCAAAATCTCTAAGAAACTCTGTTAAAAGTATTGAGATCAATAATAACATCTTGGTTGATAAAATGCCAGAACAGCCACACTAAACAAGAAAATAAAAAACCCCAACATAACAAAGCACAGTGATCTACAAAGAAGTAAACAAAACATAAGACATAACAATGCTTGTACTATACAGTACCTGCATTTTATTAGATGAAGAAACACCTCCATTTCACTAAGAATAGCCAACCTTCCAGCCTGCAACCACGAGCAGTTCAAGTAGGGTGACATGTTACAAAGCCATCAGCAAGGCTATGTACTGCAAGCAAAACACATGTTTATAAATTCAGATTCTCCAGAAACAAGGCTGCTGAGACCAGCTTTACAGGAATTCCTGGGAAGGTGATACATGTTAGCAAGGCCATGACAACGAAGCAGAGGGTCAAGGCACTTACCACCATTTGTGGCTGCTTTAGCAAACCCCTTCCCATTTTATTCCCCGTGCACAACACTGGCCTGGTGGTGCTCAGCCATGAGAACACTCTGGTATAACCTGACAGATCTAGGAACACTGGCCAAACCTACCTTGAGTCATTGGCAATGCTCATTTTTTAACCAAATTCTCAATTGTCACTTTCACCGGAAAATAAGGAAATCAAATCAGTAACAGCTTTTGTACAAACACTTCTTGAAGTACAAAACAAACCCACACCACCCAAAATCCAAAACCTCATAAATGCAATACATCTGAGGTACCCCTGAAGCAGCAGGGGTTCCACTGGGACCAGCAAGAAAATGCTAAGTGAAACTAAGTATCATTGCCAGATACAGCAGTATCTGTCAGTAGTTCTTTAAAGCCGGGACTGATACACTTAAGAGTAGCACTCCTAAGAGCCAGAGAAAGCAAATATCCTCAACTTCTGAGCTAAAACTGTGCAAAAACCCTTAAAAAGAAGTATGAAGAAGAACAATGAAGCCTGCACCCAAGAAAGGGGAGAATGAGGCTGAAAACCTGAGTTAGATGAATGGCAGAAAAGAGAGGACAACCTAACAAGTAATTGGTGGACTATAATCAAAATAAATACAAAAGAATCAGGATCAAGAGTTAGTCAGGAAAAAAGTGGTGACATTTGGAATTTCCATTGCTGAGACAAAAATGGTGTTGCAAGACAATTTCTTCTCTTTCCAATCAAGGTGCAGCCAAGGACCACCAGCAGGCTGTGGCTCACGTGTGAGGATTTTAAAACTCAAAAAAACCATTACATGGTTATGTTCATAAAATTGGCATTATTTAAACCTTAACTAGCAACGTTTTAAAAACACAATATATTTTATTCCTAAGTCCATTCATTAGAACAAAGATAAGAGCAGGAAGAAAAAGGGGAAATACAGAATGGATCTTTGATGATTTAAGTGAGAAGCACAAGATGCTGCAAACGACATTTTAGTTGATAAAAGGCTTTTTGAATTTTTCAGCTTCTGCTTACCTGCTCTCTCCAATACTGGCAGATACAAACTCCTGAAGGCTGCTGAGCTGAAGAAATCCGATTTTTCTGGGCCTTAATACTTCAAGATTAAGCAATTTGACATGCCCAGGCCTCAAGTGCCAGTGCCTAGACCTTTCTGCTGGAGCAGGGACAGGTAGAAGACCTGCCTGCAAAAGGTGTGCCCAAGTGTTGGATCTCCTGCAGCAGGTGGTAGGAAAGAGTTGGATGGCTGGTTCCAAGCACAGGCTGCAAAAGATTCACAGTCTGCAGCAGAAGAGCCAACAACTGCCCCACCAGCACACCCAGAAGGGACAGGGGAAATAATGCACAAGAATGGAGGCTTGCAATGGCAAGGACTGCAAGGAGGAAGAGACTTTTCCCAAAGGCTGAGGTGCCCTTGCCAATGGGCTTTGCTGCTCTGCAGACTGAAGAGGAAACACCCATCACACCAGGAAAGATGCTGGAGCTAAGGCAGCTCCATCTGCTCCTTTTGCCACCAGCAGGAGTCTGGGTGTTCAGACCATGGGACTTGCTTGGAGAAACCTGTTCTGTGGGGGACTGAGGGGGTCCATCTGACAGAGAGAGGAAAAAGATCTTTGTTCATAGGCTTGTGTGGATAGTGAGGAGGGAGGCTGGGCTACAATTCAGAGAGATTTGGACAGAGAGCAGCCTAATGAAATTCATCAAAAGTAAGTGCAGGGTGTGGAATAATCCCACACACACCAGTACAGGCTGGGGGCTGACCTGCTGGAAAGCAGCTCTGGGGAGAAGGGCCTGGGAGTTGGAGGGGAGAGGGTCCATACAAGCCAGCAGTGTGTGCCCCTCTGGCAAAAAAGGCCAATGGTGTCCTGGGGTGAGTTGGGAACAGTGGGGTCACTACCTAGAACTGCTGCCTGGAGAGGCTGTGGAGTGTCCTTTTCTGCAGAAACCCACCTAGACACAAACACATGTAGACTGTCCTAGGTTCAGCTGGACTAGATGATATCTAGGGGTCCCAACCATTCTGCAACTCTGCCAGCAGCTGGAAGCTGCAACAATTTAAGTACAATCCAGTGGAAACACTGTATTGCAGGAGCAATTCATTCACACACACTGCTTCCTCTTCCTAATCTTCCAGCTCTTGAGATGGAGGGGAATGACAGCATGTTGCAATTAGTCAACCATGAAACAGTTGCTAAGCTCTCCATGCCGCTATAATTAACAAATAATAGTACAAAATATTGACAAGGATACTTAAAACACAATGAGCACCCCCTCCTGCCCCCCCAAAACCCAATATACAGAGGAAGAAAGAGATTATGTCCTTTGCAGACATGCTGTAAAGAAAAAAAATTAAAGTTGTCAAAAATATTCATGTCTTACTGTCTTCAAAATAGAAATGTTTTTCACAACTGCATCTTCTTCCTTCACCACAACAGCTGCTACAAATATACTTTAAGACTCGGCTATCCTGTGACCTGTAGCTGTTTTCTTCACATCAAGACTGTTCCTCACATAGAAGGAATCTCAGCATGCTACCACAGAAACTCAATTACACACACCAAGTACAAAAGCAATTTTTACAATTAAACTAACAAGGCCCTTAGAAAGAGTACATAAACAAAAATCCCCATGAGTCAGAGCCTTTCATGCAAAATGGAAGCTGGAAATAAAAAGGAAAAAAGCTATAACTAAGTTTTGGATAAAAGCAGCATGTTATACAAATTGCAAATGGTTGAATTATGGTACATGTACAAGAGAATGCATTGTTTCCTAAAAAAACCCAGCATTTCAAAACACTGGGATATCTAACTCTGGATTGGAAAACCCCATTTCCACCACAATAAAATACTACATTGCCCAGAGGTACCACCTATTACAAAAGAAGATTATTAAGGAAGAACATTCCAGCTGTTGAGAGGTACTGAGCAGTATTACTGAACAAAACACAAGAATCCAAGCACTCACTCAGAGTCATTAGTTAAAGTCTTAAACACTGCTTGTTTACCACACACCTCACTCACAGCAACTTTCCAGGAAAGTACTGGAAATAACATTCTGTCCAGCAGAATACTTCAAAGCAGTTCAGACTGCCTTCTGTAATGGGAAACAATGTTCTACTTTCAAGCAGAGCTTTGGGCAAACTAAAAATAAAATAGAAACTAAAAATAAGAACATTCCCCTTCACCCTTCCCTGGTTTGCATACCAGTTTCAGTCATTTTCAAAACATACCATAGCACAAAAGCCAAAACACAGAAAGGCACAAGTGCTATGACCACTAAATACATTGTGAAGGTGTTCACTACAGTGAACGATCCAAATTTTGGGTTTGTAGACTCCAAGATTTACATTTAATCAAGTGCTTCTAACCTTATGTTCCATACAAACTTAGGGGTGAGACAAAAAAAAAAACCAAAACCACCCCTAAAATAACTTCAAGTAATTTAATTTTCTGCAGTGTTTAGTAGGCCAATAGTAAGGCATTACAAATCTAAAGTTACATTGAATAAACATGTAGTGAACTTAGCTTGACTGATAAAAAACCAAACACCAAACAAGCCTGAAATGTGAAGAGGATTTATCACTAGACCCCCAAAAAATGCAATTTTTGTCTTCTATATATAGCTTAAAATAAAGGTCTTGCTTTCCTAACTTCAGACACCTCTTGCATGTGAGCCTACAGAAGAATTCAGAAGGCACAACAATATCACACCAAGAACACTCTGAACAAGTGTGAAAACTTCCACCATAGTCTTAATATCGAGATCCCCACAGACTTTTAGCAGGTGTTATCATATTGCACACCTTTAAGATCAGGCTTGCTGCCAGTAATTTCAGCAAGAGCACATTTTAGAGCTGTATTTATGAACAAGAGTTCATAAATTGTAACTACCAGTTTTACTGAGGCTTTCCTATCTGGGAAGCATAGTGATGATCCAAGTGCATCTCACCTACACTACACCAGCACTGCCAAGTTGGGAGGAACAATAAATGAAGTTCATTCTAACTTAAACAACCCTCCCCCCCCGACACTGATTTGAGTGAAGTATGCAATTTCATAAAAATATGCTAAAAGGGCACAGAAGACTTTGCCCTAAAAGCTTAATTACTTATGTGTCTTATGCAAGCACAACCCTTTTCAAAGTTACACCCAGAGATGAAAACCAGAGAAAAACCTTAAGACAATAAAGCACAATGCTCTCAAGGCAGTGCTGTCAAGATTTGAACAGCAGTGAAAGCTGCTATGGCCACTACTGCTTTTTAAACTTACCCAGGTTGGCTTTCTTCATTTTTGACTCAAGTGGAGCATTAAGACAAAAATAAAGGTAGCCCAAACAATTACTTTGCAGTGATTTGCAGGAAAACATGTTTCTAGCTGCAGATCTCAGCAGTTCTACTAGCTTTAAACATGACAATACTCCACAAGTATAGAATATATTTACTTGCAGAAGGGATGAGCTGAAGATAAATAGTTCACCTGCAGGCAAACCAGGACTTCATTCAGATTCTTTCATTCAGAAAAGCCACTATTAACACCTCCTTCCAACTTCAATCTCTAGATAAAACACCTCTGTAGGACTTTTTGGAAAACTTACTTAAAAATTACAACTGTGCAATAGCTAATTGACATTTGTGGAATGTAATTCCACATGAAGATTTTGAGTTGAGATCAATTCAACAGGAGAAATAGGAATTTCTCTGGAATCTTCAACTGGAATCTTCAACCCTTCTCCAGTACCATGTGGGTGACTTCAAATGCAGGCTACTCAGACCTCTAAGGTCTCATCTGTCATAACATAACAAGCTGAAGAGCTTCTGAAGCACAAACTCCTAAGTTTCATTAGCTGTAGGTAAGAAAACCAACAGCTTTGGATAAACACTTCAAACCCCCCAGAAACCTACAGACAGGACTAACCAGAAAGAAGCGTTTCAGTGACTAGGACTACACTGTATCTTTTACAACCTTCCTTTGCAATATGCTGAAAGTGACAGGGCAAGATATCAACATTGTATCTTGTTCTATCCCTGGAGAAGCTTTATTCCACACAATACTCCAAGGCTACTTAGGAAGAGGAGTTCCTTGCATGCACCCTCCATGCTGCTCACTAGGAAGTTTATTCCAGTGCCCACCACTCTCTGGGGGAAGAAGCCTTTCCTAATACTCAACCTAAACCAGCACCAGCCTTTGAGAAAAAAACCCAAATCTGTCCTTACAGGATACCCTTCAAAATTTGATTTTCATGGCAAACATGCTCAACCACCAAGAAAGTCGCCACTACATTGTCTGAGTTGATACAGATCCAGAATGTTCACCTCCTTCTCAGAATTACTGAGTGAAGAAACAAGAGTATGCAAAGCCTCAACTGTATTTTTCCATGGGAAAAGTTGTTTGGCTTACTTTTTTTTCCCATATAGCAAAATCTAGCTCTTTACTACATCTAAAACCAATTTGTATTTACAAGAATCTTTTGCCAACTGTCAATTCATAATTCTGAGGACTGGAGATTAACAGTGATTCACACATGACAGGACACTGGAGCTGACCTGCAGCTTGGCAGGTTCTCTGTGTGACTCAGCTGCCCTAGTTCATCACTACACAGTGAACAGCACCCACAAAGAGCTGGACACACCTGAACCAGAGGCTGTCACTCGGAAAACTCTCCCACAATCCAGCTCAGGACACACACCCAAACAGCTCTGCACAGTCGACTGAAACCAGCCCAGCAGCAGCAACAGAACTTGAAAATAACTATGGGATGTCCTCCTGAAAAATTCTAGAGCACCTGCATTTATCAGTGTCATTAAATTCACAAGCAGCCTCCTTCTTGCCTATTTTCTCCTTCTCTCTTGTGGGGAAATCCACATCTTTTTGTTCACAAGACACAGGAGTACCAAACTTTGCCAATATTATTGAGTGCAAAACTGACCGCAGCCTTGCTGGTCATTCTAGGGTAGCCAGTTCACAGCACTGGCACCAAAACTAATTTCTGCAAATGGAAAAACACCCACTGGTCATTTAATGGTCCAGGCATTCTCCCAGCAAAGAGAAAACTTATTTTAGGAAAAGATCAATGCATGACAGCACAAGGTTCATAGTTCCCAGAGATTCTTGTCTGCTTGCTAGTGGCAAGGGATTTAGAACAACTACCTATGCAAAGTAGAATCAAGTTACAGTTTAGAAAGTGAAGGCCATTTGTTTGCCCAAGATGATTTCAAGGGGAAAACAAATAAATATTAGAGAAACAAATCTTTTTATTGGGTCATTTTATAAGCAAAACAAACTAAAGAGCAGGCTAGGTAACCTCTTTGTTTGCTGCGTTTTTTCATCCCTTTTTGACAAATACAAACAAGCACATCAGTCATTCAGGCAACTAAAATTCACAAAGAACGGCACAAAACAGTAGGAAATGCAGTTCTTAATAAACTACTGACACCAGACATGCCTTCATTCATGTGTTAGAAAAGCCTCCACAGAAGTATATGTATAATCAAGACTGACCCTGCTCTGCTAGCATATTGTCAAATGAAAGAGCACAACTGCATGTAGGTGATCTTGCTGTATTATAATTCTCCTAATTAATTGCCGTTCTTCAATTTTGCTTTTTTTTCAATAACGGGGAAAATAGTGTCATTCATTTCAGGCATTCTCCATTTTCTTACTCTGACACTGTTGTCTCTAAAATTGAAAAGTTTGTTTTGTCATAAGGCAAAGAATTACAAAATCACTCAGCACTGTGTTTTTTCAACAGAGAGGCTTTTGTTTAATCTTACTGAGCTAGAGATGCTTTAACAAAATGCGTGTCATGAAACCAGAAAACGATGAATCCATAAGGAAGCTATGATTAACAAGGGTAGATAAGTGGAAAAATTAATCATCTAAGACTGCAAACTCACCATGTTTGCATATGTAATAGCAGAGTGAAAGCAAATAGCTTTAACACAGTAACAAAATATGTATGTGGAACACAGACAAAAAAAAATTTCCATTCTCTTTCCCAATCCCCACATAAGACAAGTCATGGAGACAGTGTGCATGCTCCCCAGAGAATCATGGCTCTAGGTTTGTCAAATACAATACCAATGGCAAACCATAACAAGGAAAAAACCCAACCTCACTCCTTATCAAATGCTGAATACATAACCAGTGTAAGTATCCAGTCTTTTTTTCAACCGCTACAAGGAATACTTAAGAAAATACCAGGTGTTCTTCTACCACAAATTAACCATCTATAGTCACAAAGTAGTTCCCAAGGCAACCATAATTCCCTCAACCAACGCACACCATTCCCTTCCCATTACTCTGCATTCTGCTAAGTGAGTGATCGCTGTCTGAGACACCACACAAACAAGTGTGCAGCAGATCAGAAGAATGGGCAAGGTACACAAATTAGCAACTCCTACGTGTTGAAATTGACACTTGTCAAGTGATATGTACATGAGAATTTTATATTACATAGTTGAGGGTTTGGGGTTTGTTTTGTTTTGTTTTTGTTTTCCATGGGAAGATTACTTAAGCTCATGTTTCCAGAGCCACATTTATAATAGAGGTGCTAGCTGGTTTCTTTTTAAGAATGGATGGAGAAAAAAACCGAACAAACCAGCTAACCTCTTGTCCACATACCAGTTATGAGGAGATTCTTCTTCCCTTAGTAAGTTCTGAGTAATTTATGCTTCCATTATAATTTTAAGAGGAAAAGCAAAAGCTAAAAAAACTTATATGTCAACAAACTGATAATTATACACTGCTACAATTTTATAGGATTTAGTGAGAGCAATATCTTTATTGCACTGTTATTTCAAATAGCATCATTTTCTACTTTGTGTCTACATGAGCAGCATTACTTTCCTTATATTTCAATCCCCTGTTTATGAAGTCAGCACTACTAAAGGTCTCGTATTCACCTTTGACATCTGCCTTTTTACTTCCATACATTTTCCCTCCTTGTGGTAGCAAATGTGTAAAACTACAAGAGCAGCCCAGATGAAGAGCCAGGCAGGCCACTGGCACTGGTGTCCAACCCAGGAAGAAAACTACTCCACAAAGCAGTAAGCAAATTCTGGTGAGTCAGGCTGCTGAGATAGCTCTGTTCAAAGTCTAAGAGCACCAGAGCAGCACCAAGGGATCACACCTGAAAGACTTTTCACAGAAACAATGGTTGCACCCAAGGAAGTCCGACTTCTTGAGTCTGTAACAAACTGCTGTTACTTCAAAGGAGTAAAAACCCCCAAACAGTTAGTTCCTAGAGGTGGGGATTCAGTATGTACCTAGAACTCCCACAACAGATCAAAGCAGAGCCCAACACTGAGGGCATAACCCTCATGTGGGCAGCAACACGTCTGATGGCAGAAGGATGGCTCCTTGAAGGCGAGTGATGCACAAATTAGAGAGCTACCGATCGACATCCAGATTGGGAACAAGGGAATCTCTCACAACGCAGCTTTGCACCCCATGACTAAATCAAGGGATTATTCTGATAGTCTCCCTCTTTCTTGTGCAAGAACATTCTTTTCCAGAATTCTAATGTTGTCAGGTGAGCAAGCCTAGTCACAGGCTGTACTGAAAGCCCCATGCTGCTTATCAGCTTCTGAGCAACTGAGGAAATCAAGGTATTTAAACATAAGGCCTGGCAAAATACAAATCTTCAAAATAAGAATTCAAGAAACACTTTCTACTTCTTTTTGGGAGCTCTTGAAACTAATAATAATAATAAAATATCCAAAGAATCCTGAGTTTATCTCCTAGGTACTTGCCATGAAGGGCCCACCACACCCTCACCCTGCTGTAGTGCACAGCCCCTGCAGGACATTAGGATGTGCTTCTCACAGCGTGTGATGAGGAAAGTGCCACCTCTATAGCAGAGAGAACAAAAGCACAAACACACCAATGATAGATAAGGAACCACGGTTTGCTGCTGAAGCAGAAATCAAAACACAACCCCCCAATCTCCCTTAGTTCCCACTGCAAGTGTTTTTCAAACAATTGTGAAGGAAAAGAACCTAAGGGGCTCTGACAGTTCTTTCAAATCTAAAATAAAAGATATTGCTGTGTATGAGATAACAATATCTCTAAGGTTGAATTCTGACAATACTCTTCATCATCACCCTTCTCATTCACCTGTGGATAGCAGATACTCCACCTGAAAGCATTTAAAACTTCTCAGGAATTCTGACTGAACTGTTCAGAGCATTCAGTTATAAACGACCTGAGCTGGACATCACCAGTACAAGCAATCCAAACATGCCCAGATAATTCTTGATACATAAGCTGAACAAGCAACCTTGCATAATGAACTGCTGAAGCTTACCCCATCACAACAAGCATGAAGTACATTTTTAACCCATTAGGGAAGCTGGCTGTGTTTTCACTCACCTAGCAGCCTGTAAGATTGCTTGGCCTACAAAGCAATAGGGTGACATCTCTCTCTAGGTTGGTGCAACTCTGTACAAAGCACGTAACTAACGTGTAACCCAGTGACAGACACGAAAACTGGATGTAATGACAAATAGTAATTTAGAAAGAAAAAAGACAAGTCTAATGCATTTTATTTTACAAAAATATTCCAATCACAGAAGAAATATATTCAGGTGATAACCCACTGTTCTTCTTGCCTCCAGTAAGCCAAAAGCTATTGTGAAGGAGACAACCACATACTCAAGGATTGAGGAAACTGTTTGTTGCTGCAAGCTTCATGTAAACATTTCAAAAGATACTTCAAATTATTTCTCTATACTCAGTATTTCCTTCAGTAACTGTAATATGTTTCCAGGAACTGTTCAGAAGGATGAAACTAATGAAAGGTGATTTAAATATCTGTCCTTTCCTCACCTGACATCTTAAGTCTGAAAGCTTTCCCTCCTGATTACAGTATATTCCAGTGGAGAGTTTCATGTGCTCTTAATGCCACAGGGCTTTCCAGAACCCAAAGCCTCAATATCAAGCTTTACATAATTATTACATGACGTGCTTCAAAGTCAAGGCCACAAATAATTAAAACCACATTCTGAATAGTGATATGCATCATAACAAGCAAGATGGTAACAAGAAAAGCTGTGACTGTCCCAAAAGGTGTTTTGGCTACATTCACAGAATTACAGAATTGTTAAGTTTGAAAGGCACCTCTGGAAACGATCCAGTCCTACCTCCCTGACAAGACAGGGGCTACTTGGAGCAGGTGACACAGGACCACGGTCAGGTGGATTTCAAATGTCTCCAGAGAGAGAGATTCCACAACCTCCCTGGACAGCCTGTTCCAATGCTCTGCCACCCTCAACATGAAGTTCTTGCTCATGCGGAGGTGAAACTTCTTGTATTTTTGCTTATGGCCATCCATCCATATCCTGTTGCTGAGCACCACCAAAAACTAAGCCACCATCATCCTGGCACTCACTTTTGATATATTTTTATGCATTAGTGACATCAGTCTTCTCTAGACTAAACAAGCCCAGCTCCCACACTCTCTCTTCATACGAGAGATGCTCCAGACCTCTCATCATCTTCGTGGCCTGCCCTGGCCCCTCTCCATAGCTCCTTGTTTTTCTTGTACTGAGGAGGCCAGAACCGGACACGTTCCATTGGAGCTGGGGGCTATCCTCAGCGGGGCAGCGCACGCCCAGGTGCGCCCCGGCACCGGGGAGAGCTGAGGAAGCACCGCACCCGCTCCGCGGGGCAGAGCCGGAGCGAGCATCCCGCCGACACAGCCGGGACCGTGCCCGCCGGCTCC
>WEIU01008730.1:367851-379429 GCA_013389925.1 Aegithalos caudatus
GGTGAGGGGTGCGAGCCGCGTGCGGGGTGAGGGAGCGCCCTGCGCTGCGAGGGGGGGTCGTGCCCAGCGGCCGCGTTTATTCCAATAAAAAGGAGACAGAAAGGTTTCACTTCACGTGTTTGTAGTTTTTTTGTTCACGGGCTCCTGCGTGTCCGCTCGGACGCCCTCAGGGCTCGGCTGCTGGCCCTGGGCTGTGCCACAGCGAGAGGCCGGAGAGTTTGTTTTCCTCTGCTGCCGTGGATATATCAGAGACCCTTATTATTATTAGTAATAATTATTCTGTTTCGGGCTGCAGCCCTTAGGGGTTGAGCCCCTCGTGGCGCTTTGTGTCACATAGGTTTTCACTCCGAGACTGCAGTCAGATGCGGATCTGTCACCTGGAATTCTTTGCCTCCCTGTCCAGCTGCTTGTGCTCTAGGGGGGTGCGTCACTTTTAGGATTTTCGTGTAAAACCTTGGGAATTTTCTCCTCAAAATGTAGCTTCCATGCAGATGTAGTACTTCTTCAGTACTATGCGCACTTAGGCAAAGTTTCATTAGCTTGCTGAAACAAGAAAAGAGAACTTGCTAATTTTTGCAGGAATAAACACTTGAAAACTATGAAAACATAGAATGCACCTGTGCCCATGTCAAGTGCTGTGACATAATATTTATCACAACACTATTTCTCAGTCACATTGAATGTGGCATTTTGAATGTTTGACTACCCCAATCAATCTATGGGCAATATACTTTTCATTACTTTTTCTATGCACTATCCTGGGCATTTGATCATTATTGTTATTTTAAACTTCCAAAATAGCACATAAATTCTTAGATAACAAAATGATGAGCTCTGTTATCTGAGAATCTAGTCCTGGGATTTAAGAAGAGCCAGGTACAATTCCAGGTGAATGTTAATAACACTTGGGAACAAACTGTTTGGAGAATTGCCACCTCAAGATATAGAAAATATGAGCAAAAATGGCTCTGACGCAGAAAGTGAGCAAAGAGGCAGAAGTCCTTAGTGGAAAAAATGTGTGATTTTTAACCTTTTAAAAATTTATTTATGGACAGGTACCGTCAGATATTGGAAAAAGCCATTCAGCTGTCGGGTGTGGAACAGCTTGAAGCTCTGAAAGCTTTTGTAGAAGCAAGTAAGTGTGTCTGGTATAAGTGGTTGTGCACTGAGTAAGGCCAGATGTCTGTGGGGTTGTGTGTGTATTTGTTAGCTCTACGTGAGGCTGTGTAAATGCAATGCGTTTTTATCCTGTTGGAACTCAGACACAACAGGAAGAGGAGCCCTCATCACTACATTCAGAAGTGAAGAGGGAATGGATTTGTAAGCTTTGTGGTTATTACAGCTTTCCAACCTGTCAGCACTGGAAGGTGGAAACAAAGCAGTCTCTGTTGAGTGCTGAAGTTGGTACTGGATGCCAAGTGCTATTTATACTGACAGCCTCCTTCTTCACCAATTTGTAAAACTGCCAAGAAATTGTTAGGATGGGGTTTTTTTGTGTGTGTTGTACTAGGTGTTTGGCTTCTTGAACATCTCTGTAAACTATATCTATAATTTTTTAAAGTTGAGAATAAGCTTAATGAGACTTAGCCCAAACATGTACTTTGTCCAAGATATTTCAGTAACTGAGAACTAAAAATCAAAGTGAAAAATTCATTTATTAGCTGTCAGGGGTTAGAACTCTGGTGACCTCTAGTGTAAACAGTTTCTGAAAGAAAGAGAAACCTACCTTTATTTAAAAAAAAAAAATCTGTTTCACTTTCATACAGTTTTTAAGATTGAAATATTCAAATTCAATGTAAAAACAAATTACCACCTGTAGTGAAGGCACTGAAAAATATTGCATCCATTCTCTGTTTTTCTTCTGTGCATCTCTGAACCAGTGGTGAATGAGAATGTCAGTCTGGTGATCTCACGGCAGCTGCTGACAGATTTCTGTACGCATCTTCCAAGCCTCCCTGACAGCACAGCCAAAGAAATCTACCACTTCACCTTGGAAAAGATACAGCCCAGAGTTATTTCATTTGAAGAACAGGTGAGACATCAATGATGAGGGGGGTTTTGATTTGTAGGTTTGGCTTTAATTTTTCCCCTACTTGTCTGCTGACTGTTTCAAGCCTTTCAAAAAGCTGTTCAAAACAGCTGTTCATACTTAGAGTCCAATTTTCCAGTCCTTTACATGGAAAACCTGAGCTGAACGCAGAGAGCACTCAGGACTGCAAAGATTACAGACTGTCACTTCATGATGATGATGGACATGTAATTCCTCTGCTACAGTAATTGGCTTGTTACAACAAAACAATCCTGGAGGTGTCTGGGGAGACAGACTGCTGCTACTCATTGTATTGCCTTTTACCAGAGTAGTAGAAGAATATGGTGAAGAATATGCAGCTTGAAAAATACCTTTTGTTTCAAGACAAATTTTCTCTGTGTGTTTATTTTAGCTGTAACCATTTTACCAGGAAAAAAATATTTTCTTCAAATCCAATTCTGCTTAACTAGTGAATATACTGCTCTGCTTTTTCAGTTCAGTTCTGTGTATTGTGTGAATGTGCAGTATCATCTGTGAGTTCTTAGGGAAGTTGTTTATATAAAAAGCCCTTAAGATCTGGTATTGGAGTAGAAAGTCAAGGCAGTTTCTGCCTGATTTTTATTTGCTTCACTTTATTTTTAGTCTTTTTAAGCAGCTTTTACTCTGAGCTGAACATGCTTGCGTGTATGTCATCACGATTATGTGTAAATTAAATCCAATACATCAGATGATTTCTTTTTTAACCCATACTTCCAGTTAAAAATCCAGGTTATGAGCACTAACACTTCACCTGCTGACAGCTGCTCTCCAAAGCAGAAGTTTCTTCGTTAGGATCTAATCACAGTTCACCTCATTCCTACCTCACAGGCATGAGATGAGGTGTAACTGCAAGAAATGGCTTGTGACTCTTGTTGCTTCAGTTCTTGAAAGATCTGTTTCATCTTTTTGAAAGCTTTATAAATGATGGCTGCTTCTGCTGTTAATTTTACTATTCTTTAGGTGGCGTCCATAAGGCAACATCTTGCATCAATCTATGAGAAAGAAGAAGACTGGAGAAACGCAGCACAAGTGTTGGTGGGGATCCCTTTGGAAACAGGGCAGAAGTATGTTACACCCAGTCCTGTGGTGTTAGCTGTACTTGCTCTCTCTGCACTGAACTAGACCAGCGAGTGAGAATTTTGGGGTTTGCTGCACCAGAAGTTACCCACTATTAATTAGTCTTGTTGATAAACAAGTCTTTTTAATAGTATGTTGCAGAATTGTTTCTAGGGTTATTGAAAGGTCCTTGAAAGGTGGCAGTTTTTCAATGTGTCCACCTTCTCAGTTCAAAATGAAGACATAGTTTGAAACTGGATATTAACAAATGCAGTTGGGGATTCTTTTGTGTGTTTGTGAGGTGGGGTTTTAGTTTGGTTTGTTTGCTTGGGTTTTTTAGGTGTAGAACCCTTGCTGTTACTTTTCTCTGGCAGTCCTTTCCCCTTTCTCAGTTTGCACATGGAAGGAATTGCTGTAGGTTTTGTCTATTTAGCACCTGGTTGTTGCACTGCAAGGTTGGTTCTTAAGTAGCTCATTTTTGTCTTGGTGGACAGCATTATTTCTACTGGTGTTTGCAGGGGCCAGTTCTGTATTGGCCTTCATTTCAAATTTCCTTACTCTGTATAGAAAGCACTAATTTGGTAATAGGGAAGAAGAAAGCAGGGTAAAGCAAATCTTGCCAAGTGCTTAAGAATCATAACAAATGTTTAGAGCAGCTAAGAGCAAAGGTAGTTCTGGAGCAGCTCTGAGCACTTGCTTTTTTCTTTCCCCTACAGGCAGTACAATGTGGATTATAAACTGGAGACATACCTGAAGATTGCCAGGCTCTACCTGGAGGATGATGACCCAGTCCAGGCAGAAGCTTACATCAATCGAGCTTCCCTGCTTCAGAATGAGTCAACTAATGAGCAGCTGCAAATCCATTACAAGGTTGTCTAACCTGCTTCATTGATTTCTCTTTCTAAGGGGAGACAGTTCCACATTGAGATGTTTTAATGCACTGCCACTAGAACTTTCATCATGAGAAAAGAGACAAAGGGAAAAGCTATATGGTTTGGGGAGCTTGAGAGACACATCTTAGCAATAATCAAACAACTCATTCCTTACCATACAGAGATAAGTCTGTAAAGGTTCCTTAAATGCCAGCTTTATGGATAGAAAATAAAAACTAAGCTAAAAAAACCCTGAAATACTGTTGAAAATATTTCCTCCACCTTTGTCCATAAATCTAAGAGGGGGGAAAAATTGCATCCAATATTAGAGATAGTAGAAGTCCTCCCACCCCCCAGTAATTAAATAGTAAGTCCCATACATAAAAGTTGCTTGAAGTCTTAGGTAGTAAATTAACTGCTGACATTCCTGCTTTTTTTGTGGGTTTACTGTATACACAGTTCATATACAAATTTCTCAAACCATTTTAGTAACTGATGAGCAGTGATGGCTACAGTGTAACAGACTTGGGCAAGTGTGGTGGTGTTTGAAATTCTGTGACACAAAGCAGTACCTCAGCGTCTGGTGGTTTTCGTTTGTTGGTTTTCCCTTTCCTTTTTTTCCTCATCCCATATTATGTTTTGAAGTTTGCACTCAGTTGAAAGTGTAAATATTTTCTGTGTATCTTAGAAAAGCACAAAGGAAGGAAGAAATATCAGGTGGTGTTCCCCTGCTGAAAGGGAAAAGCAAATACTTGAAACGTAAAGTGCTGTCTAAGTGGTAGCTGTCAGTGTCAGTAGTGAAGGGGAAAGTCACACAAATACCATATCAGCTGTACAATATTTCAGTTACTTAGGCTCAGTACTTGGCTTTTAGACATTTGCAGTGTTTAAACACCTGAATAGTGGTGGAAAATATCCTTTCAATTGATTTCCCTGATACTTTAGCAAGGACATGTCAAGTCAAGCTAATTCCTTGAAGGCACACTTTTCCCTAGGAAGCAGAAGAGCAATATTTCTGGGAGCTATCACTTGATAGTGTGCAATTTTTACACACCTGTATTATGCAGCCACCTCTGCTGCTTTTCTTTTTCTGAGTTATTCTTCCTTTGTAGGTTTGCTATGCTCGAGTACTCGACTACAGAAGAAAGTTCATTGAGGCTGCCCAAAGGTACAACGAGCTGTCCTACAAGAGCATTGTCCATGAGACTGAGCGGCTGGAGGCTCTGAAACACGCATTGCATTGCACTATTCTGGCATCAGCAGGTAAAATACACCTTACATTTTTGTGTGAAAGGTATTTCCCCTAAAGAGAGTCAGCTTGGATTAGTAAGATTTGGTGAGGAATCCAAAGTTGTGAACATGAAGTCGGAATTACGTGTTTGCAGACTGTTAGCTTGGAGCTGGATTAGTTCAGTCTCTTTGCCTTTGAACTGAACACAACCAAATTCCTTCCTCAGTAGAACTTTGTTGGCTGTTATTTGCATGCTTTGGGAAAAAAAGGTAACTTTCTGCTGTTACCTCTAAGTACTCTGTGTTTTGGTGGTGAGTTATGAGAATTTCTCTTGACTTTCCTAGGACAACAGCGTTCCCGCATGCTTGCTACTCTTTTCAAGGATGAGAGATGCCAGCAGCTTGCAGCCTATGGGATCTTGGAGAAAATGTATCTCGACAGAATTATCCGTGGAAATCAACTGCAAGAGTTTGCAGCTATGCTAATGCCTCACCAGAAAGCAACTACAGCTGATGGTACACACTTTTCTAAAACCTTGTAATGTTAGGTGTTCATCCATGGGAGTTAAACTTCCCAAATCAGTCAAGAAGTGTCATGGAAAAGAATTTATTCTTGCTTGCATTATTATTTAAGAAATATTTTTCAGCATGTATAGTTAGATAGTAAAGCTTCTTAGATGTAGTTCATCTTTCTGATTTGCCATTAAGGTTTTGTAATACTCTTCTGGAAGATGACTTGTCACATTTTCTTTCCCTGTCCATCTTCACTGACAGCTTCCCAGTGTTTCTCACAGAGTCTCTGTCCTCATGAGCTTCTCAGGCACTGTTAAGAGCAGAGTGCCTAGAAACCTGTGACATGCCATAAATATAGGGTATGAATGGTCTGTACTGATGCTGCATTTATTGGAACTGCTTCCTGACTTGACAGGAAGGTGACATAGTGAGGGGATGGGTTGGACCTCACACACGTCTCCACTGACCTGGCACTAAGTCCTGAACCTCTGAACAGTCAGAAAAAATGTCAAGTAATAACTCAATTGGTATCCTAAACACACTCCTCTCAGTTTTCTAGATTGGAAGAATATAAAAGTGAAAAAATACATAAACATGAAATACCTTTGAATCAAGAAAATCTTCCTAGTGAAAAATAGTTGTTGCTTAAGGAAAAGTAAGCAACCATGTACATGCAGAAGTGAAAACTAGTTTAAAGGTACTTGCTAGCAATATGCTGCATTCCTTCCCTTGGCTCCTTTTTTTTATTTATAACCTGTTTGTCCTTAATGCAGGTTAGCTGGTGTTTAATAATGTGCTTATCTTCAGCTAGAGGTTAACTAGAGGTTAAGGGGCAAATGAGTTACACTGTTGCAAACTGTTCAGTTAGGAAGAGAGACAGGAAGAGATAAAGGTTTATCACAAGCAGAGTAAGAGGTTAATTGTACCCCTAAGAGCCATAATGAATAATAAGAAAACCCCCAGTGCTCTTTCCATTTGTCAAGCTAGGATCACAGAGGTCAGACCCCCTCGATTCAGACAGTAAGTCTTGTAGCAAGGACTCCACTTGATTACTCTAGAAATTAAATAAAGGGTTTATCTGTTTTAAAATCAGCCATGTGTCATCCATTTGTTTTTCTCTGCTGCCTCTGTGCAGCTTAACAGGGATGCAAGGCAAATGCATCTGGACCTTCTGCACATGTAACACTTCAGGAAAAAAAAGTAGTACTGATGAAGTACTTCATATGTTCTACTATATAAACCAATATTTCAATCTTATAGTAATGTTTTGGGGTTTTTTCTCATCTAACCCTAAAGGTTCCAGTATTCTGGACAGAGCTGTTATTGAACACAACTTACTGTCTGCAAGCAAACTTTACAACAACATTACCTTTGAAGAGCTTGGAGCATTACTAGAGATCCCTGCAGCCAAGGTATCTGTTTTCTACCTTTTATTAAAAAAAAAAAAACAAACCAAGAAACATGAATGGCATGAGAAAATATCTGTGGTAAATATCAGGAAAATCAGTTAAATTTTAGGGAAATACTAAATATTCCATATTACAAGGAAGGTTAAATATCTGGCACAGGAAGTACGTGATGTGGAATGAAGAGCAGTGGAGTTAGATGCCACTGATAGTTTGTCTCATTATTTCATAATGAGTGCTGTCTGTAGGTTCCTCCCCACTGTGTGTGGACCTGGTTTAAAACCCGTAAGTCTGTTAAGTCTGAATAATGTCTAACTTCTTTTAGAATGGATGAAATTTCTGACATCTTTCCTTGTTACTCCAGGCAGAGAAGATCGCTTCTCAGATGATAACTGAGGGTCGCATGAACGGATTTATTGATCAGATTGATGGAATCGTTCACTTTGAGAGTAAGTGCTACCACAGTAATTTACTTTTTTAGCACCTTTCAGAGTGAGCTTTTCAAGGTGGACCCTGCCAGGGGAAGGAAATAAAGTTTATTATAATCCCTTCTGCCTGAAGTGAGCTTGCCCATCCTGCTGTAGCCAGGAGGTGGCAGAGTTGGCCATAAGGGACAACCTTTGACACTTCATCCACTCCCTGCAGAGGGCTTTGCATCCTCTTACCCACAGGAAAGAGTGAATTTATTCCATCAGTCTCCTAGGAATAAGGTTGACCAGGAAGTCCTCTGTTCAAATCTGCTTCAATGCAGGAGTTAGGCTTGTAACCCACAGCCGAAATAATTGTAGCTTTTGAGTACAGAAGTGATCCTGATGTCACTGCAAGGAAGGCTTCCTCTATGAGTTATGTGAGGGCAGGGGCAAAAGGAAAGGTTGCAGTTGACAAGGCAAGGGAATTGCTAAGACTTATTTGTTTAATATGGATTGTTTTTTTCTTTTCAGCTCGTGAAGCTTTGCCAACTTGGGATAAGCAGATTCAGTCCCTGTGTTTCCAGGTGAACAACCTGCTGGAGAAGATCAGTCAGACGGCCCCGGAGTGGACAGCGCAGGCCATGGAGGCCCAGATGGCTCAGTGACCATGCCCTGCTGTCCCAGGGGAGGCATCACCTGCCTGCTGTGCCGGCAGGGGGAGCTGAGCAGGACTGGAAACAAACGAAAATCCCTCTTCCCCATCTTCTGCTTTCACTATGGCTTAGGACACAATTAGCTGATCCCATGTTTGGTGTGACAGGCTCCCAGTTCTCTGAGCTGAGATTGATGCTCTTGCTGCCTCTGCATTGCACTCTGCTTGTCCTGAAAACTGTGTTTTCCATTTAAAATAAGGTGTAATGACTGCAGCAAGCTTTATGTTTGGTTTATTTAATTTTATTTTTTCTCCACTGTATTGCTATAGCTTTGTGGCCCATTACTTCCTATGATGTGACTCCTGCTGTGAAAATAAAAGCACCACGTTTCTTTTAGTTGTAATTATTCTAATAAAGGCTGAGATAAGCCACTTGGTTTAAGTGTTGTAAGGACCTGTGGTTTGGCGTTTTTTGATTTTGTTTTCATTTTTTTTTCTTAAACAGTAATTTGAAATAAATCAGATTTTTGTAGTTGCATTTTCAGCCCCTGAAAATGTTAAATGAAAACTTTTTTTCCTTCTTTGCTTATAAAATGCTAATCAAAGTGTCACATGATAAGCAGGATTAATTTGAAATGCTTATGCACAGCAATGAGGTACAAAAGTAGCCCTTCTGCTTTTTATTAGTTTGGAGTTGGGTGCTCTTTACCCATCCTTGTGCTTTGCCAGATACACACATTTAAAAAACATGACAAATATTTGGGTCTGCAGAGGCTTCTATGATTGGTTGTCTCCAGTCTGTTGGATCTAGGTTCATACTTTGGGTCCATCATATTTTTCAGTTCTTTAATGGCTCAGAGAAACAAACCCAAGTTGGCTGATGAGGCAAACATCCCCAAAAAAAAGGAATTAATAACTTACAGGATGTCAAGCACGTGAGAAACTAATTGCTATTAAATCAAAATCTAAACAGGGAGGAGCAGCATGCACACTTGCTATACTTACACTTGTCAGTGTTTATAAAGAAGTACTTTGTTTCAGGGTATGTTGACACCACTACTCAGTAATAAACTGTCCAGTGAGTATAGACCCAATTACAATGTTCTTATTTGCTGTGCAAGTACTGCACATCTTAGTACAACACCATCATAAAAGTAAGAGCAAAGTGATGACATAAATGAAGAGAGTAGGCTGAAGTGTTTTTGACCACCTATTTCCAAGGGCAATTACTTGTAACTTGTTTAAAGTGCTACTGGCTGAGAATTTTCCCTTCAAGAGAAATGCTGACATAGTCACTATTAGTTTGGAGCCTGCTTTTTTTTTTTTTTTTTTTTTCTTTTTGCTTGTGCTCTGACTTCTGCACAGAGGTCTTCTCCTGGAGCATGCCCTTTGCAGATGGAGCTGTGTCATTGAAATACATTCCCATTTAGGTTATTTGCTGCTTCAGTCTGGTACATAGAGGAGAATCCAGTCCTAAAAAGCTATACAAGTGTGTGTTAACAGCTTTTTTGTGGACCTTTTCTCCCTGTGGGCCAGGACTGACTTCAGTCTGATGGCCCCTCTGCCTTAACTCAGATCCAGCCTGGGAATGCTGTGGTGAGCCAGGGACAGGTGAGGGCAGCAGAGCCACTTCAGCAAGGATGAACACACAAGGGGCAGAACTTGCAGCCTTGCAACATGCAGCATTTGGGGTATGTCATGCAACAGGACTGCTATGGAAAGAATGTAATGTTCACATCAGCAGGGAAGATCTAATTTATTAGAGGAAATTGCTGTAATCCACTGTCCAGCCCACACTAGAGGCATTACAGAAACCAGTAAGGCTGGGAACACTTGGTCCAATATGTTATATATATGCAAAGAGTTTGAAGAGTGGAGAAAGTATGCTCAGTGGTATCAGCCCAACCCACTGGAGATACAGGTATATGATATACAACATGGACATGGAAGCGTTAGTGAACATTTTCTCACAAAAATCCAAATAAGAGCATAAATGGGAGGGGCTATACACTGTCTTACTTTGTTCTTATTCCACAGTTAACAGTTTTAGGTGAGGAAAACTGGATCCACCGTTCCCACATTAGATGTTACCAGTTGATTAACAACAGACTTTAGAGAATCTTTCATGATTTTATATTGATAATCATTACCACTTCATGGCAATCTTGTTGGCCTTAATTCTGTTATGTTTTTACTCGTAAGGGCAGTGGTTCAATACCTTGAAAGTTTTATTTCTTTTCCTTAAAGTAAATCAGCAGATATGCTCAATTAAAAGAGGGGGATGATGAGGAATACAGCATGTGCCCTGGGTGGGGGGAATGTCAGGAGCCCCCAGCAAGGGGCTGTGACCACGCCAAGGAGTGACAGGTCACCCTGAGTGAGACCCAGCAGGAGCTGATGAACTGCGAGAAAACCCCAGACTAAGGGCACACAGTATAAATGTCTGGAGAATCTTTCGTTTGCTTATTGGAAGCAAAACTTGAGTTGTAATGGCGTTGCTGCACCACCATTAAATTACTTTAGGGATCCAGATGAGTGGGAGTCTGCTATGGGAAACCTGCCTGGCAGTGTGAGTGTGAGGAATGGAGCGGGGCACCCACCGGGTCACTGGAGCCGCTTGCCGGGAAGGGCTCCCTGTGCCAGCAGCGACAGCCGCGGTGGTGGCAGTGTGGCTGCCAGAGGGGCTCCTGGGCAGCCGGACAGGGAAATTTCCTTCACAAACGTGTGGACAGAGCAGTGCCACCCCCCCGAGCCCATCGCCCGCTGCTGGGCGGGAATGCTCCCTGCTCCAGCCGGGAGCCAAAGGCAGCAAGTCCCCGCTAGATGGAGAGCTCAACGCACACAACGCGGAGATCTCAGCGCTTGTGGAAGACCAGCACCTTCCCAGTTTTATTCTGTGATTAAACCCTGCTCATCCATAGGGAGCGCAGAAGAACAAATGAACTGGCCTCTGGGCTCTGTAGATTTGTGAGCCTTTAGCTGCACGCAGAGCAGGTTACAAAGCTTGTTTCCCATGTGCAGGGCTTAGGCTGTACTTCTTGACTTCAGTCCCCTGTTACCAGAAAGTTTTCCCTTCACCCAAGTTAAAAATGACAAAAAGAGAATTTTCCTCAGAATATGTGAGTAAAAATTACCACAGGGCCTCACAGAATGATTCAAAACAAAATATATTATATGTTTTTAAGTATAATGTGGGACTGAATTTGAGATTAATGAGGTCTTCGTAGCTTAACAATTAAAAACATCGTAGTACAGTGAATACATTTATCTAGAAAAAAGGACTTCTATGAAGAAACCTGAAAACAATATAAGTAATCTATTAGGGAGACAACACCCATGCAAATCCATTTCCTTTTTTTTTTTTTTTTTTT
>WEIU01008730.1:379450-408050 GCA_013389925.1 Aegithalos caudatus
TTTTTGTTTTTGTTTTTGTTTTTGTTTTTGTTTAAGGCTTAGGGACTTTGCTTTACACATGATAAATTACTTCCCTATAAATGATGTTTTAATCCTTTTCATTCTACAAGTCACCATTCCAACATTGTTATTCATTGCAAAAGATAATCCAAAGGCAAAGTAAAAAAGTTTACCAGTCTAAGAACATTAGACTGAAAAATAGGGGGTCAGCCTAGGTTCATAGTGAGTGCACAGCATTCATTTTGTTGCAACAGTGTAAACTTGTAATTATGACTTTTGAGGGAAGGGATGCCCCCCCAGAGGCCCCTTGACAGCCTTCAGAGATGGAGCTGTGTGAACCACGAACCTCAACTTCAGCAAGGCCAGGGACAGGATCCTGCATGTGAGCTGAGGCAATCCCAAGCACAAATACAAGCTGGGAAGAGAATGCACTGAGTGTAGCCCTCAGGAGAAGGACATGAGGGTGTTCATGGATCAGCAGCTCAATATGACCTGGCAACTTGTGCCCACAGCCCAGAAAGCCAAATGTGACCTGGGCTGCATCCAAAGCAGCGGGGGCAGCAGGGAGAGGGAGGGGATTCTGTCCCTCTGCTCTGCTGTGGTGAGACCCCACTCAGAATATTGTGTCCAGTCCTGGGGTGCCCCAGGGGTATTGGCTTTAAATTGAAAGAGAGAGGGCTTAGATTAGATATTAGGAAGAAATTCCTTACTGTGAGGGGGGTGAGACACTGGTGCAGGTTGCCCAGAGAGATGGTGGATGTCCCATCCCTAGAAGTGTTCAAGGCCAGCTTAGAAGGGGCCTTGAGCAACCAAGTCTAGGGGCAGGTGTTCCTGCCCATGGCAGGGGGGTTGGAACTAGATCAGATACCGTGCTCTAAAACAAGCAATTGGTATATTTTCACTGCAGAGCATGTGTGGATTTTTTGCAGCAAGGATTGGGGAAAACGTGTTATCAGTTACCTCACCGCTCTGGGTGAGTCCCAGCACGATTATATTTTTGTTGGCTTTCAAATGCTGTAATCATCATTGTAACTTCTATATTTCAGGGTATATAATGCTTCCATTATTGCCTGTATGATGCTTTATTTCTGGGTACAAAACACTTCCCAGCTGCTGTGACTTTGCTTATAAAACATGCACTGTGGTTGCACACCTGATCACCATTAAACCCTCATGCAGCAGTTGGCACTGATTGTTTTGGAGGGTTTTTAAGAACCAGGAAAGGTGGCAACTGCTTTCTCCAGCATGGTCTGTCTGGCTGGTCTCTGCTAGATATGAAGAGCCCCAAGGTACAGCACTGACTATAAAATTAGGGGGAAATGGTAAGGTATGTGTAGTATTTTTAACTATTTCATATGCTCAAAGTCCATAACTCGCTATAATATTCTGCTCTGAAGAATGGGGAATAGTCACTTTCTGTGGTTTCTACTGCCTTGCCTTGTACATTTGTGTTGGATGTGGCATTTTGTTGTGACTCCTCATAGCTTGTGGCATTATGGGCAGCAATGTGACTAGGCTTTTTCCTTTGAATTGGCATGTTTATTATCTGAAAACGTAATCATTATGATGTATTTCTACTTTTCAGTAATGGATAAAACCAGAGAGGAATAGCTGAAGAATCTTTTAAATTCTAAATTTGTAAGATGTCTCGTTACTTGAATGTGCTCCCAGCCTCTGCTATATCCATTGCTGTCATATTTTTGAAGGGCTGGAAATCCAGATCTGCTTTTGTAAGCCTCCTTTACCAGCATCTTGTCAATAGCTTTGATCTGTGGGGTTTTGCTAATGGAGCTCAATACCTGTTCCCCTAACCTGAGGGCATCTTCTCTGATCAGGTGCTTTTTCCTTCCATGCAGAATAAATATTACCAGCCAGGGGAGGATTAGCAGAGAGGGAAAGATTATGAATTCCCTGGAGGCTGTTGGGGAGCTCAGGATGCACACCCAGCCAGAGGGGCTAATATAGTATGCATGACATAAGAAGGTGCATTTCTTCTGTAGGGGTAACTCAAGACCCAAGACAGGATCAGAAGGATTTTTTTGTTGTTGTTTCTAGCAAAAGTTGCTGCAACTCTCACAGGGAACAAAACCTCAAATCCTTAATATTTACTCCAGATTTACACTGACTCTTTCATGTGTGGTTTTAGTTGTAATTTGCCTTTGTATTGTGAGTACTGTTTCTCCTCTTTGTGGCAGATGTGAAGAGATAAACAGATGGGAGTTGATCACTGGACTAGGAGCTCACATTAGTTTAGGGCTCATCCGTAGGCTGGCTATTCTGTCAGTAGTCCCAGGGAAAATATGTCAAAACTGAAATGAGATACACTCAATAAAGAATTACAGGATGGGAATGTATTAGTGCAAGTCAATATGGCTTAAAGGAAAACAGGTGCTGGCAAACAAGCTAAGTAGGGTTGAAAAAAAAGTAATTGTGCAGGGGACAAGAGGTACCACATTTCACAGGTGCTTGTGATTTGCAAGAATTAGCTATTCAGGGCTGATAGGATAAAAGTTAACAAACTGATGTCTCTAGCTGTTGATTAAGGAATCCTTATCAGCTGGGGGCTTTTGTTAGAGAAAACCTCAACTCAGCATTACTGTTTGCAGTCTGCAAGTAAATAGCTAATAGAATGGTGCTTGTGGCTGCTGTATTACAGTGAAGACAGACTGGTAAGGCAAGACAGTCTGGGTGGAAAGGAGTCATTAATGCAAAATAGAGCTTGGAATGGCTGCATGCAAATTAGATACAGGTGTGTCAGTATTTCATTGCTTTTTGTCTTGAATATTGGTACTGGATTAAGCCATTAAGAGAAATAAGCCTGAAATATTCATACAAGTTTTTAAAGCTGCGTAAAAACATATGGACAATACAATAAAGTGAGGTCAGGCTGATTTTTGAAAAGGTAAATGCTTTTTATGGAGGACCTCAAGAATTTAGGCTGTTGAATTCTCTCAGAAATCCCTGGAGTGGCTAACTATCCATTTTCTTCCATGCAAAGCACATTTACTGAACTAGGGTGAGAGATGCAGTAACAAAGGGGTAAAAATTGAAAACATGCTGGTGTAACGAGAAAACAAAGCAGCAGTTCCTCAGAGCAAGAATTAAGCTCTGGAACTAACTATTGAAGGGCAAGGGTAGGCTTCCACTCTTTTGTTGTCCTGAAATCCAGAATGGCTGCCTGGCTGGAAAGTGGCTTAGTCAGTTAATACTGGCTGAGTTTAGTCCAAAGGCGACAGTGCAATTTAAGGGTCTGACCTACAGGAGGTCAGACACCATGACCTAATGGTCTGTTCTAGCCTTAAGCTTTTTCAATCTATGAAGTGATTTGAAGGTGAAAAGACTTGTACTCTACCCTGTAATTGTTTTTATTCTGTGATGCTTGTATTTGAGGCAGAACTGCATCAGAAATTTATGGCCAGACAACAAAGCAATCAAATGCATCAAATAATAACTACACTAACATCTGGGTCTGAGTGGAAAGTTATGTTCTATTTTCTAATAAGGTAATCACATTTCATCTGGCAGTTTGACTTTAACTAATGAAATACATATTTAAATTCCTTGATCAGAAAGTGAGCTGCTATATATTGCCACATGTGAAGCATTCTGTTGTTGTTTGCCTTAGTCAAGTCAGGAGAACGTTTTCCAGGGAGTTATCATACATGAGTGAAAAGCTAATAACAGTTATGCTTTGCCTTCTAGAGACCTTGACACTAGTGCTGATGAGTGACCCAGCTGGATACTTGGGAAGAATCAAAGGCTGGGTGGGTGATTTTCAGATCAGCCTGCCCTACCTTGCAGGTGTGTGGGCTGTTAGCAGAGTGGTGGGGTTGTTCAGAAATGCCTTCTGCTGTCAGCTAGAGCCTGTGGCATTTGGCCCCTCCTGAACATGATTTAGAGACTGATGCTGGTGATGAAATCCCATCAGCACACTGCCCCCTGGCATGAATGTGGACAGCCTTTGGGAGACAGATGGGAAAAAGACCTGTAAAGGACACAGACTGGATTATCAGCTGTAATACTTCATCACACACTGGACTCCTGCATAATTTTTAATTGAGAAAAAGATAACTGACAATTCAATTACATGTCCTGTTGTGCAGGCATTCAATTTCATAGCCAGTTGTTCTTCTGCTCTCTGCCCAAGGACAGATCTGGTTTTACCCTGATCTCAGTTTTGTTTCCCTGTGACCATTAATCTTATTGCCAAGCTGTTGCATGCACCAGCCTCTGCAAAGGAATCCTACTGAATCCCACTGAAAGCTGCAGCTGGTAGGAAGAGGAGGTATGGTAGAAAACTCTCTTGTATCAAAGGGTTTGTTGCAAGCCCACCTGTGCTGACAGCAGGCATTGGGGATGTTTAGCTGTGTTTATGCATGTTCTGGGAGCTGGGAAAAAAGCAATGTGCTCATTACTGATGACTTATTTTTGCTCAAGTGTCTGACTAGGAGACAGATATCAGCCAGCTGCTACCTGCTCCTGAGGGTCTTAAACAATTCTGGCAGTTAAAAGAGAAGATGTCTAAAGATGTTCCATGTGCTCCTCCAAGCTTGTTGTTTCCCACATTCATAGAGCTGTCAGGCATTTTCTTCTGTGGTTGACATCCTGCAATTGCTTCTGGCTGCCATCAGCATTGATTGTGGTATTAGCTTGTACTAAAATAGGAGAAAATCTGTGCAAATGGTTGGCTTTTCTTTCTCACCTGTACCTGGCAATCAATTTTTAAGCTGCTGGGCCTAGAACAAATCGCTGTGTTCTCACAAAATGAAATATATTCCATCTTGGTAGGAAGCCCTTTATACTTAGCAGGATTGATTTTTTCCTGAGAGCACCAGAGAGTCACCTTAGGATTTCTGCAAGTTAGATGTAGTACATGGGAAGGGAATCTGCTGCCTCAGGTTTTAAGGGCTTCAGAAATGAATCACTGATTCTGTCTCACAGCATATGTAACTAGGTTGTTCATTTTGGGTGTTCACCTGGTGTTTTGTATGTTAGATGCAGTTATAAACCTGCCCTGTGT
Source organism: Aegithalos caudatus (assembly GCA_013389925.1). NCBI lineage: Eukaryota > Metazoa > Chordata > Aves > Passeriformes > Aegithalidae > Aegithalos > Aegithalos caudatus. The sequence continues at coordinate 384,471 of WEIU01008730.1, forward strand.
CTTTCATGTGGCTGGGCTATATCCCTGGATGGGTTAGAGTTACACCCCTGGCAGCCCAGTGTGCCCCATTTTCCAGTGACAGCTCTAAAGATGTCCCAAAGTGCTACAGATGTGTAAGATTAATAATGATTGCTTCTAGTGGGGAGTGCCTGAGAAGGTGACCCCAGCTTGAGTTAGCAGAACTGTACTTGTGAAAGCTGGTGTGGCATGAAAGGGGGGCACATTTTGGCAGCCCTTCCACAGAAATATGCAGATATAGGCCTGATTCTGAGCAAGTGAGAAATCTGAGTGAAGTTGGATCACAAGGCTAAGGCATGTGCAGCAGAAGGGAGTCAAGAAACCTAAGTGAAAATATCCTGTCAGGATACCTGATACTACAAATGGTCACTGTAAAAATGGCACCAGTTTTAGTACCTAAAATATTCTCTGAGCCATACCCCATTAAAAAGTTACATTTTAAACTGTTTAGTTGTTTGTGAGGCGTGTCTTGAAGAATCAATGGTGTGGTATTGTTTCAGCTTTGATAAGGGCTTTTCTTTATTGCCTTGCATTGGGGTATGTTTTATTCATGCTTTCCACTCACTTGGTTTTTTGTTTCCTGGAAATGGCTGCTGTGCATGGTGACCTAGAGAGCTCTGCATCTCCACACCTGTGAGGGTGAAATGACTGGGTAGTTTTCCTTAATGAGCAGCTGAGTCCCACAGTGGAAGTTTCCACTGCAAGGAACCCAGCAAACTGCTCTGGTACTTGACTCAGTCCATCAGACAGTGGTTCCTGTGGGACCTGTGAGTGGAAAATGAGAGGAAGCTGTGCCAATGCCTGCTGCAGGGCACTTACTTTGGGTTTTGCCTTGTGACACTCAGGTGGCAAAATGCAGATTCCTGTTTTGGACAGACGTTTTCCTACAGTGTGTGTGCTGCAAAGAGTTTTGTGCCATAGACATATCCAAGCTATGCAGTGAGGACAAGCTGGGAAAAACTGGCTGTGCTGAATTCTGGCCTTTTGTACCTAACCTGTCATAGGCTTTTGGCTCCCCTCAATTAAGCTTTGCTTTCATATCTCTTAACTGTCCTATGTCATAATTAGTTTTTGTGCATGGCTAATTAGGGGCTTTAGTTTCTTTGACCTATGCAAGCTGCTTTCTTCTCCATGTGTGCTGGGTTTGGCAGGGATAGAGTTAATTTTCTCCACAGTAGCAGGTACAGGGCTTTGTTTTGGATTTCTGCTGAACACACTGTTGATAACACAGGGATGGTTTAGTTCCTGCTGAGCAGGGCTTGTACAACATCAAGGCCTTTTCTTCTTCTTGTACTGCCCTGCCACCAAGGATGCTGGAGGTGCACAAGGATTTGGGAGGGGACACAGCCAGGAAAACTGACCCCAGCTGACCCAAGGGATATTCCAGGCCATATGGCATCATGATTAGCACGTAAATCTGAGGGAAGAAGGAGGAAGCAGGGGGAATATCTTCTCCTGGACATTCTTCCTCTTGAACTCTTTTTTTGTGTTCTACAGTGCTGAACAACCAATTTGCTGCCATGAAACCTGACTACTAGCCACAGAACATTTCATAGAACATTCTCAGACACTTGCTGCTTTGTCACATGGATCATTCTTGACGTGCTCTGCAGCTGGTCTTCTTTGCTGCTCCTAATCTGTGCTGAACCATTTTAAGCTCTAAGGACACCCAGTGATTCAAAGTGGTGTCATAGTTTATTTCCAGTATTAATACAGAGAAAGCAAAGTTTCACTGAACACATGAGCCTCCTGTCCAGTGCATTAGGGACTGCCAGTAAAAGCATAGGGACTGTTGAGCTGAGACAAGATCCTTTCTTAAACATAGTAATGAAGAATTTTTCTTAAAAACCTGATTTTTCCTCCATCAGAAGTCTTGGTGGTGGTTTGTGTAAAAAAAACCAAACCAGCTAACTCACCTGAATTAGGGTTCCCAAGTACCAGAGAGGAAAGCCAAAGATGAGGTGTCCCAAATGAGCTTAGTGTGGCCTGCAAGGTGGTCAGGGAGCAAGTATGTTGCTCTGTGTGCATAACTAATCATCCAGTCTCCTGAAGTTCAGAAAAACATAACCTGTTAGCCAGGAACTAATTTTTATTAGATGAAAAATGTCCTGCAGGGATTTCCCCACTATTGGAGGGCAAACTATTGAATTATGTCCATAATATGTGGTACCTTCTGGGTTTAAAATGCCTTGGAGGAAGTCTTGAGAGAAGGCTCAACCTGAGTGGTTTTGTTCCAGTACCTGGAGGTGGAAATTAATCTTTGCTCTTCCACTGATTTCCCTTTAGGAAAGAATAAGTACCAGTGTATTACTAAGATCTGCTTTGACAGGAGAGATTGAAAAATGCAGTCAAGATTATGTAAAAGTTTAGGATCCCTTGGGGGGTTGAATTTTTTCAGGCTCTCTAGGTTTGGAAACAATCCTTTGGAGCAGTAGCCCTGAGGCTGTGATGGGAGGCCACACAAAGCCTTTGCCTGTCCAGGCAAATGAATCCTGTACTATTTCTCAAGGGGAAAATGCAGCCTGATTGCAACAGTCCCTTGATGTCAGTGTTTCAGATAAGAGAGGACAGGGACCATTGCCCTGTACCTTTAATTTACAAATGAGCTAATAGGAGCCCACCTGAATCAGGGTTTGTGAGAAGCAGAGAGGACAGCCAAATGTGAGTTGTCCCAAACCTCCTTAACGTGGTCTGCAGGGTGGTTGGGGAGCAAGGATGCTTCTCATACAGCATAACCCATTGTGCTGTGTGGATAATTAATTATCCACTCTCCTGAAGTTGAGAGACACCATAGAAGGGTGGTTCACATTTTAAGATGTGTGGGACACCTTACGCCCACTAGAGTGTTGGTTATCCTGCTTGCCTATGGAAGGAGCCATCATGCCTGGGATGCTGTGTGCTTACACCACCTTTAGATGACATTCAATGGACAGGAGAAGTGATATTTGGAGCACTGTCCCTCACACCTTGACAGCCACACAATCCCAAGGGTTAACCCTTCCTCTGACAGAGATCCAGGCCATGCCAATGGGATAACCTCTTGTTTGGAGATGGAAATGAGCCACAGATTGCTCACATGAATGGAAAATGTGGTGCTGATAGTAACAGATCCAGTGTAACTAATATGTGACAGTACAAAAGGGCAAAAAAAGATAAATTATACATGTCAAGACAGGACTAATGGGACAAATAACCTGTTATTTCTTAAAAAAAAAAAAAAAAAGTATGTGTTTCTGGGTATGATTTTGTGGGGTTGTCCTTAGCTCCTGTGTGCAGTAAACACTTTACTGTGAAAGCAGAGCCACTGGTACTCAGTGATTCCCAAGACTGTGATTTAATGCAAGTAAGTTTTGCTAAGGACTATTGGTCATTCCATATTATTACAATACCCTTCCTCCCCGTCCATTTTAGGTGATATAATTTGTCAGCAACACTGACAGTGTCAGAATTCTTGGGAAGTCCTGGTTTGCAAGGAGATCTTTGAGCTAGCAATACAGAAAATCTACAAAACTTAGCCTGAAGCAAGTCCTTGTTTTCAGCTGAAACCTTCCCAGCAGCTCCTTGTCAAAGGCAAGGTGGAAGATATATAACAGGCTCTGATGCCTGGCTGTGAGCTGAGTTGCCTAGGGATTGTGGTACAGCGTTAATACAAATATTGTCACACAGTAACAATAGGAAATTATCTTCTCCATCTACTGTAATGCAGACTTTCCTGCAGTCATGGAGTAGCAAGTAATAAGCAGTGCTGAGGGCTGTCATAAAGAAGATGGTGATTGCTTATCTTGGGATTAAGGTTTTGTTTTCCTTGCAGAAACTATCTCAAAGCTTGTAGCTGGAGAAACTGTCTTACTTCTTCGAAATATGCCATACCACAGTTAGCTTTGCTTATGCTTATGACTGAAGAAAGTAGGATGCAGTTGTTCTGTGTATGATGGAGTGGGAGCCACAAAGAAAGGGACAAGAATGTGCAGAGACTATTCCTTTTTCCATTGCATCTTCCATCAAGTGTACAGGCTTAATTATGTAGCTATTGGAAAATGTATGGAATTGGCATGCCATCTAAGGATGTACAGAATGATTCAATGCTCTTTCAATGTCCATGCTGGGGTGGCTGGAGCAGGGAAATGAGCTGAGGAGAGTAGGAAATGAACCAGATATTAGGGATTTATGTGAAATTCCCTGAGTTTGAGGATAGAATTTGTGTTGGTAGGGTGCATTCTCAAGACAGACATCAGTGACTTTACCTGGATATCCCCCCAGCACAAACCACTGTGTTAATAAAGGTCAGTGGTGTTGGGCTTATCACTGGGATACGAACTGTGAAATTTGTGGTGTTAGTACCTCACTGGTTCTGAGCATGGAGTCCTGCAGGCACAGGTTGCAGTGGAGGAATCCAAATAAGGTAAAGGCTATTTCTCAGTGAAATGGTACTAATGAAGTGTCCTGCTGGTCTCTCCTGCTCTTCTGTTTACCCAAATGCCATTTATTACCATGCTTTCCCAACTTGCCTGTGTGAAAGCTGAGTAGGGACTGTCTCTTCCCCTTAAAACTGCTACAAATCTGTTAGACTGTACACATCATGGATCTAAATATACATTTAGGTAAAATATATAACACAGCTGCTAGGCAGTTTATTTTCACCAGTGGAAAGACTATATTTCAAGAGAGTGGTGAAATGTCAAGTGAATTATGGGGTTTGTCTTCTTACTTGTAAAAATAAATTGTATATTCTATAATCTGAACCAGACTAGGTTTTAATTATGCACTGTTTTGCTTTGATTTACTAGGCAGGTTATCTAGAGGCCAAAACACTAGCAGATATATTGTTCTAAGTCTGGAATGACTTAAAGGGCAAACATTAGACTGAGTAATTCATTTTCAACAAGCTACCATAGGTTTTTTTTTTTTGCTAGGCTTTCTTTCATCTTTTGCCTCCAAGCTTAACTCTTTCGTGGATTACTGTAACTTTGTTTCTTTATGTAAATTTTCTTTATATTTTGGTTGTTAATTATCAACCCTGCTGGTTCTGCATTTAGTTTCTCCCTGTAGGGTTCTGGAGAAATAGATGTAATTGGACTTGTCAATGCAGGACTTTTAGCTAATTGACTGCTTTTTCTTGTGGAGAGCTGAATCTGGAAAGATAAGCCACAGGCAATGGTGTTTCTGTGAAACGTGTGCAGCACACCATGGGAGATGCTCACTGAAATCTCAAGCTACTGGTAGCAACAGTGATGTCTAATCTCCCTAGATAAATGATACTCCAGCCAAACTCCAGAGATTTTTACCCTCTGGTTTTCATATCATGCTTGAATTTTGTGTTTAAATCAAATGCCAGAAGTTTCTGCAGAGTGGGATGGATTTTGAATTGGACAAGCATTTCTTATCAGTGGATTGAGTGCTTGTGGTCAGTGATGAACAATTGTGTTTGACATTCTCCTGCATGCTGGTCATGGATTCTGACAGCACACTGAGAGATGCTGTCAGTAGGATTTCAATGTTGCAGTGACATGTCAGCCTTTAAAATGGCCATGGAAATGGTTAGTTAGGATCACTAAAGATAAGAGCTGAGAAATGCTGAGTGTAAAAAAAAAACACCTGTTAACATCCCCAATCTGGACATCTAGGAGAACTGATGAAATCCATTGAATACAAGGGCTGAAAAACTGATATTAGACTGGAATCTCTGTGTAAAGAATCCAGAAAACTTACCTAGTGTGAAGTAAAACAACAGCAATATGGGGATGGTCTGGGCTGATGTCTTGAAAGATTTTATGACAGCAGATGTTTCAAACAGAGGCAAGGAGATGCTAGCCCTCACTAGAAACCATTTTAGAGAAAATGTTATGTCAATAACTGGGCAGCAGTGGTTCAAACTGCAGACAGACCAACTGTCTAAAGCTAGGGAGCACTGATATTGAGCTGGAAGAATGACTACTGTTTTCATATTGAATGATGCTCTAGCCTGACCCTGCTTCCTTCTGGCATCTTAAATATTTTTAGCCTCTGATGCCTCAGATAACTCAGCTGTAAATGGACATATGGGCATTCAAATTGTGTACTGGAAAGTGGTTCCTTGACATGTGATCAGGTGCTGCAAAGCGAGCTGCTATTTGTCAGTGGGCAGTGGGACTGGGTTTGTTCACTTGGATTTGTAATATTAGTTACCTAAGCTAGATTTTTGAGTTACTTTTTGACTTTTCTTAGATTAGTACAATGTTTATAAAAAGGCATCAGAGCTATCTGAAGAATTATGTAAGTAGAAAGCCAATTTCTCAGGAGCAGTGCTCCATACCCTAAGTGCTCCCAAAGTATTTAGTGCCCATTAATAGTTGTTTGCAGTACTGGAGCAGAACAGCATCTGCCTCACACCAGACCCATGACTGTGGTTTCTGAATTAAGTCAGGAGAAAATCTGGCCTGGCTCCTCAAATAGCCTTTTTCTATTTCACAGTCAAATATCCCCATTTTAAAGAAACGCCAGAACCAGCAAAACTGGGTGGAACTCTTAATTCATCCACTTTGCCTAACAGTAAGTGCTGAATATGTGTAGTGACCCTGCTATAGAGATCACCAGAGCCTACTCTGACCAGCCCAAAGCAAAGGCCATGCTTTCTTCATTTATTCCTGTAGTTACCATGCACTGGCTAGGCTGTGGAGAGCTAGACTAATTACTAAAATTCTTTGCAGAGATAGAGCTGAACTTGATTATTTTTTATCAGTAAGTTTGTAATTACCTTGTCACACCAAATGAGTGAGCCTGTGCATTGCAGTGCAGCTCCTGAATGTAGCTCAACATGGTTGGCATGCTTTATCTTGTAGGTCTCTCAGAGGGGTTTTTATTCTTTGTATTACTGTCAAGTTATTGTATATGGAACCTTAGAAGCATGCATTTTAAGTTTTTTTCTCTTGTTAAAAAGTAATCTGTTAGAAAGAACACTACTTTTTGAGAAACACCTTTTACCATCAGGAAGCAATGCTGTGTTTGCTGCCTCTTAATGTCATGGGAACGTCCTAATTTGTTGTTTTGGTTTTTTTTTCCTGTTGTGGTGAATGCCTGCTGTTAGAACCACGTGATCAACTGCTGTTTAGGCAAATTATGGACAGGTATAGAAGGTTGCACTTGTCAGAAAAGGAGGAAATAGCAACAGGGTAGCTAGTTAAACTGATGATGTCAGGCAAAAAGGAAGGATACTGAAAGCTGAAGTACAGAGGAATATTTATGGAAAATAGGAGAGAAATACAGCCTTGTGCTGCATTTGCCCTCTGCCTGATGACTAAAAAATTACCTGCAGTTGTCTGTGTAATACTACCCTGGATGTAGCCTGACAATCACTATTTGTTACTTAATCTATTTCTCTCACGGAATTTCTTTCCCTGAAGTAAAACTGAGCAAATATTTATATCTGTCTGCATCATACATTTATTTTCTTGCTGTAAACAAGTATCTAAGGCAATCCTGTAACCTGTGTCCCAGCACAACAATGAAACAACAAGTAGAGAGTCACTGTAGAGAGAGCCATGTTGGAAAGCAGCAGTGGATTTTTTAACTTGCAAATGCTTCAGCAGTGCACAGGAGGCTGCAGTCTGCACTTCCTTTATTGCTTCACATGACTTACCCACTCAGTTTCACTGGGCATAATTGTATCCAATAAAAAAATGGCATAAGGCTTTCACAGCAAAAGGTATTACTTGATGAGGTTTTGCACTTGCTTAACTTTCAGGGCCAGTGAAGTTTCTCTGGGTGACAGCAGAATCAGATGCTCCACAGTACCCAGCCTGGGTTTGCTCTTTGCTTGACACCAAATATGAGAGAGTAAACCAGGCAGTGAGCACAAGGAGTAATTCTGTGCTTCTGGAGAAACTCTGTGTATTGCTGGAATTTGGGAGGTCAGGTGGCATGAGTGCATCTCTTTCTTTCAGATTTGAAATCAAGGAATCCATAAGTTGGAGGAAATGAAAGTATTTTGCCTACTCATCAAGACTGATATTTCAAATTTGCACATTCAAATATAGCCATTGAAATTCTCCATTTTGTGGTCATGGTTTCAGAGACTGAAATATTTAACATCTGTTAACATGAATGCAGCTTAAGCATATGCACAGCTGGGGATCATGCCATATATGAAATTTGGGTGTAACCTTGAAGAAAAGAAAGCTTAAAATCTCCACTTAGCTGCATTGAAAACAGGTCCTGTTTCAAGACTTGTAGCGTTTTTCTAAATAAGTGTTGCTGGGTTGTTGGATATATGGCTGCTCTTTGTACCCTTTTATAAATGACTTATGCTACCAAATACACCAGTTAACCTGCATCTGATGGAATAACCAAATAAAGTTTAAAAAGCTGTATTACAAAGATTGGTATCTGTGTAGACTGGTTGAATCATGTTCTGGTTTGCTTGTACACTGTTGGATAATAGAAATGTGGTGTTACTTGTGGCTTATCTGAATAGGATTATCATGGTTTTCCACCAATTACTTCCAGCTGTTTCAAAGATAAGTGTGAGAAATGGAAAGCTGTGGAAGAGGACTGGATGCAGATATGCAAACTCTTCAGATCCTGTGTAATAAATACTAAGTGTGAACGTAAACAGTGCTGCTTTGAGGGTGTGTAACAAGGATTTTTGGGATGGTGCTGTGTGACAAATATACTGAGTGCAGGCAGGGAGAAGATTAACTGTATCTGTAAAAGTAGTAATTGCAGTATCACAAAAAATAGTTTTAGCACTTCCTATTAGTGAGATTTCCTGACTATTTGGTAATGTATGGTAGAATGACACAAAGAATCTAATTTCTCATTTGCTGCTACAATTCCTGAGGGTAGAAAGGCTTTTTTTCTCTTTTTTTCCCTCCAAGTAATACTTTCATATCTAAAGTTCTACATTGAGCTGTGTGCTTCAGTGAGGCCCTGTTAAATTCCCTGATAGATGGGGGAACAAACCACAGATACTACCAGAAATGAAATTAAGTGTAAATGAGCACCACTTAAACAACCAGGTGCTGCATCTTAAACTGTAGAGGGGGAGTCTAAGGATTGTGCATCTCCAGTGTCACTTTTTTTTTTTATTATTATGGAGGAGTTAGAGCTGTGAAGTCCCAACCTGGCTGCTGCTGGGGCCCCTGGAGGCAGGGAGCAGAGTCATTCTAGCTGAGCATCTGCTACATACCTAAAAGAGTAAACAAAAAGTGTTGTTGATGCATTTGCTGGTATTGATTATTATTGATTTAGCAGCACGCAGTGCTTCAATAGCTCAGTGACATGAAACAGGTAAATTATTGTGCCTTATTTACAGGCACATTGTGCTGTGGTGCCTTTGCCAGTGGCCAAACGCAAATCATCCCTGGTCTTTTAGCCCCTTCAAAAGCTGGGCAAGTAATCCTCTCAATCTCCTGATTATCTCAGGAAATTCTCTTGAGCTGCTCAAGTTGCAGCAGAAGCTGCTTCCAGTCACACTGGAAAGAAGGCAAGTGCAAGGACACCTAGTCCAAGATCAGCTGATGTTCAACAGGGAGATGTCAGGCTCATCTCACCTTCCATAGGCTTTATCCTTGTGTCTGTGTGTGAATACTCCTGTCAATATTCTAAATCTTAAGGATTTACTTTTTTTTAATTGGTAAGCAGATCAACATTCATCAAGGTTTTTCAAAGAGGATAACAATTTGGTCTTAAATCAGAAACTTAGCCCCATTAGTTGGTGTTTTCAGCTCCAAGTTGGTTTTAGTACAAGTTGTAAATTTCCTTTGAAAAGGAATAAATGTTCTATAAAAATGATTTTTTCACAATAGATTAAAAAACCCAAAACAACAAAACCCGGAAGCTTCAGAATAAATACATATTATTGATACACTAATAGCCAAGTTTAATGTCCTTTATGCTCATTGGCTGAATTACAGATGCTTTCACAAAGAACTTAGGAGTAGAGACTTAAAGTACCTCCTCTGCAGTCAGTCAAGTTCATAAAATGTGGTAAGCAAAGAAAGTTCTTAGTTCTTAGTTAAATTAAATGAAAAACATTTGATGTCTAACAGGGTCATGGCTAGAGTCTGTGCTTCAAATTATTTTTTCAAAAACTTTTTGTTCTGCTCGACTGAGATGCCTGAAGCACAATTATGGTCTCCCACATTAAAATGAAAGCTCTGAGCAGCCTTTCTAGTGGTGATTGTCTGTGGGGTGCTGTAGTATAACAAAAAGATGCAGCAGTCTGAAATATCATCTGCAGTTCTGATGCAGCTTCAGCTGTAAGCTATGGATTATAACTTGCCATGGCTTTAATGTCCATACTACTCATTCTAGGGAATGCTGATCAATATTTTCCCCTTCCCTTCCCTAAAAAGGCACCCAAACAAATATTTGTGCTTCCCTTTCCTCTCCTAGAACACAAGGTAATTTCTGAGGTTTAAATGTCCTTAAGGGCTGGTATGAATACATGGTTTTTCCATCAGAGTGATATATCTGCTTCCACTGGAGTGATCAGGTGAGCTAATAAATTTTCACCTCTGCAAGGGGAGAGTTAGAAAGCTACTCCATTATTGCCTCATTTTGAAAAGCAGTTGAGGAACAGCAAATAACACACAGCATTTTCATGCTCTTTCCTAGAATGATTTGGGTTGTAAGGGACCATAAAGATCTCATTTGTGCACATTTAGTGGTGGATGAAATGAATGCTAAAGCATTCCTATAATGGGCAGCCCTCAAGGTTGTGCATGATTTCTCCTGCAGATTCCATGGGTCCTATGCTAGTACTTCAGCTGAACTGCAGTCAAAAAGGAAAGGAGAAAGTGTTATTCATGAGAAAGTCTGAAAGTGTTATTAATGAGAAGGGCTCATGGCCTGCTCACTGCTGGGGGCTGGTGAGTCAGACGATTTTGGCAATTTAAGGTGTTTGCAAAGAGAACAGATGAGAAAAAGAGTATATTTTATAAGGGAACAGTCACAGAGTTCATGTTCCTGCTAGGACAAGTTTCTATTGTTCTGTTAATATAAATCATTCCTTAAGAGGTCTTGGGAATGCAGGCAGGCAAAAATGTTGACACCTTAGGATATTTGCCCAGGGTTTTTTCCTCAGAGGCTCTATCTCATGAGACTGATCCTGATAAGGGAAAATCTTTCAAAGTAGAAAATGCCCTTGCAGTTAAACCAACTCTGACTTTTGTTACTCACTCAGTTCTGTGTTGCAAAGCTTAGTATTTTAGAAAGTTCTTTTGGAAAGATCACCTGTAATACTTATGTAAGCTTTCTTTTGTCCTGCTTGGCTATTCCTTCTGCTTGGAGGAACTTGTCATTTTCTCACTAAGTGTTGTCAGGAATACACTTCAAGGGCTTCGTTGTTCATAAAGGAGTTTAATCAGTCTGGAACAAGGCATCTATGAGGCATGATTATATCCAACAGGAAGAGTAGCAAAAGAAGTGTGTCTTGTGTGTATGTTCACAGCAATGCTCTGTGTGTGTGTCAGTTTGCTGTTGGCATAATTGTGTATGGGACAGGGCTCCAGAGATGTAACTTAATTTGACACACTCTCATATCTTAGGAGATATTATTTTGCATAGAAATAGTGCTTCAAACCTAAGGCTTTTCCCTTCAGCATGATCAGGAAAGGAAGCTTCTTAGGTGGCTGACATATATATAAAGTATTTCTCTAAGATTGTGTGGTCTGGTGACAATGCCAGCTCTGCTACTGTCCAGCCACATCACCCAAAGAAAGTTGAGAGTCACTCCTGTCTTAAGTCTGCTACCTGGAAAATAGGGATAGGCACTGACTGCCTTCTCCTAATCCTTTCTGCCCTGGTCCATCCCATGCTGGGAGGAGGAGAAGGCCTCCAACCCCTCTGGGAATGCTTGAGGAGTGAGCAAGAATCTCTGTCCCACTTAGTTGCCAGCCTGCGTAAAACAAAATCACGCCATGTTCTCCCCCAGAGATGTGGAAGTGAAGAAAAATAATTTTTTCTTCAGTCCCACAGCAGCTGTTGTCACAATCCCCACTTGAAAGTGCCATCTGTGGAAATCCACAGATCTGCACTCAGGGTAAGGTTCTGGCCTGTGCAAAGTAAAGGCTACCACTAATCTTTTTTTGTCCTGGGGAGAAGTTTTCCCCTGGAAACAGGAGAATACACATTTTTCTGTGCAGCAGGCTACATTCACTTGTGGAGACAATGGACAATAAAGGGTTTGCTGTGGTGCTAAAACAAATTTGAAGTTTCAAATTATTTCCTTTCAGAGTTGGTATCTATTATTCATCTGAGTGCAGCAGTTCTGAAATCAGAGATCTGCTCAAGGAGTGCCTGGCTTTGACTCAAGAAATAATAAAAGAGAGGAAGAATGAAAAGAATGGCTTCTACAATATATAGAGCAATGTCACTTTGAGATGCTTCAGTAGACTTCTGTATCTTGAGTGCAGCCTTTTATGTTACCTCTGGCTGCACTCACTTATCTGCAGCCTCTCCCTCTTTGTCCTGGTTCACTATTCTTCTCTTTGAAAGGACTTGTATTTTTTTTTTCCCCCTGTATGAATTGTCTGGAATCCACCTCAAGGGCTTATTGATCTTGATGGAGTTTACTTGCTTTGGAACAAGCCTCCGACGAGGCATGATCTTAAGGTGCTTCCTACACTTTATGGTCTATAGATCATATTCTTTAATCTGCTTCCTCTGTAAACTTGCTGTGGCCAAGTTTTCTCCAGTCTCAGCTTGTTCCTACACCTCAAGTGAAGTGTGAGGGTGCAGTGAACTCCATCTCTGTGCAAGGTGACTGGAGAGCAAGGCTTGTTTTTAAAGGAGTCCTGCCAAGTTCCCCAAAGTGTGTGTTTTGGAAACTATGCAGAAATGCCTCTTGCCTCTTAGTGCTGTGCCAGTATTAAGCTCAAATAAGTTTAAGCTTTTTTTTTTTTTCCCCAAAGAATATAGAAAGACATGTTCCTTCTCATCTGTCGCTTCTTACTGAATTTTCCAGAATTTCTCTAACTTCAAAATTAAGAGAAAATTATTGAAGATGTCAAGAAATGTGACGTGCAGTGGCAGATCCCAAACGTGAAGTCATGCAGTTTCTTGTTAGAAGGAAAACAGGTTTTGCAGTAAATATTCAGAGGCCAATACATCCCAAATGGAAACCTCAAAGCTGCAGTTCAAAATCGTGCTTTGGCTGACCTGTGGCATGACCTTTGTGCCATGGGGTGAGCAGACAGTGCTGAGGGCAATGGAGCAGCTGAAGAAAATTTCACAGAACAGAGTTGGGTGAGAACAGTGTGGCCCCTTGGGAAGAGTTCTGCAGCTGCTTTGCTTAGAGTGAGCATGTATTTTATATCTTCAATGTCAGTATTAAACTTCTTTTGGAAGATTATAATCAAATAAAATATGTCTGTGATAAACAGGTAGTTAAGTATGAGATAATAATATTATTCTGTAGTCTGTATTTCTGCAGTATTGTTATTTCTGGTATTGATGAGCAGTCTGCTAAGCTGTGTCCTAATTTCAATTTTACAATAGAATGAGCAGTTACTTGGGGTATTTTAATTAATCAGAATTTCCTTACACCGATAAATGAGATGCTACTGCTTATTAATGAAGCACAGACAACTGTGGGCATGCTGACTAACCTTGCAACAATTCCACCAGCTGAAGATCCTACTTAAAACTTTTTTTTCTTTGGAAGTAAAAAAGTTTGCCTCTTCGAGGTGAAAACAATCAGTTCTTTGGTTGTGATTTGCACTGGATGACTCATTTGTGACCAATGAGAAAGGCACGTGCAAATGTGTACTCTGCTGTGTTGCACTGCTGAGATCTTATCTGACATGTGATGTGCCCAAGTGGCACATGCTGGATGGAAAAATCTGGTGCTGTTAGGGATGAGCTCATCCTTTTCTTGCTGCAGCTCACATCTTCTTGCTGAAAGAGAGTTTTCAGTGTTTTTCTTTCCTTCCATCACTTTACAAATTGAAGAAGACTAGCAGATACCTGAAAAATGTCTCTTCAATATCTCTGCTTCCTAACTACTTGAGTTTTTATTGTTTACTTTTTCACTGGTACTGAGTCTGTTCAGTTAGAATTCAATAATTTCTATAACATTCTTAAAATTCAATTTCTCTGGTTAACCAGAACTGAACTTTGAGGAGAAACTTTAATGTTAGTCTACAACTCCCTGAAAGGAGGCTGCAGCAAGGAAGGAGTCAATCATTTCTCCTAGGTAACAAGTGGCAGGATGAGAGGAAGATGCCTCAAGCTGCACCACAGGGGGTTTAAATTGGATATTGAGAAAAATGTCTTTGCTAAAAAGGGGGTCAGGCATTGGAACAGGCTGGCCAGGGAAGTGGTGGAGTTTTAGTCATTTACATTAACATAGTAGCTAGAAAGATGCAAGTTATTAACTGTGCTTTTTACAGTAAACAGACTGACTTCATAGTTAAATTACAGATTATTTCATTGATGAAAAATGCAGCTATTGTCTAGTCCACACAGCAAGGCAAGTGTTTAGTGCCTTCTTGTTTTTCACACAGTAGAATATCAAGTTACATGTAAGATGGCCAGTGGGAGGCTGCAAGTCCCATTGAACTCTGACAGGTTTCATGTGTGCCTTTCCCAAATGGCAGTGAGAGATGAAGCATAATCCTGCAATTACACCTTTCTTGCAGTAGACAAGTCAGTGGGGGGAGGACTGTTTTGTTTTGCTAACAATCAGTTCTTAAGTTTTTACAAATGCAGAAAGTATGAGAAAAGTGTGGATTTAGTGTGGTGGGTATTTAGCTACACGTAAATCTCCTTAGCACCTGGGCAATGGCCATACTAGCAGGGAGAAATCCCAAGAAGCAGAACTCCATGATATCTAGCATGTCCTTAAAGCCCCAACTTGGCCAGAGGGTCTCAGTTAAGTCTTTCACCTAGATGGAAAATGAGTTATCATATCAGTCAGGTGCTGTAAGTGCAGAGTCACCACTAAACTGTTTTCAGGGCAAGGACAATTGTTGTGTGTCTAACATTTATGTGAGAGTTCTGACTTCCCCAGTATAAATCTTTATTCATCCTCTAAAAGCATGTGTTCAGGTGGGCACATGGAATTTGAGGAACCTTTGTGTTAAGGCATCAGAACTGGACATTTGCTATGCACAAAGCAGCACATTCATTTAATGCAGCTTTAAATTCTCGCTGCTTTGTGGTGGTTTTTTTTTTGGTTTGTTTTTTTTTTTTTTTGGCCACATGTTTGTATATATTCACTATTCCTGTCAGAAAGTGGGGGCCAGGGCCTTTGTACTTAAACAGGGTCACTCAGAGGAGCAAAGGATGTAGATTGAGAAGTGAAAGATTTAGTTCTATAAAACAGTATGTGAAATAATGTCTTTAAATATATTTTTAAGAGTGCATGAGAAGCTAGAATACCTCTAGCTGTAGTAAATCTTCTGTAAGTGCTGGACATAAATGGAGCTGGTTATTAGCTTCTGCTCTAGTATTTGGACTGGTAAGAAAGCATTATAATCAAGTGAATATTTTTAGATTAAGAGTTTGAAGTACTTTTAAAATTGTAACAAATATTTTAAATTGACATCTTCATATATTAACTGCAATATTTAACTGGTTTGGACTCTGAGGACTGCTGAAATGCAAAAATATCATAAAGTTCAAGTGTGTTATTTTTGTGAGGACAGAACCCTTTCTCATCATAGTTTAAAAAAAAAAAAGTTAAAAAAAAAAAAAAAGTTTTAAAAAGAACCACACTTCTCGAAACAGTTTAAGGACAAAAATTGTGGAGAATACCTACAGCTAAAAATGCAGTTTTACTTTGTACAGCATTTTATGAATGTATTAAGTGACAATTTTATTTTCCTTGATATTTTGAAAATAATCTTAACATTGTGATATTACTAGACTTGTTTGCTTAACGAAATTAATTTTAATTGGAAAAGACCGAGCTGTATCCTGTGGGCCTCGTCCCTGGTGGAGACTTTGTGGATTGTTCTGTGTAGCTGCAGAGTGATACATCAGTTATTAACCTCTGAGAAATGGAGGTTATGATAAGGGAAAGGCTGGCACATCATCTTTAAGGCCACGAGGAGTGCTACTGTAATAATGAGGTCTTGTTTTGCTCTGTGAATATTGTGAAAAGAGACCTTCAGCTGCTCTGCTCCTTTTGAATAACAAACTAAATTTATCACGGGAGAAACCTTGGGATGGACAGCCCTTAAAGTGAAATACTGGGTTTATTCACAGAAGAGCTGTAATGTGGACACCAGAGCTGTGGGTTTCTTAAGACTGAAAATGAAAAGCTGTGATTTCTTTAGGGCTAGTTGCAGAATATCATAGAGTCACTTAGGCTGGGAAAGACTTTGTAGATCATGGCTCATGTCATGCCATTGTTATAGAAGGTTATCTTGTTTTTAAACAAAACATTGTTATCTTGGTTTTAAACAAAAAATTATTTTCCATTAAAATGCAATGCAACTTCTCATCAGAAATTATGCTTGTGATATGGTGCTGTGAGATGTAAAGTGGAAAAAAAAGACAAATGGATGACAAAATAATATAAAGTTATATAACATAAGGGAGGACTGCAAAAACCAGAAGGGAGTGTGGTACACTAAAATGCAGCATAAACCAGTTTAGTTTCAATTTTTGCTGGTAATGGAACTTTATTTTTTTGGGAATGATGAATCTCCTTAACATAGACTTACCATGAAAATTCCATTATTTCTTTTAAGAGCACAAATTCATATGGATATATAAAACAGTCTATTGCTAATACTGAGAAAACCTTTCCATTTAGCCTAACTTTAATAAGTTTTTATCATCATAGAGGAGCAATAAATGACTCCTGAACCTGAACAAAAGGCTTGTGTCTTTTGCTCTGAATAAAGTTGGAGTGAGCATGTGCTGGCAATCCCTTTGAATTTCTCCTCTAAGAAGAAGGGAGGGTGGAGTAGCTGTATTTATAAATGTTCACCAGAAAGAGTGTGTGTGTTAGTGCCACAAAACTGTCTTGTGATAGTTCTAGCTGAGATGTCTCTCCATCTTTTAAATTATTAGACTTTCATGGAATGTCTCTGTGATAAATGCAGCTTTTCAGGGCATCTTGTTTTCCCACCATTCTTTTTCCTGCTGGATCAAATGTAGATCAAAGGGGAGTTTTCTGGGGAGAAATAACATGGAAATTTAAGACAGTAGAACAAGGATCAGAAAAAAAGAGGAGGGTTGGGAACTGCCTTGGGGATGATGTCTGGACAGAGAGCTGTAGCAAATGTTTTGGGGTTGGAAGTGAATGTGAAGAATGGGGACCACAGTATTTTTGTCTTCCAGCTACTCCGGGCAGCAGAAGAGGAGGCATTTAGGGTGTAAAGTACAGCAACCCCAAGCAGCAATCAAAGTGGCTCCAGGCCTCCAGGAGCAGGACTGGAGATGGAAAAACTGCCTCTCCATGGGCTCCCCTTGCTGCTTGGGTAGATCAGACCTGGGAGATGACAGAAGGGCTTTTGGAGGGAAAGCAGCCTCTCTAGGAAAAAGGGGAAAAGGGAGCCTTTCAACTTCACCCTCCAAGAAATAGCCCAGGAGAACTTGGAGGAAGCTGAGCCAGCCAGCCCCACCAACTGCCTGCTAAACTGATATTCCTGTGGGAGAGAGCTTGGCACAGAACAGCAAGGGAAGCCAGATCCCTGAGGTTTTGTGTTTGTGACAGTCAGTATTTGTCATGGCAGGGAACAGAGCTTGGGGTTTCCCTTGGAGCAAGATGAGAGACTGCTTCAGATGCCCTGTAGCTCATTCTGTGCAATGACTGGGAGTCAGAAAATGGAGATTTCTGCTAGACCAGAATACTAGAGCCCTGGATATTAAGCTGAAGAAGTAAATTCTACAGCTAAAGCTTTAGCAAATTAGCAGCTTGAAACGTTTTTATGCACCTAAAGGTGGAATATAATTTTCCTGATGAAAGTGAGCAACAGGAAGGAAAAAATAGGCTTGCAAGATTATCAGCAATATGGTAATTGCTTCAGTTGTCTGCTTTGGGATGCAGGACAGTGATAAGTGAATTTCAGACATCCTCTGAAGTGTTCTGATTCTGACTTAGTCTGAAAGAGCTTGTCACTTTAATAGTGTGTGCTTGTAATGTTTATCAGCATAAATGCCATGAATTAGTATAAAAAATTAAAGATCCACTATTTAATTAGAGTCTGGCCCAAGGAATGTGGTTTTCTATCAATTTTTAAGTAATATCTGAATGTTTTTAGCAGAAATGTTAAGGGTAAATTGCATTTCAGTCAAGTGCATGAGATTATTTTCACCTTGGTCTCTGACATATTGTTTTGGTGTTGGGCTGAGGGTCCAAACTATGAAACTCAGTCTGGATTTCATATCCTGCATTTCAGGGGCACTGAAGTCTGAAACTTGGATGTTCAGCAAGTACCAGACACCAGCTTCTCCTTTAATAGTTCTTGGAATGGAACTCATGTTCTGTCCACCAGTTTCATTTTTTGGCCCTGAATTTTCCTTCACACTGATACTTTTGATGGCTCTGTTAACTCCAGAAAGTCATATGTGAAACCATCTAAGAGTGAGCAGCAAAAGCACTGTGTTACAAGGCTGTCTGGGCTGAATGGAAGTCACTTAAAATCCCAGTGGGCATGTGATCTCAGTTCAGTGCTTCCACCCAGCTGTTCACAAATGAAAGCTGGTCTCGCTTGATTTAAAGTGGAGGGACAGGGTAAGGAAGAAGGAAATAAACCTGTTATCTAAAAAATAGCTTGACTTTTCATCTTCAAGCTGTACTGAGGCAAAGGCAGAATCTCCAGTAATGACTTTCACAAGTACCTGAATTCAATTTGTGCTTCTGTCTTTAGTTACATAATTGGCTTTCGGTAACTTGTTTCCTGAGCCCTCGCTGGCTGCTTGCTGCTCTGAGAATCATGGAAATGTCCATTCTTTACAAGTTAGATTCAGGGTAAAGGCAGAACTTTGAATGCAGGTAGGTCCTGTAGGCTGTATCTGCTCTGTGTTCAAGTAAATGTACTGTTAAAATCCTGGATTTGTTGAAAGAAATATCCAATTCTGGTATTAGAGGTACTAAATTAAAGAAGTATGAAAAGTATTAATGGGTATGATCAAGGGAGTAGCGTTTTCTTTGAAAATAGATGAAGAAATGTTCTCTCCAGTGGGGATTACTAATTATCTTAGAGGGAAGCAGAAACTACACAGCAGAGCGAAGGAAGTTTGTTAGAAGTTGCTGAGAACATCAAGCTTAAGCTTATTTAAATAGCTACCTGTCCTACACAGCCATAACAACTGCAGGAAAACACTAACATAATTAGGTGCTTTAATGGAGTTTATATCTAATCCTTTCATCCTATCATGTCCTTCCCTCTGCCAGACCAGAAATGAGCATTAGTCAATGTTTTCTTGAGCTTATTGAGTCTAGTTTTAAATGCTCAAGGTGCAGGATTCTGTGTGAATTGACCTGCAGGTAGCATCTGGTAGGTGTGTGAGAAGATGGTGCAGGTATTTTATTCTTGCCATTTAATTAGAAAAACTAGATGCTTCTCATCTTGTACTTCTCTGTATTGAGCCCTTTATCTTTTGTTTTAATATTGTTTTAGTGGTATGGGAAAATAATTGTACTTGCTGGATATGAGTAAGGCTTAAACTGTTGGAATATGGACATTTTAGTATTTAAAAAAAAAAAAAAAAGTTTTTACTCTCTTTTTTGAGGGAAGGATTTGTATTTAGCAGTAGAGTAGGCAAGTTGCTAATTGAACACAGCCATCTTAAGTTTATCCTGTCTCCAGATCAGAGTAGTGGTTATTAGTGTGTCTAAGTAGTGGTTATTAGTAGTTTTATCAGTGTGTCTAAGTAAAAACTATTCAAGTTTATTGTACAAGAAAGTTGGGGAAAAAAACATAATTTCTGTGTTGCCTGGATAGCCTGTGAAGCAGACTGCCCTTTCCTGTGGATTCACTAAGCTCACAATTGTTTCAAGGCTAAATCAGAATTTTGGAGCTTAGAGTCTCTTTCCATACCTGCTGCTCTATGTCTATGCTTTTCTAGCAATTGCACATCCCTCCACCTTTGTACCAACTGAGTCAATTGTGCAAGTCTTGGCAAGAGGCAGGCAGTGCTGCTTACTCCCCTGTGCAAACTGTGGGAGCTGAGACTTTCAGAGGTTGAATCATCTCTTTAATTCAGATAGGTTTTGAGTTTACAAGCTTCCTTACCAAGCTTGACTTGAAATTTAAGAGTAACTGTTCTATATATAGGTAATTCAACGTTGGTTTTACGGGTTGTCTTCTGAGTAAAAGAAAATGTCATCATTTACAGGTGCAAAAGGTGACAGAGTTGAATTGCTCTGCATTACACCCGTGAAAGGGCAAAAGGCAATAGATAAGAAATCTTCCTCCTGTGATAGTGGTTCAAGAAGGATCAGAGGTTTCTCAAAGAAATCTCCATTCTTGGGGTATTCAAACCCCATTTGAACCTAGTCCCAGAGAGTCTGTTGTAGATGGCCTATGTTAAATAAGGGCATTGGATCAGATTATCTCCAGAGGTTTCTTCCAGCTCAGTTCTCTGCTGTTTTGAGCAGACTGTAACCATTACCTTTGTAAGCATCTATGTGAGGTAGAGCATCATTTTGCTACAGTTAAAAAAAAGGGCTTTGTTCAGCTGTGCAAGAAAAAAAAGAGGACTCAGAAATGTCCTTTTTTTTGCAGAAACTCATAGCAATTAATTTCCTATTCTGGGCAATAAAATGTGTTGACAAGTTCTAGGCTTTATAGTATTACCTCTAAAAATAGGCTGATTTGGTAAGATTCTGTACCTGTATGAAAAAACCTATTAAGCACTGTTGTGACTTGCCACAGCCTGATTCGTGACACATTTAACTGGTCTCCAGTTTTAAACTTGCATGTTTTCAGTGTCTTCTTATACTGACAGTCCTATTAAAATACATGCATAAAAGCAGGTGTAACACTTGATTTGATAAAAATGGCTTTTTATATGTGTTACTTGGAAATGGCAACCTCACCTAAAACCATACCAGCAAAGCTTGCTGTGGAGTTCATGTCTTTTTACCTGGAAATTCCCCTCATGGAATTAAAATTCCCCTAATACCGGCCTGCAGCTTGCTTAAATTGATATATGGCTAGGCTTTAACTCCAGAGTTTAAAATTAGTGATGGGTCTTTTGCTTCTCTTGCAACATACATAGGTGTTAGAGATATTTTAAGTTGTTTCTTTTTGAGTGCTAGCAGGAGATGTGTGTTGTAACAATGATTTTTGTTCTGAAGAGGAAGAGTTGAGGAGCCTTAATTTAGTTTAGCTTACAGAAGCATCAAGTATACACGAGTCCACTGTGGCATTGGATTTGAAATACGTGGGAATCCCATTAACCTCAAAATAGAAGCCATTCTGTCGTCTGCTATGTGCCACTATTATTGGATGAGTACAGCAGTGATGTTCCCATACCCTATAGACAGTTTTCCATCTGTTCTGCTGGGGCTTGAGAACAGTAAAGGCAGAGAAATTAATGCTTTTAAGAGTTTGCAATTGTGTGCCTACTGCATGAAACACTAATACTCTCTATGATGCTGAGTGCAAGTCAGGGGGCTGTGGTGTTTTTTTTCTTAATAGCTGAGAAGGACAAGGCAATACTTTTACATCTCTAATGCTTCTCCAAGTGAGGTGGAGTGGAGCTTAAGGTTTGTGTTTTTAACAGATTTGGTAAAATAATGCAATAAACAAGTGTAAGTAATTAATTTAATATGGTTTCTGTTAAAGGACCAAGCTATTTGTAAGAATATGTTGAGGGTTGAATTTGGTTCTTAGCTTGGCAAAAGAAAGCACTTAGCCTTACAGAACACAGGGCTGGGCTGTCCATTTCTACATCAGTGCCTCTTGCTATGAGCTCTGCTTTGGCAGAGAGCTTTTAATTAATATGTTAATTGTAATTAAGATAAACAGTATCTGACTACGGCAGGTTTCAGTTAAAGATGCTCTGGCAGCACTGGCACACAATTATCTGTTTTCCTTAGTTCATTTTGTGACTTCATAGAATTGTTAAGGCTGGAAAAGGCCTCCAGGATCAAGCACAACCCTTGACCAAAAACCACTCCCCTGACTAAACCACAGCATGGAGTGCCATATACAGTTGTTTCTTAAACACCTCCAGGGATGGTGACTCCACCACTTCCCTGGGAAATGCCCAATCACCCTTTCAGTGAAAAAATTCTTCCTGATTTCAAACTTGACCCTCCCCTGGCTCAGCTTCAGATCATTTCCTCTCATCCAGTGGCTGGTTGCCTCAGAAGGGACTAACCCCCACCTTTCTACAACCTCCTTTCAGGAGAGGAAGAGAGTGATAAAGTGTTTTCAGTTGTAGAGAGTGATAAGGTGTCCCCTGAGCCTCCTCTTCTCCAGACTAAACAACCCCAGCTCCTGGGCTTCTGCTCCCAGGACTTGCCCTCTAGACCCTTCCCCAGGTCCATTGTCCTTCTCTGGATTCACTACACTGTGGTCCCTTCAAAACCTCTGTGTCTTCAAAATGCTATTTTTCAGCTTGTTGCCTTTGGTATTAAATTGCTATGTTGAAGCTGAGTATTTGGGAACATTTTTCAGTATCCAGCTGCAAGATAAAGTATAATGTCCAAAGAGCTCTTCAGCTACTTAGTTTTTAGAAGTCAGTACACAGCATTTTTTTGGAAACAGATGAGCTTTACTTAGGAAAGCAGCAGAAAGTTGCCACAAACCTTGCTATAAACAGTGGGAGAGGTATGCGTACACAGCCAAACTGTCATGATTTCCAAAGAAAAACCTTGTGGAATAATCTATAAACATTTTTAAGAGAAACTCAGGACATGTAGAATTTTATTTTGAAATAAACAGGACTTAGTGTCTTCAGAAAAATTTAATTCCTAAGTCCGAGTAACTTCTGCATTGACTCCAAATTATAAACAGAATGTGTGCATGCAAGGAAGCTGACTTTATGGCAAGAGAGGTAGAATGAAATGCAAGTTAGGCAGGGGTAAGATGAGAACTGGAACCAGCTGAGCATATTTACTGCTGTTCTGTTTGTTATAGCTACCCCATTCTGTTACTAATACTCTTCAAGTTACCTGATCTGATGCTTCCACTGCCACAGATGTGGGGAAGAAACAGGAAGCTAAGGCCTGGTCTTGTGCTGAAGTTCCCCACAAAAGCAAACTGCAAAAAGCATCATGCTGAGTTTCAAAGGGTGTGATCTGGATTAACTTCCTGAATGTTGACATTAAATGTTTGTAGTTCTGTAAGATAAGACAGAAAGTGAAATGGGATCCCAGCTGTTGCAGCTGGTCTGTGTATTCCTAGGGCCTGCATAACAAAACCCACAAGGACTGGCAGTTGACGGAGCAGGAGGAATGGTTCAAATGAAATTTAGAATTACAAAATACAGTAAGCAGAACCATTACACTTTTTTCACTAAATGCAACAGTGTCAGCTGTACTTAATGGGCTATAAAGGTATGTGTCTCTATAGCATAACTTCTGTTTTACTGATTGCAGTGATATTTGAATTTTGTGATGGATACAGAAGTTTCTGGCATTAGCTGAAATGAATCATCCTTTTGGCTTTCTCA
>WEIU01008730.1:408358-493396 GCA_013389925.1 Aegithalos caudatus
TCAGCTTGTTGCCTTTGGTATTAAATTTCTATGTTGAAGCTGAGTATTTGGGAACATTTTTTAGTATCCAGCTGCAAGATAAAGTATAATGTCCAAAGAGCTCTTCAGCTACTTAGTTTTTAGAAGTCAGTACACAGCATTTTTTTGGAAACAGATGAGCTTTACTTAGGAAAGCAGCAGAAAGTTGCCACAAACCTTGCTATAAACAGTGGGAGAGGTATGTGTACACAGCCAAACTGTCATGATTTCCAAAGAAAAACCTTGTGGAATAATCTATAAACATTTTTAAGAGAAACTCAGGACATGTAGAATTTTATTTTGAAATAAACAGGACTTAGTGTCTTCAGAAAAATTTAATTCCTAAGTCCGAGTAACTTCTGCATTGACTCCAAATTATAAACAGAATGTGTGCATGCAAGGAAGCTGACTTTATGGCAAGAGAGAGGTAGAATGAAATGCAAGTTAGGCAGGGGTAAGATGAGAACTGGAACCAGCTGAGCATATTTACTGCTGTTCTGTTTGTTACAGCTACCCCATTCTATTACTAATACTCTTCAAGTTATCTGGTCTGATGCTTCCACTGCCACAGATGTGGGGAAGAAACAGGAAGCTAAGGCCTGGTCTTGTGCTGAAGTTCCCCACAAAAGCAAACTGCAAAAAGCATCATGCTGAGTTTCAAAGGGTGTGATCTGGATTAACTTCCTGAATGTTGACATTAAATGTTTGTAGTTCTGTAAGATAAGACAGAAAGTGAAATGGGATCCCAGCTGTTGCAGCTGGTCTGTGTATTCCTAGGGCCTGCATAACAAAACCCACAAGGACTGGCAGTTGACGGAGCAGGAGGAATGGTTCAAATGAAATTTAGAATTACAAAATACCGTAAGCAGAACCATTACACTTTTTTCACTAAATGCAACAGTGTCAGCTGTACTTAATGGGCTATAAAGGTATGTGTCTCTATAGCATAACTTCTGTTTTACTGATTGCAGTGATATTTGAATTTTGTGATGGATACAGAAGTTTCTGGCATTAGCTGAAATGAATCATCCTTTTGGCTTTCTCAGTTATTGCTTTAGATACAATCAGAAGATAAACTATCTTTTGAACTGATTATTAAAAACAAAAAGACACTGAGAAAATTGATAAATGCCTCTTTGTTTTCCTTAATCCATGATTGCAGAGTTGGCATTTACCATTATATTGCATCACTAGGTAGAACATGGAATAACACTAAGGTGGAAAGAAAAGCTTTGAGGCTTTTTTAGATCTCATATTACCCACAACCTTTCAGGTCAGTAATGATTGAGAAGCCTTTTCATGTTATGAAGGCTTGTTTAGCAACTTGTGTCAGGCACAGGTGAAGATGTCAGAGGAGGTATCTTTCAACTTTTTGTGGGCAAAATAACCAGAGCTTGCCTGAAGTGATACAACAAAGCAGACAGGACTTTGCTCCTTCTGTCAAGTAATCCTTCCCAAGCTGCTGTTATGGAATATGTTTGTATTTCCATGCCTTCCTTTAGAAGATAAGGTTAGTATCTTGCACATCAGCCCTTTTGTGGGATTAAAGTGGGAGAGTTAAGGAAGCAGTGAGCCAGGGTTCACTGGTGCAGAGCCTGTGAGCAGCTGCCTGCTTTGAGTGACAGAAAATAAACAGGGCTTGTGTTTACAAACCAAACACATGCAGGTGCTCCAGAATTCATGGTGCCATGGGTGATGGATTTCAAGGGGATAGAGAGGACTCTTAGAAGTACAAGGAGACTTTTGAGATTTAAAAAAAAACCCAAACTTGAGAAATGAGACCTGTGTACTGCTCAATGTAGTGTGCTCTCCCAGGAACATATTTCTCATTTTGTGAAGCTGTACTAATATAAGAGTTTGGCATCTGTAGTTCTAGATGGATTTTGAGGCTGTAAAATTCACAAATACTTAATTCACAACTTAATCCAGACCCAGCTCTTACTCAGTTTCTGTTGTTTTGCATTTCTTGCATAATACTCAGTTAATTGAATGCCCAGGAAAATCAACAGGTCTACATACATTTATTTTCTCATTAGATGTGCTACCCAGTGGCCAGGGTTTTGCTGTCTGCTTTTTGGGCTGATATTTTAGCTCTGATGTACTGTATGAAATAAAAAAAATCAGGCTCCAGTAGTTCTAGCAGAGGACTAGTAGCAAGGCCTGCTTCATTTGGGGCTGCAGTGCAGGTGTTACCATGGTAACTTCTTAAATATCAAACTTCTATGTGGGTGTGATGACTATTGATTTTTGCCTTTTTTTGTTTTATATATTCTCTGCACTCTTTACACATGTATTTCTAACTCTACTGTAGTCTATATATTTTTTAAAATTTATTTTCCCTAGACTCCCAAAATCTATTCAGCCCCCCCCAAAATCTATCCAGGACAATCCAAAATCCAATGAACATTGAACCAATCAATCTCTGTGGGTTTTGACTGTATGAAGTTTGTGAAAAATCAGGTAAAATTAATGTTTCATGGGAAGATTTTTTTCCTGCACACCTGGGCTATGTGTGGATGAAATTATTTCTGTTGCACATCTGGGCCAGAAAAAGTAATTCCCTGATTCTCTAGCACTAAAAATATTATTGGAGGGCTTTCAATTTTCTAGTGGTTTCAGTGATAGTAGGAAGGTACAGCCTTCTTGAATCTCCTACCACATATTACCCCCTTGAACCTATTATTTTACCCAAAGTTCAGATGTTCAGGCTTGTGCAGACCCTTGTCTGTTTTAGGAGCCAATCTGCCTGGACTCTGGAACAAACTTGCTGCCCAAAGTCAGTAGAGACATTAGGACCCATTTCAAAGATGTTACCACCTACCTGCATCTTCACCCAGTGGCTGCATCACTCCTTGTGGTCCTAATTGGTGGGTTTTGACAATTGTGCTAATTTACTAAACTTGTAAGACTTTTGTGTGCATTTCTCCATAACTGTCTCTGGGGACCTCCAATGAAACCAGCTTTTATATTACTTCCTATGTCACTATTTCCTGAAAGTGTGTGTTGTTTCATTTCTAGGTTGAAAAAGACATCAGGTGCAGAAACTCTCCCAGCAGAGACCTGGGAGATGCTTGGTTCTGTCCATTTGAGATACAGGCTCTGAGATGTACCACAGCTGGGCATCTTACTGAAAGCTGGTGGTATTAGGAGCTAAATAAGCTTTTGAAAAGTTGATTCATTAATAACACGTTTTCTGAGTAGTTAATACAAATGGATTGATGAATAGTATGTGTAAGGGTGGCATGACTGGCCCTTAACTAAAATAGCAATGGGGAAAGGAAGTATTTATAGCCATGATCTGGTCCAATTGCGTCTGTATTCCAAATTATTCCTTCAAGACCTTCTGGAGGCAGCTGTTGAGGGAAGGATGAATGTTTCCAAACCTGTGCTATGCAGGGGATGCATAGGCTGCCTCAGCTGACTTCCAGTTAGTTCTCACTGTGGTCTCAAGCAGACTTGGCACAGGATATGGGAGGCTGATGGGAAAAGGCAGCACATCTGTCTTCTGCTGACTTTAACCCTTGAAGCTGTTTGTTTTTGGTGGAATATGAGACCCCTGGCACATCAGTTCTGTGTTTGCTTTCCCAGAACAGAGGAAAGCTGGCTCCCTGGCAACTGTTATGGTTTCATTAAGATCTGAGATTTTTATGGGGCAGAACATTTTGTGCTGTTTTGCTGCCACTTGACACCCTAGTGATGGGACTGAAAAAACCCTGAGCTGTTTGTGTCGCATGTCCTGTCCTAAATGGGGATTGCAAGGATTAATTCCTGGGTGTCTCTGTTGAGATCTGTGCTGACTGATAATATGGTAACTGGCTACTAAGGAACACCTATCAAAAGCAGCACTGTTGTAAATGTTCCGACACATCCTCTCAAATGCTCTACCTGTGCAGCTCTCTGAAGGTTCTCTTTAAAGCAGGCTGAGTTCTGTTGGATTAACACCCAAGCTTTTCCCTGGTCCTTCAGGAGGATTTATTGTAGTCTCCCTCCTAAACAGAGGTCAGACCAAGTGAAATCCACACGAGGATTATTAATGACACCAGCTGGGACAGAGCAGAAGAAAAGAACAGAGGAGAGACAAAAAGACACAAAATCCCCTCACATGACCTTGTCAGGCCCACGAATGAAGCAGTTCAGCCTCCTGACACTTCTCTGACCAAATACAATGTTTTCAGTTGTTTCAGCTTGCTTGGAAGAGCTGCATGACAGTGACCATAGAGATGACCTCTGTCTGGATACCCAGAGGACCCATTAAAAAATTATCCACAAATCAGAGGGTCCCTCTGCAGACCCAGTAGGAGATGGTTTATAGGACTTTTGGCTGGTGAGCTCATCAGGTGAAGGGCTGGAGGACAGGAGGTGACTGCCACCACTGTTTGCTGGTCATTCTCTGACCCTTCATCTTTCCCCTGAAGACTTCCCCTTGAAGACATCAAATGTCATGGGAGCACTCTAAAGTTCAGAGCTTTTTTTTGACTGTGATAATGCAAAATTGCTTGACCACTGTATGCTATGTATTGAAAGCTGCTGTATACTAGTTCAGGGACTTGGTTTTTGTCTTGAGTTCCAGATCTGTTTGCTTGCAAGTGATAGAAATTCCAAACCAAAGAATATTAAATGATGCATAGTGCTGTTCAGGTACAGATACCTTTTTACTGTAAGAGCAGGTTATAGAAGAGAAAGAGATTTAAGGCTAGGGTATTTCAGGTTATGCAACCAGCTCTAGGTTAAGTGTCTTATGCATGTTTTGGCAAAAAATTCAGGCACTGCTGGTCCTTTAATAATTAGTATCTGAGTTCTTATACCAATTATGTGTACATTATTTCAAATGTCAGTTCACAGATAGAGTTTGTTTGCATTCATTCTCATGCTTGCTCTGTCATAATCTTCATACAGTTATAGGAACTAACTTGTTTGAACATTTCTTTTTGAGTGTAAAAAAATATTTTCCCATGAGTATCATCTTTTTGGCAAACGCTTATGTGAAAAGGAACTGCTGTGGAGACTGTTCTGTGTGCTTGGGAAGATTTTACTTTGAAATCCCTTCATAATGCAGAAAAAAAAAATTCAGTATCGGTCGTGATACAGAAGGTCTGAGGAAATAGAAACTTCACCCAGCTGTCTGGGGTATTGATAAATAGCATTATATTTTCCAAGATTCTTGGGAATGAAGCTGAAGTTAAGGGCCATCTTTTTCAACAGTATCTGGGGAAACTCGTGACCTATTTGAACAACCAGGATATGCTTCTTGGTTTTGTATGGGCCAATCACATGTTGTTTTGTGATGATGAAGTAACTGGGAAATTTTGATGCTCATTTCTTGCCAGGTTCAATTTTTATATGCTAATTTTACTAATGTAAGCACTGTCTTAATGACACTGTCAGCGTGTGATACTGACTATAGCCGAAATCTGGTGTGCTTTTGGTTTTGGTTTATCAGGTAACAACATACTGAGGGAAAGCTGCATTTTTGTCTGGGATCCTGAATGCAGTTTCCCCCGCTTTGTTTTTGATCTGAGGTCTGTAGGAGGTCAGTGGAGATGATGGCTGGAAACAAATGAAAGCGTGCCAGGACAGAAAGCTGCAGTGCTGTAATCCAGCATCTGTTGCTGTGATGTGTGAATGCCTGGCATCCTGGGAGCTGGGACACAGATTGCTGCTAGCTCCTTCCCAAGGTTATTTCGGAAGTGCACAGAGCAGCTGGCAAGGTCTGGGGCAGGTTTAACTCTCTCGTGGCTTCCCAAGTGCATGCTGCATTAGAAGTTAAGTACACATCAAGAAGCAGTTTTTCTCAGCATAAGATTTTTTTTCTTCTGTAACTTATGTTTGACCTCAACACTAAATTCCTTGGTCACCATCTGAATGAATTACATAGTGTGAGACATGCAAAACCAGAAAATAGAAAACTGCAGTAAGTTTTGATGGGATTAGGTGATTTTTTAAAAAAAGGGGATTGTTGAGCAGAACTAAGCAAAATAATGAGATGTTTATTGGGAGCTAACATTACAGTATAGCGAGACATTAACTGCCCCAGAAACACCCTTAGGATACAAGGAGAAAAGCTTTAATCAGTCATCACTGTGCTATCCAACTGGATAACTGAGGATACAGATTGCCTTTCTTCCTACAAAAGGCTTCCACAACCGTAGGCTGTCTGCTAATAAAATGTAGACTGTAACATCTTTTTCCTTTACATTGACCTGAACTTTTTAGCTGTTTAGTAAACAGACTTGGTGTAATGAAATATTAATAGGCAGGAGAAAGTATCATTCATATGGGAAATGAAGAGCCATTGCTACTTAGTATGCTATTAGACCGATCTTGTTCCTCTACAATTCAAATTGGCTTATGGCATTGTTATTGAAAAGCTACAATGTGAAGTCATGGAGTTAGATTAATAAGTCAGGCGAAATACAAAAATGAATAGTAACAGTATTTTTCATGGTCTCTTAAGACCTTATACTTAGCACCTTTGAAACTTGAAATTTCCTATTTCTGTGGCATGTTTCTATTCTGGTAGAGAAAAACGGATGGGTGAGGTGAGTCACTAGAGATGCTTGCTGTGCTTAACAAAGAAGTTGCTCATGGTTGTTTCCCCTTTGCACTTTCAGATGGTTTGAGATTATCATTATTAAAAATCTAAAGAGATGAGCAAATCAAGGTGTCTAAGTGTATACAGAAGCTAAGAGTCACATCCTAAAAGAAGTGAGGCAGTCTTTCAGCATTCATGTGCTGGGTGCTTTTTATTAATTGCTTATTACAGAGCATCTTCTTCCCAGTTTGTTTTGGGGCACAGTTGCAGTATGCCATCTGATTCACAAAAGGCTGTTCATGCTGTTCGTCCTTTAATGTTGAATATGATCTTATTTGCCATGTGATTGATTTTTGTTGTTGTTGTTGGTTTAACCCTTAGGTAAGCTTCCTGTCTTCTGATAGTATCTGTCTGAAATGTTGCTTGAGGAAGGGGAATGCATCTTGGCTGGTAATTACAGTAATCAAAACTGATCTTCTGTGTGGGTGTTGCATAAACACAATGCTGGCCACAGCAGAGCTCAGTTTCCCCATGACCTGGTCCTGTAGCACTCCTGTGACGGAAGGAAAGCATCCCACTGTTCTCCATTTCCCAGGTGTCTCTGTTGAGATCTGTGCTGACTGATGAGAAGCATGAGAACAGTGTGGTGCTGCAAATACTTTTGCAGTAGAACTGTTTATTTTTCACCTTTTCTGTCTCTAGAGGAGAAAGCTCCTTTCACTGCTGTATATAGAAACTTTGTATGTTCATTTTATGCCAAAGGCTTCTTTCCTAAGTACTCCTGTTTGACTTGAGACATGAGAATTGGATCCCCACATGAGGAATAAGTTGAAAGTATAAACCAAATTGTTCAGTCAGTGCAGGCGATGGTTTCCAAACCAAACTGAAACATGGTGGTGGTTCTCTGGTGGAGGTTTGTTCACTGCATTTCAATTTTTCTTTTTTACTTTTTTTTTCTGCTTTAGGCTCTATTCTTCCTTTCTCTCCCTGTTCTGAAACCTTACAGTTAGCCCCAAGTGTTTTTCTATGAATAAATTGTAGGTTTTGGAAAAAGAAAAAAAAGATGAAACACAGTTTCTGTTATTTTTAATCCTGCCTCTGCTGTAAGGGAAATACAAGCAAAATGCACATTTTCAAAACACATAGTAATTGTTAGCATGTGTTGTCCAGCACCTCCTATAATAGGCAACTTGACATTGTCCTTTCATTTTTTCTCAGGGAGTCTCAGGTCTGCCTTGACAGACTGAAACCCATTAGTTAGATTTGTGATGTGTAAACATTTTGTATTGCTATTCTTCCATAAATTTGGAAGAATAGAAAAGAAATGCTGAGGTATTGACAAGTCTCAGATGAAAGTCCTGTGTTGACTTAATGCCATGCTCAGTGGTACAGAAATGTTTCCAGTGTACTTTCCATGAAATTATGTACCGGATTTCTTTCTGTATGAACATGACAGAAAAGAAGAGGTTTTGTTTGCTAAAGGTCAGATTAGATAAAAAAGATGTACTGTTCTGGGGGGATTCTTCTTGCACATGTGCACTTATACTGGGTCAGATGTGGGTGGCCTGCGTTGATAAAATCAAATATCTGTGTAGGCTGCTTGTGGACTTCTCAGTAAACAGCTCAAGTACTGTGTCTGGAAGTGCCTTAAAACACAGTCATGTAATATTTTTGGCTCAGT
This sequence comes from Aegithalos caudatus, assembly GCA_013389925.1. Lineage (NCBI taxonomy): Eukaryota > Metazoa > Chordata > Aves > Passeriformes > Aegithalidae > Aegithalos > Aegithalos caudatus. The sequence goes on from WEIU01008730.1 coordinate 416,590, forward strand.
ATATTGCAAAATCTTTGGTAGTTTCTCTACAATAATCTGTTTGCCCTAACCATACTGTTAGATCTCTGTGGCATTATTGGAAAGAAGTCTCTCTGGTAACTCTGAAAGTATTTTATTCTCTCTTGATCCACTTTTCCTTTCATCTCATGTATCAAAACCCCTTAAAGGGCTATCATGGGTCAGATTATCAGCATGTAAACACAGTACTCTCCTTCATAACAGCTTTCATGTTATTTGCTTCACTTACATTTTTTTTTCCTCTGCCTGTTCCCTGCATATACACAGGATGTTGCAAACAACAGGCAGCTCTATTTTCAGACACTGAAAAATTTCACAGTTTACACATCTTTTTTTCATGATTTATGTGATGATAACTTGGTGGTTTCAGGATAGGTCAAAATAGAGGTGACTTGGTAAGCACCTTTTTTTTGTCAGGGAGGAAAGTACAAAGATGGTGTTTCAGGAAACTGTGTAAACACCTGGAATTACTTTTATGTGTGTTGGGCATGTCTCTTCTATTTTTTGTTTTGGCTTTGTGGGTTGCTCTTTGTTTGGAGGGTTTTTTAGGTTTTATTTGTTGTTGGTTTTCTGATTGCAGGCACATGGATTTCATAAAACAGGCTGAAATTTGACTTTGAGCTCTGTATTTGATGAGCTGCTCCTCCACAGTTATATTAACACATTGGTGATGAAAGGAAGTAGAAATTTTTCTTCCTGGTATATCAGCCCAGTACAGTGGGCTACCAAGTTAAATATTTCAAAAATTAACTCGATAGCTCACCTACCTTTTTGCCCACCTACAGCTGAGATGTTTGATTATCAAGTGTTACCACAAAGTTGAACTAAATTATTCCTATGTAGTCAGTGAAGAATAATCTTGTTTGGTCTTTCACTGCATGCTTCCTTGCCATGGCATTTTTTGGGGGGGTATTCTGTCTGGCACAGTGGTAGAAGTAGACAGTTGAGACTGGAAATTAAGTTTGGTATTCCAGCAGTGTGAACCATGTGACAGAGGAGAACAGGCACACTTTGTGTCTATTTAGTGGCACCAGCTGGCATTTGTTTTAAACTGATGCAGTTTAAACTGATCCTAAGTGGATTTAGGCACACTGATCTTAAGTGAAAATCAAAACTCCTCATGTCACACAATGGTGAAGCCGGAACAATTTATCTATGTTCTTGTTTGTTTTGTCAGCATGGTGTGTGCAGCTGTTCTTATTTTTCTTTATTTTATAATAGAGCTCATATTCAGCTGTAACAAACTTGTTTCAGTGTGGTTGCTGCCTTTCAATATTTCTTCTACTCACAGCCATTCTTAGCCTCCCTCAGAAGCCTGGGTTAACTGGAGCTGTCTGCAAGGAAGGTGCTGTGAGTTTGAACAGGCAGGGGGAGCCTCCAAGAGGCAGATGAAAAACAAAAATTGAGTTTAAAAAGCTCACAGAAGGCAAAAGTTTGGGCTGAGCCAGTATAAAGCTATGTCTGGGCCAGGATCATATCAGAAGAGTTCTGGACACATTTTAACTTGTAATTTAATGAAAACTCACAGAGGAAAAGGAAGTTTTTAAAATCTTCGTATCAATTAAATAAAGTGTTTTGGAAGATATGCCCTGGAGCTATCAGCCATCAAGAATTAAAAATTTAAAGCCAAAACAAATCAAAACTCAAATCAATTTACCAGTACCTTTAGAATGAAAGCAATGAAACAAACCCAAACCCCGTTCTCTTTGATGCAAAGAGCCTTAGGTATGACATGGCTTGGTGTCATCCATGGAAATAAATAGTAAGTACACCTGTTTTCATCATTTGGGAAAGGGATATTATCAGCTCTGATTTTTCAGATTTCTTGTTCATCAAACACTGAAGCAGGTGCCAGGATGAAAATCTAGCTTACTGGTTAAAGCAGCAATAACCCTCACCCTCCCCATAGCTGTAATATAAAAGTTATTTTCTGATTTAAAAGAACATCATATTGAAGCATTAAATTTTCCAGATGAAGAAAAGACATTAAAAGAAATGAAATTAACTTCAAAGCTTCTGATTTATAGTACCAATGGATACAAAGCTTTAGAAGAATGTCTTATTCAGAAGCTTAGAATTAGAATATCAGTTTTATTGTGGGAAACTGTTTCTGTGCAAAACTGAAAAGACAAATTCCTTACTAGTTTTATCATCTATTTATTTTTCCTGTTATGATTCAGACAAATCAAAGGTTAAAAAGTCAGCATTTTGTATTGGACAATCTGTGACTCAGCTCAATTAAAAAAAAAAATACACTCAATGAGAAATAGCACTCCAGACTGCCTTGGTTACACAGAAGTCATAAGAATTTGTGGTTCTTTTCATGCACACACATGAAAATTTATCAGCTGGTATTTACTGTGCTTTGCTTCCAGGGCTTACTGCCCTTCCTGTGGATGCCAAGCAAGAGGACTCAGATTAAATTTTCCCACAAAAAAAAAGGAGTTGTGGGGCAGTAAGGTCAGCTGAACTGCTTGGAAGAAGCAGTGTCATCAGTCTTCTACTAAGTAAATGTGGCTTTAAACTTTACTGCCTTCACAAAGAGCTCCATAGGAAATGTTTAGCACCAATTAATGGTATTTAGCAAATATTGCCCTCTGAAGAAATTTCCTGATTTATTTTCCTCTGCAATCAGTTTCTCCATTGTACTTTTTAGTAGCATGTATGATTGCTTCGAATGAAAGTGATCATGTTTTCTTCCATTTACTATGCAGAGTTGATAGTATTTTATGAGCATACAACTTATTTCCCTGTCCCTTTATTTATGTGTATGTGCTACAATAAGAAAACCCAACAAAAATTATATATATTAAATTTATATATATTTGGTGTGCTGAATTCCCGGGCATGCCAACTTCTGTGTAACGGAAACAGGGTTAAATATTTTCTTTAGTAATGGACATCTGTGTTTTATAAGCAAACCTATTCAGTTCCACTGATGTAGAGATTATACTGCTCCAGTGTTAAACATTGCTGGCATTTAGCCTATAGAGGTTTTAGTGGGATTTCAGATCCCATTTAAATGTGTGGGTTTTGGTGTTGTTTTGGTGTTTTTTTGGTTTTGTTTTTTTTTTTTTTTAGAATGTCAAAAAGATGTACCATTTTAAAATCTAAGATTGGCACATAGGACACAAAATACCAGCTTTAATTTCTAAAAGGATTTACGCTGTGCTGTTTTGTTTCTTATATTCCTTTAGTACAGGTAAAATTACTACAAAGTCTAATGAAAAAGCCTTGATAAATTTGTTGTGTAAAGTGACTCCAGTAACTGGAAAACAGAAAATAATAAAAATAAATAAATATAAATAAAAATAAACATTTTACCTAGTTTGTGATGAGACCAAGTGTACATCTTAACTGTTTAAAACTCAGTGTTACTGGATGACAGTGATGTCTATTTGCAAAGTCTGTCTCCCTATTAGAAATAATGCAGTAGTGCTTTTCATATCCTTTCTAAGTTGTTTCAGAAGCTGAGAAGACTCTGGGATCACAGTATAACTCGGGTTGTAGACTGGTATCTAGTCAAACTATAGTTCAAATGTTTCCCTGGATTAAGTGGAGCATGAATATTGTCCCATATTGGCACGCCAGAGAACGTTCCTAAGTTGTGTGCTCCAGTACTTGAGGGATGCTTGGTGACGAGGTGCAGGAGAAGTTTTTCAGGAGTACAAATGCAGATTTTGAGCCTGTTGCTTGCTTTGTCACTTTGTTTTTCATCTGCAATCTGCTCTTTCTGCTCTTATACCTGGAGAGTGCTCTGTTTGTCTGTGCTCAGCTGAATGTCTGATTTGCTGCAGGTGCTTCACACCTGAGAGTCAATTTTGTATAAGAGCTTAACTGAGAAAAGGTTTAAGGAGAGGCTGCTTGAGTTTATGCATGATTTAGGTCAGCTGTCCCACATTTGGGAGCACAAGCACCAGCCAAGGGGAGCCTGTTGTGTGCACTCTTTTTTTTTGCTACTTTCCCACTCTGATTAACTGTAGTAGCTCTGACTGATCTCTTGCATCTTGCTCATATCCCTCTGCAGTTTGGCTCCGTGAAGACTGCCCTTCCTAAAACCATTCATGATTTAAGCTCCAGATACTGCAGTAAAAAGAAAAACAACTGAACAAGCGAGTGATGGATCCCAAGATGAGATCATTGAGCAAGATAATGAACAACTCCTTTCAGAGATGAAATACTACTGTAATTCCTGCAATGTTCTGGCTATCAGAGTTGAGTTACTATTGCCTTGGAGGTTTTGTAATCAGCCTGCTGGAGTGCAGTCTCCTGTCTGCTAAAACACTCCAGTCTTGGAGCTGTTGTGTTCCTTTATCAGACACTTGCATTCACTGTAGGTAGATACACGACGGAAATCTTCTGTGGTGGGATAATCACAACTGGACAGTTAAGTCAGAGTTTATAGAGAAAACCAGCAAATGTGGAAGGGTGAAAAAGACTCTCATGAGTCTGGCTGAGTGTTGTTGCCTGTCTCTGGACCTGCTCCAGGACCTCAGTTTTCCTTCCTGAACTCAGGGGCCCACAATGGGACACAGCACTCAGGTGTGTCCTCACCAGTGCCCAGTACGGGGGGACAATCCCTGCCCTGGTCCTGCTGACCTCTCTGTTTCTGAAATGGGCCAGGATGCTGTTGCCCATCTTAGCCACCTGGGCACAGGTGGCTCATGTTCAGCTGCTGTCAACCAGCACCCCCAGGTCCTTTTCCACTGGACCATTTTCCAGCCACTCATGTGTCAGACTGTGGTGCTGCCTGGAATTGTTGTGACCCAGCTGCAACCTGGCACTTGGTCTTGTGTAACCTCATTCTGCTGGCCTCAGTTCATTGATCCAACCTGTCCAGATTCTTCTACAGAACCTCCTTACCCTGCAGGAGATCAATATTCCAATCCAGCTTGGTGTCATCTGCAAATTTGCTAGTGGTGGACTCAATCCCCTCATGCAGATCATCATTAAAGATATTAAACAGGACAAGGAACACAGGACACCTCTCTGGTCTTGTGAAGTCTGTTGAAGCTGCAGGTTCATCAGTGAAAGTCTGTGCTTGAATTGCTTATTTTTCCTCACCTAGAGAACCAGTGCTTTACATACCTTACGTTTTGTGCTCGTACTTTGGCACTGTGGGATGCTGTACCTGTAGCCCTCATTAACTCTAAAGCAGCAACCATTTTCTGTGCATGTGGTGAAGTAAGACTGAAAAAATCAGACTACTAATCTAGACAAGGTTGAGGAAAAAAGGTTATTCTCAAATTGTTCTAACCATGCTGCTTTTTGTCTGTATGCTTTGGGTAAAGGACAAACAGTAGTTGGTGGGGCCAGACCAGGCCTGTAAATAGTCATGGAATATCTCAGGTCGGAAGGGGGCCCATGAGGATCATCAAGTCCAATTCCCTGCTCCTTGCAAGGACTATTTAAAATGAAACCATATGACTAAGAGCATCATCCAGACATTCCTTGAACTCTGTCAGGCTTGTTGCTAGGACCATTTCTCTGGGGAGCCTGTCCCACTGACCACTCACTTTCTCACTGGGCCACTCAGAATCTTTTCCTGATGTACAGTCTGAACTCCCAGGATGTAGGCTCAGCATATGCTTGAGCAAAACAACTGTTAAGTCATACATTTGACCTAATTTAAAACACTCCTGTGGGTAGCAGACACACCTGGGTCTCAGGAACTTGTCTGGCTATACTTGTTCATGTCTGTCTTGTCTTCACCAAGTATTGCAAGTTGCTGTATTTTCTTTTAAAACAAGTTTATTGGTAAATGTTTCCTCTCTGATGAAATGGTTTAGGGATGACTGGATGTTGCATAGTTTTTCTTCTCAATATGCCTTACCAAATGTTGTTTCCACTGTATTCTATTGTTAACATAATTCTTGTGCAAGATGGTATTTTTTTTTCACCAGCAATTTTCTGACCCTTTTTCCAGTATCTCCTAATTTTTCTCATGGACCATACTTCAGAGACTGCAGGAAATTCCTAATTATGGTTAGACATAGCATTGAGTAGTTCCTTAGAAGCTTCCAGGGTCAGATCAGATGATTTTCCACCATGCTCTGAAATACTTTTTTTACATTTTCAGGCTTCAGTTTTTCAGCCAGTTACTTATGCTTGCTTTATTACGTAGATTTAATCTAAAGATTAGCATGAATGCAAGAGCATTCTAATAGGATTTCTCTAATAGGATGGGACAAGTAATTTTGAAAACAAAATGAAGTGAGCAGTTCAGGTATCCATGACACAGGTCTACCTAAAGCCACGCTTGTGTGAACACCAGTCTTAGTGTGGCACTTTGTAAAGGATAAATCAGAGGAAAACAATTCAACATACTCCAGTGAATTCCAGTATCTGTGTTTTACTACATCTTTTTAGAACTGGGGATGATCTGGCCTCCAGCTTGCTGAGGCACAAAGGTACTACAAATTAGGGAGGAAAATGAATGTCTGTGTTGTGAGCTAGTGAGGCTTTCAGAAGTCATGTTTGAACTGTAGGTTTTTTAAAAAAGAGTTGGTTTACCCTTCTCTTTCTTTAAAGCTGAGGTAAACCTTTACCTCTTTGGAGATACTGATTTGAAGCAGATTCAGGCTGTGGCTCTGATGTTGGTGTTTTGTCAGTTTTCTTACACTGAAAATTGCAGTAGAGATAATACTCAGTAAGGATAAAAAGAGCATTTCCAAAATTTTTCATGGATGATCATTGAATGCTGCTTTTGCAGAGCACAGATTAAGATGTATTTTGTAGTCCTGCTCTCTTTGTGTGAGTTTCCTGGTCTGTCTGACCCTTCTGAAGTCACTCAGCTCAAAATGGCCAGTGGATGGATTCTGATGGTAAAATCAAGCAGATGAGTGTCACTATTGCATTTGTACCTGTGCCAGCAGCTCAGCTGCACTTCCAGGTATCAGTATCAGCCCTTAAAAGTAGAGCTCTGGAGGTGCTTGGAGTGATGGTGCTGATGTAGGGAGGCTTTTTGTGCTGCAGAAGAAGTGGATCATAAAAATTACATGTGACAGCCAGTAGGGAAACTCAGCTATTGCAGAGGCCCCATGCAAGGCTGAGTAATGCTGAATAACACTGCTGAAATATTGCTGCTGATACAAACAAGAGGCCTTGAGGCTGATCTTGCAGATACTTGTCTGTTTATTCTTTTTAATACAAAGAAGTAATTTATCAACAGGAGTAGCTTCAAATGTAGCTTGGAGAGCTCTGCAACAAATGGCCCAGAATCTGTGTGTTGATGTGAATGTGTGCATGGAGTTAAATCTAATTAGCAAACACACAGTGTAGCATGTAACTGCAGTTATTGCCTGTAAAGGAAACCATGGCCATTGAATGTTTTTTTTCCACCATCTGCAAGGTGGGGACATAACTTGAGCTATTGTTTTGCTAATACCCGTGAAAGCTAAGACAGAGCACATAATAAATGAAAAAGATTTTATGGTAATCTTGCCAACGTTGTCTGTTCCTTGGACAATGGTAAAGGAGTATGTTTGCTTTTTTTGGTAAGGGACTTTGGGCTGGGAGGAAAATTAGCTGTAATTTTCCATTAAACTTTGCTTGAAGTTGGAAGAGGAAAGAAAATAGAGAGTCCTAACATCAAGGAATGCCTAGATTGCATCATGCAGACTGCAAAGTTCTTAGGTTATTTTAGGTTATAAAGGGTTACTAAGGCTACATAAAACATGTTCAAGGTAAATCCCCCAAAATCAGCTATTGGAAGAGGCTTACTGCTGTGTTCCCACTGATAAGGCAATTTTCATTGTAGGAATCTATACTAATTAAAGGTGAAAGGTACTCTGCTTTTGGGGAGCTTAAATGTGGTAGAGATCCCTTGCATAAGAACTCCAAATAAGATGGTCATGATGGATCTAGAAATGTGGAGATGAAGAATAGGTGGAAACATTTTTGATGGATGTCTGAAATATTGTAAGGGAACAAAGTGGGGAGGAGTGTCTGTGGAAGAAACATTTTCTGCATTTAACAAATTACAATTTGTATGTCACTCTGAGTATTGGATTTTCATCCTAGTTAAGGTCCAACTTTTAAACTGCTGTCAATGCTATCAGAAATATGAATTTTTGCCTCCTCAGTGAAAAGCTGTGTCAAATGTTCTTCTTGACCACAACAGCCATACTTTGATGTTTGGCAGAGCAGAGCTTGTTCCAGTTGCACAGCAGCCCTGGACTCCAAGATCCTGTTTTCATTTTCTTCAAGCAGCACTGGATGTTCAGAGTGGACAGGATGATGTACAAATTGTCATTGAGTAAATGGACAACTAAATTATGTCCAGGCTACAACATATGCCTTTTAAGCATTTTAAGAAGGGCCTTTTACATATGCTGCTCTCGTCATGACACAGACAGAAGAGAACTGTATCTGAAAGTCTGCGTGATGCACTGAATTGTTTAATCCATTTTAGAATAAGGGCAGAGATGCTGTGCAGAGCAGTGTTTTAGCATGTGGCACAGAATATCTTTACAGTTTCTATTTGTAAGCATTTTGCTTGTTTGTACATTGTCCCAGGGCGGCTAAGAGAGCAATATACCTGTCTAGGAAATAACTGTTTCCTATTATCCAAAGCCCAAAAGCTGAAAAATGAAGTTTTTGCCATAGAATCTTAGCTGCATTTGGATTGGCTTTTAAAGGTGACTTTTCTCTGTGTCTGTAGCAAAAGAATACACTGGCTGTGTTGAGAGGGTGGCTATAGCATTCAGGAGGAATGCTGAGCTGTTAGGTTGTATAAATGAGTAATGTCTTGCAACAGTTGGCCTTGACAGCCTTACACTTTCTTAAGCGGATTTACAATCATCTAATATTTGCACACCTCCTTTCAACACTTAAAGCATCAGCTTCTCTTTAGTCACCATAAATCTAGGGCTATTCTTTAAGGAGGAAGTTCCCCCCAAGTGATTTCAATGACCTGAAATGCTAAGTGAGATGGCTGCACCTTAAATGAGAGGGATATTTCTTAGTTCATCACCAGCTCTGTTATAAGAGAACATTTGCGTTGTTATTTGGACAACAAGAGTCTCGTAATAGCAATTTCCAGAGAGAAAAGAGCTGAATGCCGAAGCTCAGCTTTAATTAAGTGTGCTCCATCTAGCTTAGCTTCTCTAACAGGCTTAGATGAAGAAATACCAAATAATTAAAGGGATAAAGTAGAGTAATGACTAGGAGTTATAACAAAGAACCAAGTCTGGTTTCTTTTAATCATGAAATGTTTTTCCTTTTTGTGTGTGAACATTACAGCCCTTGTGGCTCAGTTCACGCAGCTGAAGAAAAAAATTGTTATAATGCTTCTGAAGAAGTGAAAAATAGTTGACAGAAACCTTAGAAGACTTTTTTTTGGATGTTGCCACAGAGGAAAACATCATGTGGAGATGGGTATGGGTGAATTTTGGAAAGGTTAGTACTTGGATGTTGCTGCAAGGCCAGTTACAGTTGCTGTGGGCTTGATCACAAAGAAATCTGGAAATTTGTTATGGTCCTGTGACAATGCAAATTGTGGTAATTTGTTACCAGAACTCTCTCATGCTGTAGTTTTCACATTCACTCCTTCATAGTGCGGTTGAAAATTACAAAAAACAAGTCAAACAAAAAACCTCCAAATGAATATCAGTTGTAGCTAAAAGTATCATTGAAGTGCTACAATTCCTAAGACTTTAGAGACCAAGGAGGAACACCATGATTTGATTCCCACATTTCCAGACTCTGGATAGTGGCCTGCTTCCAATCTTTCCTCTTTGTTATCCAAATTTTAATTTCATGCTTTGTGAAGTTGCTGTGAGATGCTAATTACTACCTCATGGTCAGCTTTGGACCAGCCCTGATAGTGCTGTGGTCCCAGTGGTTTGCACGAGCATAAAACACACTCTAGTGCTCTTTTCCATCAAACTAAGTCCTTGCAAGGCACACATCTTCATGCTAGTGCTCCCACTGTATTACTGTATTCTAAGCAAAATATTCCCAAAGAAAAGCCACACTTCTAAGAAGCTGACAAAGGGGAGAGGAAACACAGATGGTGTTGTAGGGCAAGATTCCATTTTAAAAATGAGGGAGAACACCTCCATCATGACAAGTTCAGCAGCATGGATTCACCCTTTCTCTTATTTTTCCATTCTCCTGGTAATGAAATAACTGCAGTAGCTATTTAAATATGTACTAGGTCTTTCTATCATGTTCTGAGGAAAATGGAGAAGGGTAAGAAACAGAGAGGCATAGTCCAAAGGAAAATGAAGAATGGAATAGCACAGAGGGAAGTCACTGTCTACTTAATTTCACTTTGCTGCAAACTGTTGAGGGCTTTATAGTTTGACAACAATGACAGAGCTGTCATCAGTCCCCACTGTCAAACCTTAGACTTGTGCTTTAACTAGTTCACCACTGCCAACATAAACAGGAGGTTGTGATCAAGTAATGCACAAATGTCTTGTGACAAAGCTGAGATACACAGAAAACTCTGCAATTGTACAAAGAATCATGACAATATAAAGGAAAGGATCCCAGATGAAAATTAGGGCATTTTTCTTTGTTTGCTTAGGAGTTAATTGTAGTTTTTTACTTTTTTTGACTTGTGTGTCTGAATTTAAATGGCCTTACACACCAGTAATTTGCTCAATTTATGTATCTGAAGAACTTAGTTATGCATGGAGCTTGGTGCAGCCTTTTTCAAGTGATAGAATGGGAAACTCTAGTGTGAGGTTTTTCAGCACCTCGGGCTGTAATTGTCACTGGTGTGTGTTCTCATTTAATGAGGCATTCAGTATTTTATCACAGAAATGGGAGACTTGTGCACAGTTTGTACCACTGAAATAATTGTCAAACGTGTTCATGCTTGGCAGCTGACTGTTAACTAGTGGTGACCTGCCCTGATGAAGCAAACAGCTGGCTTTGCTTGACATGCTGGAAAAGAATATATTTTATTTTTGTAACAGGTTCATAAATACCAATTAAGTGTTGGAAATGTGCCTGAGGCCATGAAATGGCCACTTTGATCCAGGATTTGTTGTTTGGACTTGTTCAAGTGGTGAAGTTTGGTATGGCCCCTTGTGAGGATGAATAGAAATAACTAAAATAATAGAAATACCTTTATTTTAGATGACAATTATTGTTTTCATCAATACACCTGACCATCAAGGCATAGGTTTTCACATTGAGGCATTTCAGTGCTCTTGTCCTTTTTGCTTGATCACTGGATTTATTTCACAAAGCAGAAATGGTAACATACAGCAGTGATGTTACACACTGGAAACATGCATTGTGTGGAAAAAGGAAGGAACCAACTTCCCTGAACATCTCAGATTGGCCTGGGAATTTTGGGTTTGGTGAAAGGAGTTGTGAAGAGTTGGGAAGCTTTGAGTCTTGGAAAAAATGGTGTGTGATTAGGGTTTTAAGAGACTGTAGGTAAGCAAGTTGTATCAGTGATGTACGTGGTTTCCTGGGATTGCTGCTTCAATGCAGCAAATTTGTAATTTTAGGAAAGAAAAATGGGATCTATAGAGAAAAGACTGAAGAGAGATGTGAAGGGAAAAAAACAAACACTGAAAGGGTCCAGGTGACATTGTAAACCACCAGACCATATCTGAGTGCTTTATCATGTCACTAAAAAGTCTCCCTTTCTAGTTTAGTTTATATGCTTCATGGAAATTGAAAATCTGGCCTTGGAATATATTTAGAAATCTCTCAGGATTTATTGTTTGATATTACAGTAATGTTTTTTTTCCCTGGGCTTAACAAATACCTCCAAAAAAACCCTCAACTGCCTCAAACTGCTGGAGTCTTTCCATCCTGTTCTTGTCACTGAAATAAAAATCTTTTTATTTGACAGGAAAGCTGCAAAGTAAAAGTACCCAAAGCAAATCAATCCTTCCTAAAAATTCTGGAAACAAAATGGAATTGGATATTGAATTGTGGCCTCCTGCCCATATTAGGAAATCAATTACAGCTTTTCAGAAGTCAATCTATTTAAAAGTCAGTTAAATTGTTTACTTTCCTATCCAGGTCATCTCTTTCCTGTCCATTGCATTCTGTCACAGTTATCACTGGTTGCATCTCACCCCATGCTCATAACAAAATGTGTCATACATCATCTCATACACAAAATGTTTGGATTTTTCATTAAAAGTGAACAGCCAATGTAAAATAAATGCTTTCTTTCAGCCTGCAAAGAATAGAAACAATTATTATTTGACAGTAATATTCACAAAAGCAACTCACAGAATTACTGATGTCTCAACCTGTACCATCAAGGAGCACCCACAAAATACTTGTGAAATGAGACCATGGTCTAAAATTCTGTAACAGTATATCACAAGGTAAAGAGCTGGTGAGTTTGCCTTATGACCTGGCAAAGTTTTCCTGTGGACTGCTCCTGGTAATGTGAATGCTAATGGCTGTCTTTTCAACTTTGAGTGATAAAGGTAAAGCAAGGACAAAAAGCTCTTTCCTCATTCTGCTAAAAAGATTTTCATGCTCTGTAATGTCACTGTAGCTTGGTTTGATTTTTCTTCCCCAGGAAATGTCCAACTGATTAATGTAATTACATTTCACTAAGATCAACTGTGATTCACTCATATTAGATTTCTGCTTTGCTACTTCATCATATGAAGCCAAAGCTTATCATTCACCCTCTCAGTTATTCTCTTTACCAGTCCTGTATTTCTTATTCTGATGATGACACACGTTCAGAGTAATTAATAGAAATGTTTCCTGGTACAGAGACAGGTCTGCAGGTGGTGTGCAAGAGCATTTAACCTTTGAGTTCATTGGAGACAGGGTGACGGATCAAGTGATTTAAAATATTTGTAAAGTAGTACTGGAGCAGCATCAGTGCAGTACGTTTTGGCAGGAGATAGCAGGCCCATCCAGCATTATGTATCTGACTGAGCAGTAGTACAATGATTCTGCTTTCTCTGAACCCTGATCTGTGCTGTGGATACCCATTTCCTCTTTGGGGGGAGCCCTTTCCTGTGTCCCTTTTACCAGTACTATTTTAAAAATCAGGGTGTTGCTGCAGGTAGATGCCCACAGATGAAGCACTGGTGTATTTTAGTAAGGTTTTTATTGCCCTCCTGCAGCATACAGCTGGTTCACAGGCTTTAGTTTAGTTATTGAGTCCACTTGTCATTTGCTCTTTGGAGATTGTTTACCCCACAAAGTGGGACCAATACTGCATTACTTTTTACTTCCCCTTTCCAGGCCATGTACATACCACCAAATATGGAAAAAAAAATGAGTTGTCTGTGATTTTTACGGTCTGGGTAAAAGTTGGCAAGGCATGCTTTACTTGTGCTCTATACAGTTACTTGAAGATGCATTTCCTGATCTGTAGAGATGGGATTCACAGTCCAAATTCCTCTTCACTTTGCTTCCAGTGCAATGAGTGGGTGACTTCATCCTGTTTCCCTGCAGCAGAAAATACAGAAAATAACATCCTGTGCCAGAATCTTTGAGAACTAAGCCTGGGTATCCTACAGTCATGTTATGCATATAAGGTTTTTGTTGCTTCCTAATAGAAGCACAACATGATGGGCATTGTAGCAACAGAGAGTCATTGTCCTGGAGAGCTTAAGTTGAAACAGATGTGTTAGAAGTGGGGGAGGAAGAAGAAAGACACAGAATAGCAGCATGGGTTTCCCAGATTTGCATGGCTGGCAGAAACTTGGACTAGAACTCAAATCTCAAGGTCCCTAGCTCATTGCTTTTTTTGGGCTGGATCCTGCTCTCTGTTTATACCCTTCATGACATCTGTCTCATTTTTGAGACTTGCCAGGTAGGTTGAAGAAAAGAAATTAACAGGACATTACCACTGCAGTATCCCTAAGCTCCCAAAACCACAATTACATTTTTTTTGAAGGGGGAGAAGTAACAGTGGTTTTTTGTTTTAGGTGGTTTTTTTTTTTGGTTTTTTTTTTTTTTTAGCATCCAGTTTTGCTGAAATACTCCAGTTACAGGATTGACTATACATACCTTGTATGCAAGCATCAGGTAGGGAATGGTTTTACAGTCTGGGATGTGTTTTCCTACTCTGAATTTTTCAGCTTTGTTATCATGCTAGCAGTGTAGCAACTTGCTGGGAGTGGTGGGGAAGCCAGTCACAAGAATATTGCATTTTCTGTTGCTTCTGGTCCCCAGGGTCTGGCAAGCAGGAAAGCTCGGGTTGCTACAAAGCCCTGGTCTGTATTTGACAGCTTGGTTCTGGCTGAGAGCTGGCAAGGGTTTTGGCAGCCTCTCTGAAAGGGATTTGAATCCCACTGTGGCCTTAATGGTAGATGCAGCGAGATCCGGTTCCACAGAAAGTTTCTTTCCTTGTGTAACCAATTACATTTTCTTCCTGCTCCACAGTCTGTATTGTTTGATCACAATTGGCTGATGGGGACTTGGGTGGGCAAGGGGAGCTTGGGTGAAATAGGGCTCAGTAAGTTTTATTATCATGCAGCTCCTGTCTCTTACAGGGACTAGTCTGTCACTTATTTTTGGCTGATCAGAAAAGTTTTACCTCAGAGTCTGAGATTCACAAAATACAGCCTCACAGACATTTATTGTAACATCCTAGCCTGGGGCAGGGGGAAAGAGACTTACCAGGAAAAAGAGTTTAAAATAGGAGAAGCTTTTAGCTTGTTAGTGCTTGGAATTTCCTGTGAAAGGCTTGGTGTGGATGAGGCGTATGCTATTCCTCTATCAGCCATTGTTCACATGGAAAACACTCCTTGCAGGTCTCCTTGTAAGTGGATAATTTCTATTTGTTTGCTGCTGCCTAAAAGTCTTTCAGAACTGCTTCTCCCTAGATAGAAATAAGCAGATCTCTAGTAGCAAACAGAGGATTGGAAGAGACACATGAAGTTGCAGAGGTGGTCAGACACATAAGGAAAAGGACACCTGAAGGTACTTCCTGAAGGGTAATTTCTGCTTAGTATTATTTATCTGGTTGCTTAGTCTCACTTGCTAGCTGTTGGGATTTAGTATGCATTCTTATCCATCAGTTTCTGTTCCCCCATACCTGTCACAGACAGAGATGCAGTGTGAGACAGGTGTGAATCACTGGGGGCCTCTGCCAGATCACTCCCTTGTTTTCAGCATTTGCTAAATGCTGGAATTGGGTATTGGCTTAGAAATGCTCTTGTCTTCAAAGAGTGGAAGTGTCATCTTCCCTCCCAATGAGGAAAAAACGGCATGACCAAGGCCTTCTGGGAGCAGCCACGAGTTTCTTAATTTTGGAGATACCAGGTGTGATCTCAGTTTTGCCATCTTTGAATCTGGATGTCTGCCACAGGAGCCCACTTCCACAGCACTGAAGAAGCTGGGGAGCAGCAAGTGTTGACTGTTGTAGCTTGCTTGTGAGGGGAAAACAATAACCTCTGTGCTTGCAGTATGTACTGCAAAAATGAGATTCAAAAGAAAAAAACAACAACTCAATATAACCTGTTTGCCAGGTCCTTTACATAAGTATTACATTCAAAATTGACCACCTCTGGTTAAAGTGCACGATGAAATAGTGGAGCCAAAAAATGAGGGTGTCTGTTTGTCATCTGTCCTGGGTTATTCTGTGTGAAATAGTTTCCCCACTGTTTTTGTGACTTTAAAGCATTATTCTGAGTACTTAAGGAAGGGAAGCATTTTTTCTTCTAGAAGAAATAGCCTTAATTACCTCATTGTTACAAGAAGTGACCCGTTTCGTTTCTGTGGCTGCTTGCCTAGAGGAGGAGGTCGTTTGCCATGACACTTTGATAAAATCTCTGGAATTAAAAACTTTGAGTACACAGGTCATCAGGCATACATTAAGTTCTGGAAAATACTCATAAAACTAAATGAGGCATGTGGAGATGAGTGCAGCAGCCTTTATTGCCGTGATTAGTTATCCAGTTTTGTTGCTTCATTTGACTCCTTGATTTCATGTAGCTTCTGCTCATGGCATCACCTCCACTCACTGCATCTATTTTGTGTCATGTTGAGAAAATTGCAACAGGGGCTTAAGATAGACCTCTGTAGCAGGCAGAATATAGATGCTTCAAGACATTAGAATGTAAAAAAATCCTGTTCTTGTTGACAGGGTTGTTCTTGGGTAAAAGGTCTTGATGAAGAGGGGAGTATCCATAGAGAGCTCTAACGGGAAAAAGAACAGATGACAATGGTATTGTAAGAGAAACCCAAGAGCTAGGTGAGCGTTTTTTTTTTCTGCTGAAAGGTTTTTATTAAGCACCTGGAAGACATAAAATAAATCTCAGAGGTACCTGGAGTCAATTGACTGGCCTTGAAAACAGCTTGTATGTGGGAGAAGAATGGACAGTTACTAGAATGGCTTTTATGTATAGGATGGCTGAAAGAGGTTCCTATTTATGCTTGATCCAAAAGGAGTGTGCTGAGTGGCAAATGGGGCTTTTTGACTCTATAGGTAAAAGCCTTACTTTTGCTATTAAAATCAGATATCTTAAGAACACTCTATTATTTTGAAGTAAATGCCACTGTTGGAGATGGAAATCTGTCAGTCATGCCTCAGGATGCATCCAAAAGAAAGGAAGAGAAATTACTTTGGACTGCTGTGTTTTCTGTTAATGCTGAATCTGCTGCTAGAACTATCTGTTGCTTGAATCACCTGTTGGAATTTGAAGGCTTTAATTGGGGGACCCTCAGGCTTTCCTTACCTGTAGTTCCCTGGAAATGCCTTATGAGGAATGGTAAACACTGCTGCAGCTTTGAGTGCTCAGCTTTACAGGGGTAACCAAGCTTACCATGATAATGTGATGAAACTAATTGGGATCAGCAATCCACAAATATAAATGGGATTGCATCCTGTCTTTTCTGATGAGATAGATCTCATTTCTTGGCTCCTTTTACTCAGTAAGACCAGAGGTTTACAGTCCTGCAAAACAATGCATCACACATTAAAGATGAAGCGCAGCAAGAACTGCTAGTGAGACGGAGAAAACAAACAATCCCCTAGCAAAAGGCATCAGAGCTGTAACCATTGAAACTTTTATTTGTTTCTTCTAGTCAGGACCACGGTGGAATGGAAGCCGTAGATAACCAAGCCCAAATGATCCATATTTTGGTGAGGCACTGACAATTCTTAAGCCATTTTTTCCCCCTGGATACCTAACTAGACTAACTGCAGAGATATGCCTTAATACACGGTTGAAAGAAGTCCAGGCATTTACTGGTACCACCAATAAAGTAAAACTTTAAAAAGCAAAATGAAAGAAAGCAACAGCAGCCTTAATAAAAGCATTTTCAATGCTAGGGTAGCAAGAATCCATCATAACACTGACAGAAAGATGGTGAGTCTCCTGGAAGGATTTAGATGAAAAATTTATTGTGCGCTGTAGATGCCAATCAGTATTGTTAATACGTCATGATGTATTTTAGTCTATGGCACACTGACAGGGGAAGCTATTCAGAGGGGCAGGAAATGATAACTTATCTGGAAACATTTGTTGCAGTAGTAAGATGCTGGATGTTATTCAGCCACTGACGCAGCCTACTTGCATCTGTCCTTGAAGGAAGTGCTGATGGGTATCCCAGGATCACACTTAAATTATTGCAAAACACAGATATTGCGGGCAACATCCTGCAAGAAAATCTATGGATTTACCAGAGGGCTGAGGTTCCCCTGACATACAATGTGTTGGTGATAGGAAGTCCAGATTTTGTGTAAATACCATATATTCAAGACACCCAGTCTGTGACAATTGGTATGATGATGCAGTAATGCTGGAAAGGATACTTGCACCTAGAAGAATGTCTGAGAAAAGGCGAGATTTCAACAATGTGGGAAATATTATTCTCCATTTGTAAGGCATTGTGCGAGTCCTGATAGTAGCAGTCTTGATACAGTAACTTTATGGATGAATTCAAGTTATTTTAGTGCTCTTTTTTTGACTCACTCTTCAAAATAATCTTTCACTAATACAGAACAGAATAATTTGCTTCCATCTTTCTTTTGCTCAGTAATGAAAGCTGACCCAAGAAAGCTCTTTGTGAGTTTTTTTAATGCCTTATCCAAGTCTTCAAGAGCAAAGTTTCTAATTTCTCCCTGGTGACTAAGCCTATTGTCTTGTGCAGGAGAGTATTTAATTGGTGAATTGGGTAACAATTGTCTTTAGTTTTTGCTCTCTTGTTGGTTTTTTTTTTCTGGTCATGTTCATCTTACCTTTGCTGCCCTTTGCACCTTAAACGATGTAGTTTATGCAATGGGGCTTGTCACTTCAGTGCCTAAGTCTGAGAGGTTGGGACTGACCTCTAAGAATTTGTGTTGGGGTCAAACATGGGTTTTGTTAGATCCCTTCTCCTCACATGCCACCAGAGTCAAATATGGTTGCAATGGTTGTATTGGTTTTCTCAGCTGAAAAACATTCAGACATTTCCTAGTGCAAATTGTTTGAGACACTGACTTCCTACCCCTCTGTACTTTGTTCTTTACTGATCTAATGTAGCAGTGACTGACTCAGAGGGTGATGTCTGGCTGCAGATGTCAGCAGAAGTAATTTCTGTGATAGATATAGACTTGAGCATTTTTAAACAAGACACAAATTGTGCCTTGTGCAATAACTGTACCTGTACATTTTATAAAGGCTTTTTGTTACAAGAAAGCATAGGAAGGAGAACATGGTCGCCTGAGGAAGATGTGCTCTGTGGTGTTTTCATATTTCTCCTTGGAGATCAGCCTTGACAGGTGAATGAGTGTCCTCTGCACTGGGTGTGCAGACAGCTTGTTAGAAATCATGGGAATTGCAAAACACAGACACAGTGGCACGTAATTTCATTGTTTAGGGTTTTCTGAGTTCTTTACCTGCTGCCTTAGCTGTTAAATACCGTCACATTTGATGCAGTTATTCCTGTGTATTATTCCAGGTTCACCGTTGGCTGCTGCTTTTCCCTTGTAAATGTACTGCTACTTTATGGGGTGTCTGTTTCTGTTTTTCCATCCAGCCCATTGAGAGGCCACATAAACTGGAGCTCCTGTGTACTGTTGATGGGGAACATTCACTTCTGAGTGACTTCAGAAGATTGCTTGGCCAGTGGTGAATTCCTCTGAGCTCTTAGGGCTTGTTTTCCTTTTCCCTACTGCTTACTTTCTACTGCTTTTTTCCCCACTAGTTTCCTACTGCAGCTGCTGCTATTTTGCGTACAAGAGTGAAGTTGCTCAGTCTTCATCTTTGACCAGAAGATGTACTTAAATGTCAGATAGGAGGAACTTAACTCTAAATTAAGTTCTGCTTGCATTCTTGTGTATGTACATCTTAAGTGTATCACCAAAAATTAACCCTGACACCCAAAACCCATTTTTGGGTTTGCTAATTTCATCTTGGCCGCTCCAGCTGCAAAATAGACAACCAAGAAGTTTTCTGTAATGTATCACAGAATTTAAGTGTAGATGTTAACTTCTAAGGGGAAGAAATCTTGTTTTGCAATATCTGTGTTTCCAAGAGGTACAGGCAAAACCCCCTTCATTTCCATGTGAATTTCAGCTTCCAGGAGGATCATGTTATTTGGCTTTCTTTACTTGCTTTAAAAACACCCAACATTATTTTTTTGCATGGCATCAAGTACTCCACAGAATGCCCACTGTAAATTTTGGAAGAAAACACATGTTATATTTGTATATTTGAGGGTGCTACTCTAAGTAGAAAGCAACACAAGTAAAACTTTCAGTTCTAAACTGTCCTATGCAAACAGGATCCAGAATTTACTGCATTGAGCTGTGTCCTATAATAGTAAACCAAGATTCACTGATGGAGTGACTACATTAGGAAGTGGGTTTTTTTTTTTATTTATTTCTTCCTACGAGGGATGGCAACAGGTAAGGATATGTTTGCTTGTGTTCTGTGCTTCTGACCAAAGACACAAGGTCAGTTACCTCCTGCCTGTCCTTTGAGTCCAAATGAAATTTGTTTTATAGCTAGGAAAGAATAGTATGTTTATACACTAGTAAGGGCTAATTCCAAAGTAATCTTGGAGAAAATTTGGAAGATGTTTAGGAAATCAAAGCCAAGTTGTGTAATCTAATCTGAGATCCTGGCAACAGCCTTGTGAAAGAGTCAAGTCTTGTACTGAGTGAGTGCTTTAACAAAAACATTAGTTTTAAAGCCTTGTGTTGATGTTCCTGATCTTGGTTGTCTTGCTTCTTCGTTTCTGCATCCATTTGCCACACTTTATCATTACTTTATCTACTGAAGCTCTATTCTGTGCCTTCTAATGCTTTCTCAGTTCTAAGGAATTACTATAATTTAAAACACATATTACATGGGTGACTGTCTTTTCCTCAGTCAGGACACGGTGGAATCAGTTTCCTTCTGTGTGTTCATAATAACCCTGTTTTGTTTTTCATAATAATTTTAGTACAACTCTAGACTCAACAATCTGAACTTGAAGGAAGTAGACCAGATAAAATTGTTTGGACTCTTATAAGAGAAGAAATTCTCTGTTGAATACTGGCATCCAACCTAAACATGAGGGTTACTCTGAGCACTTGCACAGAAAGAAAGAGAAGTGATGAAAAGCCTTTAAAAAAAAATTGAGTATTATCACCATTTCTTGGGATTTGATGTATGACACACACATCTTAAGAATCCTACGTTAGTCCCAGCTATCCAGACTGGAAAACAGAACATGTAGCTAGGAATTGTGATATTGAGAGCAACTATTGTTGCATGTGAAGTTCAGTTGCCAAGCACAGGGATGGAGCAAGTTATAAGGAAGGGAAAGCAGAAAAACCAACAAACTGGTAAGGAATATTTTGCTGCAGCTGTGGGAAGTGGATACGTAAATGGCAGGATGCTCATGGGTTTTTTGAGATAAAATGATTCCCAGGTGGACAGCTAGTTTTTTGATATTTGATTGAAATGAGATTTGAAGACCAAGGAAGTATTAAAACATTCTTAATGGCTTTGAGTAGAGGTTTCCTGTATATGGAAGGAAGAACTTAACACTTTTCAAATAATTTTCAATGGTTTGGGGCCTGTGTCTGAGCACTTGCATGTCTGTGTTTTATGGCTGTTAGTGTAAGGAGCTTTACTAATTTGTGAAACATCTTGCAGAATCTCTCTAGAGAAACAGTAGAGATTTAAGCCACTGTTCAGGGTGCTGTCTCTTAATTCTGAGTGTGGTTTGTGCTGTTCTTGCTGAGGACTAAAGATACAGGAGTATATTTATTCAGTGAGCTGTAGTTGTGTTTTCTACCCTGTGGCCTTAAATTTTGATGACACTAACTATTTGAAATTCCAGTCATTTCCTTATTGTCAGCTGTACTATTGGATAAACAAAGGAAATAGTGTTAAGCCACAACTCAAAAATATCTAACAAAAGTTAAAACACTAGCGTTAAAAAAAAATACTGCCTTTTCCAAAATAATCCAGGTACTGGGGGGATATGACAGAGTTTGCCTCTGAGTGATTTAATGATAAGGTGAATTAATTTCCATGAAAATGAGAATAGGAAATGACTGTCCAGCTTCTTCTATTGAAGAACATAAGCAGTGAGAATAGGATGATATGACATTTCCTGAAATGTAAAATGAATTTAGTACAGTCTTCTCTGTTGGTATTAGACAAGAGAATCTGCAGGGGCAGCAGATGCCTTCTAGATTTAGTTACATTGAAAAAAAACAAGTGGGGTTTTTTCCTGCTTGCTTAGACTTTTGCCCACTTTGCTCAGCAGACTGCAGATATGTCTGCAGAGAAGTTGTGTTCCAAAGACTGTGTATCTGTATGTTTATATGGACACTTGCCTTAGGAACATGTTTCCCCAGAGCAGGGGGGATTACCTTTGGAACTGCTTGCACTTGGCCAGGGGTATTGCATGCCTGAGCAGGGCCAAAATGTCTGTGGCAAAGGCAGATTTCCTCCTTCCTGTTTGGTTGTTTGGTGAAGTGTTTCTAGTTTTTGTCATTAAATATTCTGGAAAGAACTTGTTGTGCTTCCAGAGTCAAAGATTCAAAATCTTAGCTCCCTGTCATGCAAAGGTAAAGTCTTTGAAGTGTCTCCATTGTAGGTTTGGTATCAAAGGGGTTATACAGAAGCAGTTCTGACATCAGCTGGTATCTACTGGCACCAAAACAGGCTTTTCTTTGCCTTAACTGCATGGAATTGGACAAATTGTTTGCAGTTATAGGCCTGCTCCTACTGTTTTTTTCCTAAGGTAGCTAATGAATAGCTGGATACTGATGATACACATGGAGAAAAGACAGGTGAGGCTGAAGGATTTCAATGCTCATAAAACAAATATGAACTGGTTTATGCTCTAAACCTCAACTTTAGAAGGGTATCAGCAAGCAAGCCATAAACAGAGAGAAAGAACAGGAGCAAGTGACCACCCATAAGCCAAGTAAGGAAGGAAAGCTGATTACAAAGGGTCCCTTCATGGTTATTGTTGTAATTTTGTATTGATAGCCAGACTTCACATGTGCAGTTGTTCAAGGATGTAAGTGGCTTTGCAGCTCAGCTTTTGAAAGCACCTGCATTGTGGGCACAAGGCTGTGAGCTGCCTGTTGAGCAGGAGCAGGTCTGGCACAGGACCAAGGGTCTGTGTTTACCCAGTGCTGCAGCCAGCAGTTCCAGTTTGCCCTGCAGCTTGCTTCCTGTGTGTCCCTGTGCTTAGGAAGTACATTGTGCCACTCTCCTTTCTCTACGGTAGCTGGAAATTTCCCTGGGGTTACTTCTCTCTTAAGAGAACAGCACAGTAACAGAACAGTAATTTCCTATAATTTAAACAAGAGGTCTTGTGTCTTTATATGGCTGTTGTTCAGATAAAGGCAGAACTGCAGAGTTAAAACTTAGAGAAATGCCTGGGTTGCATTTTTGTATGATGTGGATAAATGTGACACATAGAGTAGGCTGCCATACATACAGGTCCCTTGTCAGAGCAGTCATGGTCCTTGATGGTGGAAGGTTTTCCAGCCCACTTAAAAATGTTTTTTATAGTGTGTCATTCTGGCTGTTCTCCCTCTGAGCCTGAATTTGGCAGCCAAGCAAACTGAAGGCCAGCATAGGTATCCTGCTGTGCATGTGTTTAATTCTGTCCTCCTCACCATCTAAAGTTTGTGCACGTTTATTTTCTCTTCCTGAGCAGCCATGTATGATACACCCTGTTTATTCTTAAAAAATGATATTGGCGGAGAGTCAGCAAGACTCAGTGGTTTCTTCAAACTGGTGTGGCTCCTGGGAGAAGCTGAATTTTGGTGGGGTGCAGCATGCTGTTCCAGATGCTAAGGACCTCTGTTGGCCAAATCTCTCCATTTGGCAGGGACATCACAGGAATGAGTTTGCTCTGCCTCCTCCTTGCTTTATCTCTGTGGATTTCTTTTCCAGAGGCAGGAGCAAGGACCATTCCTCATGCTTAATGGCTTGCTTAGTTCTCTTTTCTGGCTGGTTATCTCACAAAAAGCTGGGAAGCTGAGGGAAAGTGCCTTGGGTATTTCCCTTCATGAGTGTACAGATATCCAGGCTGACTGCTGCAGGCCCAACTCTTCCTGCATCATTAGTGAGAGGCAGAGCTCAGAGGTTTTATTCAGTATGGATAACCAGGTACCTGAATTATTCTGTTTCTGTTAAAAGTAGACGCTTCTCCAGTGCAGTGGCATCCCACTTACCACTGCTGCAAGCTATGACATGTCACCTGCTACACCATGTAAATATTCTTCAGACATCATCTATTGAAAAATCTGACAAATCTGAAGAATAAATCAGAAATCTGATTGCTTTCAAAAGGTTGTACCTATTCTTGTGGTACTGATGATTTTTTAATGCTTTCACATTGGGTGGAGCTGGAACCAGCAAACACAGAACTGTGAGAAATGGGTCATAGGAGGGAAGTTGGGAGTGTCTACATCTGTCCAAGCTGCGCTCATCAGATGCAGAGATTCTCATGCAAAACATTTTTCTAGCCTCTACAGATCTTCCAGCTCCAGTCATTAGAGGAATCACGTGCCTGGTACATAGCTGGAAAGGTGCAATGTTTCGTTGTTAGTGTGTTCACCAGCCTGAACCCTGCTTGGGCTTCAAAATGAGATGTTGTGCCATCTTCAACTATCATTATTAGTAATTTTTTTTCTTATGATCTCATTGTGGTATCGTATTAGAAACTACTTTTGTCTCGTGATGGGGATCTGAAAGAAGAGATCAGAAAACACAGCATCTAGGATTTTCTGAGAGAGGCTATTTCCACTGAAAACCAATACTGTGGTGTGGTGGAAGGGAGGACGGAGGTTACAAGTCATTCACTACCCTGAGTATGGAGAAAAGCAGAGTGCAGCCTCATGATTCCTGAATCACCCGGTGGCAGGCATCACTCCTGCCATCCAGGGAGCAGACAGCAGCTCCTAAAACCCAATCACGGCTGCAGTTTCCATCCTAATTCCCTGATTTCTGCTGTGCACATGAGTCAGAGCTGGGTTTTTGGACCCTGGTTGTGTGGGCCCACGGACGGGTAAAATCCCGAGTCCCTCTTAAGGAGCTCTAAGCCGTGCTGAGCTGCAGAGGTGCTGCTGGAAGTGGACGAGTTGGGGCAGCCCGCACTGTGTTCAGCCGACTAAAGCTGCATCACTGGAGAAAGGAGAGGGGGCGGCAAAACTCTGCGCAGGATCTCGGGCTGTCCGTGCGTCCCCTTGGAGCGTGGCAGGGTTAGGGACAGCAGGGAGCCCGGGACGGCTCCCGGCGGGCGTCCCGGCGCTGGCATTCCCAGAGCGTTCGGGAAGGCGGCGGGCGCAGCCGGCGGCTCTCCCCGGGGCTGCCAGCTGCCCGTGAAACCCGAAACCCGGGGGCTGGTCCTGCGANAGGAGGAGAAACTTGTGAGCGCGGCCGGGCTGAAATCAGCAGCCGGCGGTGCCGAAATCAGCCGCCGCGTGTTATGGGGCAGCGGGGCGGCCCTGCGTGAGGGAGGGCGGCCGGAGCGCGGTGCGGGCAGCGCGGGGTGAGTACCGCCCGTGCCGTGGGCAGAACCCGGGCTCTGTGGGTGAGTGTGAGTGAGACAGCGGTGTGCTCTGTGTGCCTGCAGGCATCCCTCCGTGCTCTGTGCTGTTCTTGCTTACCAGTGCTAAACACTTCCGAGCAGGACCCGTTTGTGTCGGGTTCAGGGGCACAGGCTGAGTGTGGGTCATCTGACTACTTGTTGACTTGAATAGAAGTCCAAGCCCTTTGTGCTGTCTGCAGTCTCGGTGATGGTTGTCTTAGAATCTTCCTCCTTCTACGTAAGTTTCTGTAGCAGGATTTGAGAGATAAGGTTCTCGTTGGGACAGATTTGGAAATGAGGATTTTCCCTAACTCTTTTGTGATTACAGCCTTCCATGGATTTTTAGAGCCACTGAGAGGATTTCTTTTTAACATAAGGGAGTAGTTGTCTTTTTCCTTCACTGGGTAGGAAATTGAAGGTAATATTTGTCTCTATCTTCCTGTGCAGTAATATGCATGTATGTTGTCAGTTTGGGAGTTTTTTTCTTGCAGCAGGGTGGAGAGTACTAAACAAGTCATGTTTGATGCTAGAAAATTTTTTGCAACAGATGATTGGAAATAAACAGCACGGTGGTGTGTTTTTTTTTTTTTTTTGTAAAGTTTTTTAAAGATAGGTACCTTTATCCGGGATAGGTAGAAATAAAACAAATTTCCTATGTATTACAGTGATTTCATAACACAGAACTTATCTAATATTAATCTGAATTCTGTTTGTCTGTTAAGTAGCGTGGTTGCTGGGAGAGGATGATGATAACAACTCTTAGATCAGCAGGTATTAAGATGCTGTTAGTTCTTCTTTTGCACAGTAGTTCTGTACCTAGGAGGTGACAGTAACTTCTGTCATTCGGGGCTCCTCCTGAGGTAAGAATGAAGGGAATGGGACTGAGTAGTACAAGGAGCAAAGTATTTTGTCCTAGCTAAAAATCATTTAAGTGGAATCTCCCTGGTAGTCACAGAAGATATGCAGAGTTACAGGCAGAGGTAGATAGGAGGAAGGATTGAGAGTCAAGTGCCTGTTCCCCATCCCATGAAATTTTCATGTCGTGGCAGGTTTTGTTATTACAAAAGGCATCTTCTAGTATGCGATAGAGTGATTTAATGTTAAAAATAAATGTGCTTAGAGCTTGTTTCCTTGTGCATGGTATCTTGAGTTATTAGACTGCCTCTTCTTTGATTTGTTGTGTCTCTCAGCTGCATTTTTCTTCTCCTGTTCTTTACTTGACTTTCAGTCTTTATTAAAACTACTAGGTTTAGTTTGGAATAAATGGGGTGCCCATCCCCAAAATACCAAATGAAACAACTCCCCACCTCCCCCTCAGAAAACAACAATTAAGTAAAAATATAAAGCCATGTAGAAAATTCATCTGAAAACATGATTCTGTGTGAAAGGCATGACCTCTTTGTGCTGCTAGGTGATGTGCTACTGGGGTCAGGTGAGAGGGAGGCTGTGGGGTGTTCTTTGACATGTGCCTCT
The DNA here is from genome assembly GCA_013389925.1 of Aegithalos caudatus. NCBI lineage: Eukaryota > Metazoa > Chordata > Aves > Passeriformes > Aegithalidae > Aegithalos > Aegithalos caudatus. Next base: position 443,014 of record WEIU01008730.1, read on the forward strand.
CCTGTGTTTACAGACTGGTTCATGAAGATCACTTTTTTAGTGGCTCTATAAGTATGCTCATCTTTCTGAAGGTGGAGTTTAGAAAGACAGAAATGAGGATACCTTTAAGAAATGGATGGACCAGGTGGTAGTCCTGATAATGTCATGTCTTCAGAAACAGCCAGAATCAAAACTCTCTGTGACCTCCATGTGCAGCTGTAGCACACAAGCATGTCTTGCTGCTTGATTCAGAATCTTGATGATTTTTTTTTAAACACACCAGGTGGAAGAAAAAAAAAAGTTCAAATTCATGGTGGGTAGTTTGAAGTGATTTTTTTCTGCTAACTTTAACTGTCTTCTGTGTAGAGTTTTTTTGTTTGTTATCATCTGATGGCCTTTGGAAGTATGTTTCATTACTGTAGCTATTAACTGGCTTTCTCTATATTGGACAGAGGGAATGCTTGATGCAATTTTTATTTTAAAATAATTTCCTGGAACAGAGTGTGATACTTCATCATATTGGGGTGGTGTTTGTGTCTGTACAGTGTTTTGAGGGTGAATGTATGCTAGCTTCCATCCAGGGAGAAAAACAAAAGGTTGTCTTCTCTTGGTGTTGTATACCAAAAAAAAACATGGCAGGAGTGTTTCTGGTACAGTTCCAAGTCTGGAACTTGGTGTTCTGTTATGTCAAAGACTCCAGGTAAGGTGAGTGGCTCATAGTATTGGATGATAAGGACACACAGCTTTTAATGACATTTGCTACTCTGCTGCCAGTCTTGGGAGAAAATTAAAAAGGCAGCAGAGGTCAAAATTCCAGCTTAGATTCTCTTCTTTCATGTAAGACTGTGGGAAGTGTGAGTGGTAGGATTTATTGTGTTAGTATCTATTATTATGCTAAAGCAAGGATTTCAAGTTAGTATTGTTTTTTATAGTTGTTGCCTGTGTTTATTTAGAAAAATCTTGATTAGGTTGCACTTTTTGAAATTGAAAGCACTCAAAAATTCATGCTAACACCAAGCATCTCAAAGATGGATGTACTCCAGCTTTGGCAGCATAGCAGCTCCTTATATGCTTCCTGACTCTTTCCTTTTGCCATTTTGCCAGTTTCATTTGGGTGATCAAAGTGGGTAGGGTAAGGACTGGAATTAAACTGTAAATTGATTTTTTATTTAATTGATTATGGATCCAGAATAAACCATAATGATCCTTGATTAGCTTCTGTTATAAGCTAGATCACTTAGTTATGAAGGAATACTCTGTTTTGCCAACAAAGTAATTTGATAGACTCTCCAGTATGTTCATTTGATGTAATTATCATCAGTCAGTTTTACTGTGTATTTTTGACTACCAGCTTTGTTAGCTCTGGTTCTTATTAACTCTTGGTACATTTAATAGCCTTCTTTATCCAAATTTCTACTTTCTCTAGAGTTACTATTTTATTCTTTACTTTCTCTTTTTAAAAGCGGAAAATATAGTTTCTTCATTTGTTTCTCCCTTTCTCTATTCCAACATTTTTTAAAATGGTTTCCAGAGAGGATGCTCTCAGGTACTGTTAGTTCTTCCCAACTTGAGCACTGGTTGAAGACGGAGACACAGGCTGGTGCACAGACAGACAGACGGCTGTCAGTGGCCTTTCCTCTTTGTAATTAACAGCTTCTTTGGTATTAGTCACCTGCACAACTTTGCAGTTGTGGTCTTTTTTTTTTTTTCTTCTTAGTTCTTCTTCCAAGTCGTTGGTTACACTGCAAAATAAGATAGTTGCTTGGAGACTGGAAGCCACCTGCAGTGCGGTGCTTTTTTTTGTTTACGGTCATGGTCTTTGACTTATCTGTTAAATGTTTGAATTAATTTTGTCTGCTTGGCTCAGCTCTAGTTTCATTGGGCTTTTCTAATGAAAATGTCATGCACCATCAAGCCAGAGGTCTTGCAGGAACACACTAGCTTTCTTTCTGTTGTTTGTTGTTATACTTGTTAGTTTGGAGGGGCTTTCATTCTCCATCATTACTCAGTGAGACAAACCTCAGCACATGTTGAATTCCTTGGCTATGTGTATAGTTTCTTGTCATGAAATACCTTTAATTTCCCTATATTGAGTTTTGTGTGATTGTATGTAATGGCAGTTATGATTAGTGGCTTTTTAGTAATGACATTTTTCATGTGTGTTACTTCCAAGAAGTAGTTGGTGGGTTTCTGTGGTTCTTTTCTCACATTTACCCTTTCTTTTACAACAGCAATTAGTTAGAAAAGAAAATAGAACTTAAAATTTAAGTGGACTGGTATTCTTGGCCTATCAAATTGAACAATCATCAAGTGTTAGTAAAACCCAGCAATTTGTCTCCTTGCAAAACAGGGAAATAGCTCAGAATAAGGAAGTAGCCAACACATTTTGGCCCAGACCACAACAATTCAAGAAAAAGCATGTTTGGTTCTCCCAGTTAGTGATATCTAGAGCGATCTTACTGCCTCCCAGGTACAGGCAGAGTGCTCCTGCAGTAGGCAGAGAAAGTAACCTTCCAGTTAATCCTTGCTTGGTTGACTTGACCTCAGCCTTGGCTACAGCATCCTGGATTTTCCATAAGCTGCCTTTCTAGCTGTGTCTTTGACCTCCCCCAGCTACCACATGCTGTGCTGTGAGGAGAAAAATGTGAAGGAGGATAGAGGTGACATCAGGGGAGGATGGTTCTAGTAATTGGCAGCTGAAGCTGGAAAAGGTCTTAAAAAGGATGAAAGGAATGGTCAAGGACAGCACAGCTTCTCTGCAAAAACAGTGCAGCGGGAAGGAATTTTTCAGCCTGGAGATAACTGGGAGAACTTCACTAACAAGTGGCAGGAAAAGGGTAAACAGAGACTATTTCTTCCCCCCTTATTTTTCAGTAGAGGAGTCTCAGAGTGTGTCCAGGAGTGATGGTGGCAGGCTCAAAACAAATGAAAGGAGGTCATGCTGTGCACAAGATGTAAAGTAAGGTGTAATTAGTAAGTACTTGCAGTGTAGGGGGTTAGTAAAAGAAACCTCAGTCTTAAGAGATAGCTAGCCCAAAAGTATTGATGCTTGCTTGTCTCACCTATCCTGCTTCCCTGAGATTTTACTTCAGTCACAGTTGGAGGAGATGGGATGCTGAACTGGATGGGCTCTTTCTGTCCCATTGTACCCATCAATTTCTTCATTTCTAACACACTGTTTTAGTATTACTTATACAAGAAAAAAGAAAAAAAGATCTTATACTCTGTTTGTGGCTTCATGGAAAGGAGCTGAAAGACCACAGCAGATCATGAAGGCCTGCCTCCTTCAGCTAGGAATGTGTGGATACAGGGAAGGATAAGAGCTGCTGGTGCAAAGCAAGTTGTGATCTTTAAAAATCAAAAACAAAAGGATTCATCACTATTTTGTTTCCAGGCAGTGCTGCGGGAATGTGTAGGCATGGTCTTACAGGATGAGCCTTTAAAGAATGAATAGCAATGGGATCACATGAATTCAAGTGGAGTAGAGACCCCCTGAAGCCTGCTGGAGCTTGGTCAGATGAGGCTTTCTCTATGTACCCATCCTGACAGCTGACTGTGTAGAGGTGGAAGATGAAGAAGCTCAAGTGCTGCTGTGCTGCAGCAATGCCAGAGTGCTAAATGACTCTTTAGCAAATGGGAGAGTGCTACAGTCAAGGGTGACTTAAAGTATGCTTAAGGCCCCTCTTGAGTTTCTTGAGAAAGAAAAATGATGCAGGGGCTACAGGCAATTAACTTCGCTTCTCATTCTTCAAATCCTGCTCTGTGGGTCAGCTCAATGAGGTCACTTCCCTCCATGGCCATATTGGTTGAAATTCTTTCAGTATTTTGGAAGGGAAAAGAGGTGTCAGTAATTCCCAAACAAACTGTGCATTGCACAGTAGCTTCGTGGTCTTGTTGCTGTGTGTATTTAGAACTAGTGACTTAAATTGATTATTACTGTAATGGAGCTTTAATCATATTTGCCTTACCTGCTTTGGCATGGACTGAGAAGTAAGAATTGTGCAATTATCAATATATATAGCACAGAACATGATAAAACTCATTTTTAATCCTTCCTGTTGGAGCATAACAGATTGCTGCAGTTCAAAGACAAGTATGCGAACACAGACATGTATCTAGGAGATGAAGACAGACTTCTGGAAATCTTATTTATTTAATGACATCATTGCCTTATTTCAGTGTTGCCTTGGAAAGTGTTCTGTGTAACTTGGGGTCTTAGTGTTGTTGTTAAAGGTGAGATAATGATGAAGGGAAAAGCTGTGCTGTATATTTGGTTATAATTATAAACTAGCTATCTTGGAATTTTGATTGTTCAGAAGTTGGAGCAAGCAGTCTACTTGCTGTATAAGCTTTTTTGTTGTGGAGCCTCTAGACTCCTTCAAGAGTTTGGGTTTCTGGTTGTTTTCTCTGTGTCTTTGTATGTGTGTGGTGGGCTGGTGTTGAGCTCTTGCCTCTTATCTGTGATTGAGATCAAAATCGTGTGTCAGATGAAGGGATAGTCGCTGTGGTTATCCACTACTAAGTGTTCTTGCAACACACAAACCCAGAAATCCTGGATGCTAGAAAGAAGTAATTCCTCTGGCAGTTGTAATATTTGTGCAGCTGCTCCCACAGATGTTTCTTCTTCCTTGGCTTTTTTTTTTTCTTTTTTCTTTTTTTAAATTTCTCCTAAGAAGTAAGCAAACCGAGGCAGAAATGCTAAAGGGCCTGCTTAGAGAAGGAAATAGAAAATGCAGTACCTTTTAGTTTGGACATAATGATTTATGTTCTTTCAAAATTACTGTGAATTCTTCCTCTGTTTGCCAAGTCCAAAGCCTGCTTAGGCTCTGCAGAGCTGAATGGAAGTGTCCTAAAATGGAAACTTTGCAAATAGGCTTTGAGAGTCAGAATCTAGTTGTGGTAATTTGGGATCTTAATAGTGTTGCTGGAACTCCAATGGACCCAACTTCAATGTCTACTTAGCTTATTTCAGAAGTATGTAGGAAAGGTACTGGTCAGAGGCTTGTTCTGACAGAGCTCTGCCCTGTGGCTAAAAGTGAAATTTTGGAATGAAAACACCTTAGCAAACACCCCCCACCCCACAATCAATAACTGATTGCAAGATTGAGGACTCTGTTCTATAAGACACATTTGTTCACTGTTTAAAAAAAAGGCAAATAGAATTCTGTTAAATGGCAATGGGAAGTCTAGAAGGTGCTATTTTAAATACAGCTCAAGTAAAAATTCTTTAAAAGTCAATAAATTTTTTGGAATGTAAGACATTATTAACATTTGATGCATGATGGTAAAACCTCTTCTCCTCCTAGGAGAATACAGTGCTCAAACTAGAATCAGTTAACCTCATCCCCCAGAAATGTTTAATAAATGATATTTAGGAAAATATACATTTGTATAAATAGGAATCTGTGTCTTGATGCCAACAGCTTTCTTAGGTTGGGTTTTTCTCTTGGGGGCCACAACTGAGTAAGCAGGAAGAAGCTCTAAGAAGGCACACGTTGTAAGCAGTGTTTTTGAGTAATGAAAACCTATGAAAAACAATAAATATCTGTCTGTAAGTGTACAAGACCTCGTGCATTTGGGTTGTTTAGTTTTCCATGTAACCTGGTATGTATGTCATGTCTGCTGCCTAGACTTAACCAGCCATGCTCAAGTTCTGTTTCCTCAGAGAAATTTGGACCTGGCTTTGTGTATTCTGTGAAAATGACGAAGCAGCCTTAGACTCTACATATAAACAAGTCAGGTGTGTAAACATGAGGGAGAGAGCAGAACTGTTCTGGAGTGATAAGGAGTAAATTGGTGTAGCCTGTCCATGAGTGTACTGTGATGAAAGAAAAAAAGTCTAACAGGGTAAGGAGTTCCTGGAAAGCCTTGGGACTACTGGGTTGGCAGTGAGGGGAAATATTAAAATGGCTTTTTTGATTTTTTCTGCCAGAAAGTAACTATGTTGCTGGCTTCCATGGTGTTTTAGAAGTTGGGCTTGGTGAGTAGGGAGATCCTTTCCTGTCCTGCCTGTTTGTCATATGTGGACAGCTGGGAAAAATAAGTCTAGTTCTGGACCATGGGAATATTTTACAAGTATTGTAGGATGTGCCAGGACAAAAATATAATTGACATCAACATGCTTATAGTAGGACCCTTATTTTCACTGTGATGATTCTGTCCTGCAGTGAGTCAACCATTAATTAATTTCATAGAATCATAGAGCTATTTAGATTGGGACAGACCTCCAAGATCATTCAGTCCAATTTTTGAACACCAGCCTCTGTGCTGACTAAACCACAGCACTAAGTGCCACATCCAGTCACTGCTTGAACGCTGTCAGGGATAGTGACTTCATTTCTTTCTTTCTTTCTGAACAGATTCGCTGCTTTTGAAGAATTTCCTAGGTTTTAGCACTGGTGTTACAGTTATGGCCACTTGCCATGGTGATTCAGCTCCTGAATTGGTCAGCTGGTATTACTGGTAGGATTTACCACACTGGGAAAGGGTTGTTGGCTCTGCCCTTTGCAGTGGTCAGTGGCTCTTTGTATGGGAGTAGTTGGTCCCTTCAAATACTGCCTTGTGCCAGGCATGAGAGGAGAGGGACACTTCTGGGAAGGAGCAGGGACAGCTGTGATGATGATGATGCTGTCAGCTGGGAGGCTTGGTGGTTTGTCATGCACGCTTCTAAGACTCTTCTTCTGGCCGTTCTCCTGCATAGTAAGTGCTAAATTCCCATGTGCTGAATTCCTGCCTCTTGCTGTCAGGCTGGGCTCACAGTGCACTCAGCTGACACCAGGAAAGGACTAAAGCAGCCAGTTGAGCGTGCAGCACGTGGCACATTCAATGACAAGACTGTTTATCACCTAATGAGATTAAGCCCCTGTGCAACACTGCTGTTCAGTGCAGTTTCATGTGGCTCTGACACCTTTCCTTGGCAAAGTGCAGCAGGCATGATCCTCTGCCAGCATTGGAAATAAAATCCTAAATTCTCTCTGACTCACTTCAGCTTGTATCATGTTTGATGGTGTCACTCCTGGGACACTGCTTTGGAGATGTTCATCTCCCAGCACCCACAGAAAGGCCCTGAAACGTGAGTTGTACCATTTCTTGCTTTAGTAGGGACTGCTAGAAAAAATGGCAGATTAGCCAAAACAACATGATAGGTACTGTTAGTCCACATATGAGTATGCAGTAAGTATTTTGTGTATTATTTAGGTGTCCAGTAAATAATGAAAAAATGCTGTGCATTAGCTGATGGGAATACCTAGGAAAGGAAATAATTTCTAGTCTGACAAGGGCAGGTCTGTGCTGCTGTGCACCAAGCCTACAGCCTTTTTGGAGGGGAAAGGAACGGTTCATAGTTCAGAAGAGGTATTTTGTAGGAGGTGATGCTGCTCAAGATGTACACCTGGGTCAAGGCTCTGGTGTCCCATGACCTTAGTCTTCTGAGGAGAAGTTAGCTCTGGTAACTGAGCTCACCACTGTGGCACTGTGATGAACCTCATTAAGGAGCTGAATACTCTGCTATGCTTTGAAGCTGAGTGTTTTAGGCTGGAGGGATTGTATAGAAATAAGCCAAAACTCAGTGTCTGGGACCTGTGATACCACTCACTTATGAACATAAGTTAATTCCTACTTATTTTCTAATACCATGAAATATCCAACAGCTTTCAATAGAACATGGCTCTTGGGGGGAAAATATGGTAGCTGTGATAACTGTATTCAATGAGTGGTTTGGTTTTGAGCTGCAAGAACATCGCTATTCTTTTTGTAGTTTCACCTTGGAGAAAAAGTTTAAATTTTTTCTAGAGTCATGGAGTTGCCACGTGTTGAAGTACTATGTGTGTTACAAGTTTCCCCTGTGGCATGTACCTGAAAAAGAGAGTAATGTGTGTACAGTGTCATGTTCTGTGCTGACTCATGTGGTTCATTCTTTTCTACCTGATGATCAGAGGCCCATGGTGAGAGATGGTTTGTGTGCATTTTATGCAAAGCAGTTTTATACCCAGAAAATTCACGTGGTGCTTCCTGTTAAATCTGCGTCTTTCTCTCATGGAACACTTTTTACTGTGTTACTGAGCTTAGTTAGGTATGAGGGAATTTCCTAGAAACATGAAAATCAAATAGAAGATTTGCATGGAGAGAGTGCTGACAGTTTCAGACAGGATATGTTGCATTGTCTGTGACATGACAGTACAGAAGTCTTGGATGCTAACCTGGAAAATATTTAGTGTGGAGCTGGTGGTAGGAAGGTCCTCTGTAGATTAATGTGAAGTTAGTACCTATGCTTAAAAATAGGATGAAAACTTGAGCTCAGAAACAAGCTGTATGTGCTGTTGGAGGTCTAGAAAAAGTAGATGTTTGTGTGTTTTCAGAAGCACTAAAACCACAGCTTCTTTTTGGCATCTTCTCTATGGATTGCAAGCAATGAAGTGTTGAAGCCTTATCACAAAATCAGAAAGATGATTTATTTGAAATGTCAAGAAATCAATCACAAGAGCCTAATAGGCCAGTTAAACAAGCTTTTCAGTTTGGGTATGTTTAAAAGCAAGGAGGCTTGAATGGTTCTTGTTGATAAACTTGGATGCCTAGACAGATTGCTTGGAAACTGATACAAGCCAATAGTTTGTTCTGAGACTCATTGAAAGTGGAACAAAAAGTGTTTTTTGGCTAGTCTGTGATTTGCAGGGTTTTTTTCAGGCTAATAAAATAGGAAAAAGTAAAGTAGTGTGGAAATTGGGACATGCTCCTGTAATTTTTTGTCATTAATGAGCCATTAAAATTTAACAGAGCTCTTTGGAGAATGTTTTTAAGCTCTAACCTGTCATATTTTTGGTGGTGGTAGTGCTGAAACACCTCTACAGAACAAATGGGTGTTTAGCTGAAAGTTTGTGTGAAAATTGTTAGTATTGACCAAGTTGTCATGGAAAGGTTACAGAATTCTAAGATAGAAGATACTCATTTCCCATCCTGGGACAAAAGAGCACAGGGTAAAATTGCTGGTGTCTTGGAGTGGTCTGAGTATTTTTTGCTGGCACTGTTTAATATATTGTATGAATAGCATATATATATTAATAAAATTGTCAACTTAATTGGTTTAAATTACCTTTGGAATAATAAGAAAGCTTTACTATTAAGTAGCATCTCTCATTAAGGCCTTTGGGCTCCTTTGTAAGATTAGAATGGTTGTTTATTTTTCATAATAAACATAAATTTTGTGAATCTGTAAATAAGGGATGGAAAAATTTGTCATGGTAGGTGCTCTAGAGAGGGGGGTATAATACTAAAGTACTTTCCTTTGAAGTGGGGAATGGGGAAGAAGGCCTTGGTTTTAAACACTTACAGAGGACAGCATTGAATAACCATGAGAAAATGTTCTTGTTTGGATAAGAAGTCCATGGACAAGGTGATAGGGATTTTTGTTCCATGTTTTGTGTATTTGTAGATGCATCAGATTACTTTGGCTTAGAGATCCTCAAAACACAGTCCTGGATCATTGTTGCCAGTTTCTGCTAGTTGCATCTAGGTTTAAATTTGGCTTTGTGAGTCAATTACAACTTTTTTGTTTGACTTGGCACCGTTTCATCAGCTAACAAATGACTTTCAGATGTTTGTGATTGGTTCTTGTTGCCATATCATTATAATTTTAGCATTACATATTTTCTTATGCACAGTCTAAAAGTGCTTAATTTTCTAGTTGTAATGTTTTTCTACCAATTTGTCTTTTGTCACCCATTGGTCTTCCATAGGTAATGCTACGTTACTCTGGGAAAAGTCTCGTAAAATTACCTTGATTTGCAGAGAGATGAGTGTGGCTGTCTGCAACATGATGTGTAGGAATAGGGTTCTACAAAACTCTGCTGAAAATGAATTGTGGAGTCTTGAAAATAAGACACTTAGAGTTGCTTCCTCAAAAAATGTCATTGTTGAACTGTTTTAAAAATTGCTATTCTGGTTGTCCATACAGATGAAAAATTTAAATTGAATTATGTATTATGTCTTTTGCAGAGCTGAAGGTGCGCAGGAATCTCCTTACTAGAAAAAGTAAATAATTCCATGTCTTTCCCAGCTTTTGTACCACTTTACCTTACTCAAGCTGGCACTTACTGCATTTGCTTCTTAATTGGCATGCTCAATATCATTTAGTAGCATGAATGTGTGACTCCACACTGCTGTTAAATTTCTTAAGGCATTTGTGAAAAGGAAGTATTAAATGTGGACAGTTTGCAAGTGTTCCTCTGAAAGAAAATAAATTGTCTACAGTCAGCAGACACTATATTGATCACAAACACCAAGCACAACCAGGCAAAATACTGTATTTTGTCTTGATGTAAACTTGGGAAAATGCTGCATGGTTCAGGGTGGTATTTTACAGAAATGCTTTATTTATTTGAGCATGTGGGATGGGGGAATGGAAAGTTAAGTAAAGTGATTACAAATGATCTTAAGTGTTTTCGTGCCTTGAGAATTTTCTTAAATGTTATGGTGAACTTGAAACTGCTGCTTTTTCTTGAGCAATGCTGAAAATGGGTCCCCCATTGTTTCAATTAACCATCCATTATTTCCTGTTATCAGTTAGGATATGGTGCAAAGTTTTAAAAGCCCCATAAATAGGCTTAAGCATTAAAAAAAAATAAATTATAAAGTACATTATGAATAGTTCAGTCACTTCTCAATTACTAATTTATAACTAAGATCTTCAGGATAAGTTAGACTTTTTTGCAGAGTTGTGTTAGTTTTGTGGTGGGCTTTGTGCAGCTAAAATGGACCAACTGTGTACCAGGAGAGTTTTAGTTGCTGTCAAAGTACAAAAATATTCTTGTAAGCTGTTGTGGTGGCTGAATACAGTATACTATTAGAAGAGAAGATTTTTATCCTTATTGACTGGCCTGTTTGTGGCTGGCAAATGGAAAAGGTCTTCTGCAGACAATAGAACAAGCTTCTAAGGAGCCTTTGTGTTTGTAACCACCTGAGAGCTGGTTGTAATTGCGGACTCCTTTTATGATGGACCAGAAGAAATAACATTTCATTAGTGTGTATGTTCAGTCAGGTGATGTACTGGGCACAAGTTTAGCACAGGAGAGGGCTCTGAGAATTTCATTAACAGGTTTAGGACATGTTTTCGTGCGTGGTGAAATCGTGGGCCTTTTCCACTCCTCTCCTCTCTCTGTAGCAGGATGTTTTGCAGTTTGACACATTTGCTTTCACAAGGGTTCTTAAAAATTGCTGGAGACCTTAGAAAGCCCAGCAGCTGCTGTGCAGAAAACTGGGAACAATTAGGTGTGGATACTTACGTGCCTCCAGCACTTTTTTTGGCCTTACTGTTGTTCAGCATGCTGACCTGCTGTAGAGGTTGGTGGCAGCAATTCCACGATCCATGCTATTTTACCAATATATTTTGAAACATTTTTCTTTCAAGAGAGAGGGTATCACCATTGGACTTAGTATTGATGTTGTTATCTAAAGTGTTGCTGACACTGTCTTGACTTTCTGTTTGCTTGAGGCATCTGGTTCATGATCCATCTGCTGTGGGCTTTTGATAGCTGAGGTAATTTTTCCCTAAAGAAAGCTTCCATTTCTTTTGTGTTCAATATCTACGGAAACCAAATAAAAAGGACAGAAAAAATATTGTTGAGGAAAAAAAGGCAACATACCAATAAAAGAAGAATCAGATGAGCAGGGTAAAATGATCTAAGTAGAGTACTGAGTCAGTAGTGAGTTGAAAAATGTGCAACACAGTTTTATGGTAATTCCACTTGTTTGGGACAATCTGCAGACTGAAAGAAGAAAACTTCCTGCAGATAAAGTCATGCAGTTCTTAGAATACAAATTATTTTAATTGCTCGCAGGTAAAAATGCTTATCATTACTGCTGTTTTGTCTATCACACATCCACACATTCATATGCTTAAATCTTTTGGTTTGATGTGTATAGGGTAGGTGATGTCATAATACAAAACAGTATAAAATGGGATGATTTCTTTCCACAGAGAGGAATTAATTAGTGAGATGGTTTGTGAAATTATTACTGTTGCTTTTGGGTTTATGGAATTGTCATCTGGATGACAAAAATGTTTGAGTACTATTCAGGGCACCTTTTTTATAGTACAAATTTGGATGCAGGTGTAGAGCATGGACAAGCTGAATTTGTGTTGAAAGATGTACGTGAATTTGTGGCTCTGAAGAAATTATTTAATGCAGGAGTAGCCCTCACTGAACTCTTGGAGACTTTTGCTGCACAGCAGAAAGGTGGTGCTTGGTTTTGTCCTCTGAAGGAGGGGGGCTATTTGCTCACTCAGGCTTGTTGTGGGAAGGTAACTTTGGTTTATGTTGCTGCCTGTGGTACTCCTGATGTTTTTTCTGAGCCGCTGATTTGCATGCCTTAGTGAGCCAATGTGTGTCATCCCCCCTTTAAAGTTGTTTTTGGTCCTTGCTGTTCGTCCCCTTCCAACATTTGTGGAATATTTTGTGTTCTTGGCTGTCAGGGTGTCAGTCCAACCAAATGCTCATTTCTGTTCCCCTGCCAAACTATCTTTGTTGTTTCCAGTAGACAAAAATACAACTTGATAAACAAGGTGTTGATGTATTGACACAATGTATTGTTTTCCATATTGAATTGGAAAGCTAGTTTGCAAATAGCTTGTTATATATTACCTCTGTTAGGGAACTTAGTGGAGGAAAAAAGAAATCTATATTTATTCTGTATTCCTTCCAGGCTCTTTTTATCAGAGAAAGCAAATAGTATTTTTCAAATGTGATTCTTTGTAAGAAATAGGTCAGAGTTGCAGTGTCTTTTCTGTTTATTCTGTCCTTCAAATGTGATTTTTGCAGTTCTCATGAGGATCAGGTTGTCTTCTAAATCTTAAAGGCAAACTGTGTCCAAGACCAATCACTGCCTCGGAACAGGAAGGGAAAATTCATGTTAGTTTTGACAAAATCTGAGTTTTGCAAATTGTTCCATCACTTCCAAATTACCACTATCTGAGCCTTCTTTTTTTTTCTTCAAGGACGCTAGTACAGCTTGTTATGGTTTTGCTTTGCAGATTTAAGCTTAAATGGGCTGCTTGAATGCTAGGTTCTGCTGGAAATCTGGACCATGAGGTGAATTATGCCAGGATACTCCCAAGGTCCCAGATTTGAGATATCTTTTGGGAAGCCCCAGATTCCTTGGCAGTCTCTCAGGAAATGTCATGGTCCTGTGAGAGCTACTTATGTCCTTCCTTCCTTACAGGAAAAATAGAGTAAAATTCTCCAGTGAGCCATGATAAAACCAGCTTTGTTCTGGAAGGCTGTGATGAAATCTTACAACTCTTTCTGATTTCTTTTTTTCATTCAGTTGTGTGCTGTGCTGCTTATCATGGGATTTTTTTCCAGCAGGAATTTGCTCCCCTCTTCCCCTTTTTTTCCCCTGGTGGTTGTGGTTTTTTGGTGTGTATTTCTAAACTTATTCAAATAACTTGGGATTAGAGCTTAGGACATCTAATGCGTATTTGCCAGAGAGAAGAACTGGAAATCATGTTAAAAATATTTAGCTTTCATGATATCCAGATGTGTCTAGACCTTCCTTTGTCCATCAGCTGTGGTGACAACATCTGTTTTCTTCTTTTCCTTTCACTTTGTGTTCTTCACAGTTGAGTAACTCAAAGGATAAATTATGGCTTAGTCCTCCATATGAGCTGTGGCACAGGAACATGGTCAGGTTCCCCCTCAGTATCTGCTCTGAGTTGATTTCTGCCTGCACAAGGAGCTGTTGTTAAGTGTTTTTTGCATGCTGTTGGGTTCCTATTTGTGCCATCATTGCTTGATTTTGAGAGCATGTTATAAACAAATGTAATAATACAGTGTGTGTTGGCTTTGAGGATAATGGAATGTATCTGAAATTATGAGTTTATATGGAAAGTAGGACTCAGATTCAAGCTTGTGATGAGAAAAGCCTGAGAAAGGTGAGGGGAGTTCTTGACAATGTACTAAGGCTCAGTAGGAATGCAGTCATAATTGCACTTTTTACAGTCTTAAAATGATGCTTCTCATCTCAGGAGCTCTTATGTGTTCTTGAGCTTGAACCTGGATTTGGCAGTAATTCACATACAGAAATTTACTACTAGGTGATTGCCACGACCAGTATATCTACTTCTTTTTTGTATATGGTTATTCAATTTCTGTTGTGCTGTTTTCTGCAAAAAAATTGTTGTACCCGTGACTGTGGTAGATATTGTCACTCATATTATGGGACCAGCAAAATGAAAATACCCACTTGGGACAGCAGGCAGGTGTGGGTTTTTTTTGTTGTTACAAAAATGTGCATTCTTAGCTCATTACCCTTCCTGGAGAAATTAACCACTTAGTGTGGGCAGGAGGATTTTCTTACACTGTTCTTTCTGGTGGAGAGGTCTGTTAGGAAGTGGGGGCTGGTTTTAGCTTCCCTGCCACTGTTTGAGAGGGGCAGGTGGAGTTTTAGCCCTGCCTCAATTACATTTCTGCACTGTTGAACCAGGTGTGGGGCTGTGAAGGGCTGAGCACAGCTGTGCCAGTGTTATGCTTGGATCCCCTGCGTGGGTGTTTGTGCAGGAAAAGCCGTGTGACTGAGCTGGATAAAAGAGTAGTAGCCAAATCATTGCCTAGTAAATTCCTGGGACTGTATTTCCCTTGTACAAAAATATTTAGAAAGGGAATGTTCATTTTCCCATTTTGAGCAGGAGAAAATGAACTGAGGTGAAATGACAAAAGAACAGTTTGAAGAGGGAGTGGGGCACAAGGAGATGCTTTGAAATCACACACACACTTGTCTTCCATCTACAGTTTCTTGGATCCAGAAAATGAACCTAGGCCTCATTTCCATTCATACTAGTTTTTCAAAATGGTTTTGGAATAACTAAAAAAATCCTCCCAAAACAAACCTATCAAAACACTCTACAAAACTATTAAAAAAGTTTTTAAAAAGAAGCTATTCAGGCTTTATAGGTTGTTCAACAAGCATTAAGTAACAATGTGAATTATTGCGAGTGTAATTTTTCAATTATTTGCTTAGTGTATAAAAGACTTTTTTTTTTTTTTAAATTAAAGCTGTTTACTGGATCTTCTCCCACTCTGCCAGAAGAAAACATTGATTAATGTCAAGCCTAGGGATAACTTTGGTTCAGTCTCTACAGAGATCTGATAATAGTGATGGAAATTAAGTAGAAATTCTGGTGATGTAGCTCTGTATGTCTTGCACTTAGCTTTAAAACTGACTGTATTTTTCAGTGAGTTTTGGTGAAGGTTCCAGATGAGTTTAGTCATCTTCTTGTTATTGGAGTTGAGAAGGTAGAAGTAGATGAGTTTTTAAGGATTTTGGAAATAAATGTATGCAACTTCATTAGCTTAAATCTGTTTCAATGTGAACAGGATTATCTGTGTGGCTAAGTCAGTAATACTAGCTATATTAGTGTGTTTTGGTCATGTGAATTGTCCCAGTGAAGTGTGTATATATATGTCTGATAAGAAATATTTGACACTCTTCAAACATCAGAATGAAATGTGTTCTTGAAAATGCAGTTGTTAGTGGGTAATGGTTGAACTTGCAGGCTATTCATTCACAAGATTTTTGTGCCACTGAAGGCAGGAATAACTGTTCCTTTGGAGAAGTTTCAAACATGTTCTGTGTAAGGACTAAAGCATCAACTCATAGCATGGATAGACAAAATTGTGATTCATCAGCAAGTAGTACAGCAAGGTATCTCATGAAAAATTTACTTCTGCTTCCAAGTGTCAAAACTACTTCCTGCAGAGTTTACAGGTAAAACTAGTTCCTGTCCAGCTGTGTACCAAAGGATGGAGCTCCAGAAGAAAAATTTGTTCACCATTAAGTAACTTCTAATGTGTAGAAATACTTTCAGAATAGGGGGAAAAACCCAAAATCCTGGGAACCTGGGACTTAACTGCTTTTAATGTTTTGGATTCAGTCACTGTTGTGTTAATATTTGAGGACGGACTAAACACTGAGAAAACTAAACATACATCCTGCCTGCAACACCAATTAAAACAAGAAGGCCACCTACACTTGGTGGGGGGAATGGCTTCTTTTGACAGCAATAAGCAGAAGTTACATCAACAGTGGATGTACAGAAATGTTTTTTGCTCTGCTGTAACTATTCAAAAGAGAAAATGAGCAAAGTTTATGTACTGGTGGCTGAGGCCGAGTACTGCAAATGCTTGTGCTTTTGATTTCTCTCGGTTAAACATCTTGTAGGCTTGTCTGTCTTGGGGCTGTTGGGAAAGTGATGGATTTAGTCCTTTGGTCTTGGGTTTCCTGGGGCTTCCAGTACTGAGAGGTGTACATTCTTTCCCCTTTTGTCTAATTTCCTCCCTTTTGAAGTGGAGATCAGGCTTCCATTGAAAGCAGAGGTTGTCCAGATACATGGCATATGAACATCTGACTTTATTTGTGAGTACATGAAAGGCTTTTATTAGTTTCTTTTAACATTTCTGTCTCATAATATCATCTTAAATCACACTCTGAAATGAAATCATAATAGTTGCTGTCTAGATTCCTTGTGTGTTGTAGAAAGCTTAATGCCTTATGTACAGGATCTCTCAAGGCCTAGCTGAAATTTCAGCTGCATTGTCTTCCATATGTTTGGAAAAAAACCCTTCATCATCTGCATCCAATTTAGCAGAGAGTTGGAATGCCGGAAACATGTTTTTGTTCCTGATGAAATACAACTGCAAGCACTGTGCGAGCGAAAGCATCACATTGGCGTTGTTCCTCTGGGCAAAGCAGAGATGTCCAAGTTTTAGCTGCTTTTGTTTGTTGGTGGGTTTTGGTCTGTATCTCTTGGGTGTGGGCTGAGCCTGCAGTGAGCCCAGGACGAAGCCATCGGGTCAGCTGTGGTTCCACTTAGCTCTTGGAGCAGGGCAGGGGAGCCCTGCTGCTGCTGCTCTGCTCCTGCTGCAGGTACCTGTGTGGGCATCTCACATGCTGAGTGAGCCAGCTGCTCCTGAAGCTTTCTCCCACATCCTGGCAAAGGACACTTGGTGATGTTTGATATCTCAGTAGCTGATACTGAAACACTTCAGCAGCCTTGGTGCACAAGGTAGGTAGGTGATGCTGCTCTAATACGGTGCCTAGGCACAAATAGCAACTGGATTAGCAATTTTCCTGTTTGTTTTGCTGAAACAAACAGGCAGTTTGATCATCCTAAGAGGCAAAATGTGTTGGTGCTTGTAGGCATTGGTGCATTTTGTATGTGTTTTGCCCAGATTCCTTTAGCAGCCTATTGCTGTGTAGCTGAATGCCTTCCACAAACAATGTCTGACATCTGTTATCTGTGCTGGATTGTTTTTCTCTGTGTCAACTTGAAAATTGTATGTATAAAGCGACTTTTTATTTATTTGAAACTTTCAGGGCATTTGACTGTTTTGTTAGGAAATGCTAGGTCAAATAAATGTTTTTGATGAGTCTCGTTGTTTACACTTAACAGCTCTGAAGCGGTACCAGCAGTAATATGTCTTCAAAAAGACAAAGGCCTTAGGAATAATTGAAAACAAAAAAGTGAAGAATTAGAAAACCTTTGCCAGAGCTAATATAAGAAGAGAAGTCAGGTCACAAGACAATAATCAGGGCATCTGTTCTGCAAACTCCCAAAGCCTGAAGTTCTTTGTGTTTTCTAGAAAACCCAACTGTTGCTACAATGTTGTCTATTTGCCTTGACTAATCTGTTTTGTTAAAAGGTTAATTATCTTTTTCCATTTGTAAAGGTTGAAATATTGTCTTGAGAACCACTGTGTCTGTTGGAAGAGAATCTGAAAAATCCTACTCCATCTGCATCTGTTCTAATTTAACTTGGTTCCTAAATTTGGGTGAATGATGGATCAAGCTGGTAACTATGATAGCTGGTAACCAGACAACTCTATGTAAAAATTTCTTTCAATGGGGTTGATACCTGGAGATTTTACCTTATTAGAAGGTAACTTAGAAGAGCAGAGTTAACTTTCAAATCGTTGTCTAAGAGCAAATGAAAAAGTAAGGGTGTAGTTACAGTTGCAGATACAGAGAAAAACAAAGTATGAATTTACTAGGTGGCTGGATTAATTTAAACGCCTTACACTGTGTGTTCTGTAGTATCTGTTCTAGAGGTTGGTTGTGAGTATGATTCCTTGGTAAAAATTGTCCATAACTGGTAGTTATAAAATAATAAAAGTTGCAGTTGTAGCTTTCCCTCAGCTCTACTGAACTGGCTTTGCAAATGGAATAAACTGTGGTGCTGATTCTTGTAGCACTCAACTCATGTAATTCATACTTTCCCGAATGCATCTTATTCTACAAAAAGAAATCCTCTATCAATCTGTGCTTTGGAAAATAAGGAGCTGGTTGAGTTTGTGAGATACTGATTTGAACTTCATTTGGTTTCCTGCACTGATGAAACATGTTGCTTTTGAAATGCAGGATGATGTTGGTGCAGGTCATAGATAACCTCAAGGTTACAAGCAAGGCAAAAAAGGTGTCCTTTACTTCCTTGTGAAAATAAAGAACAAAAAAATGAAGAAAGTAACAGTGCAGAGGTGATGGTCATATGGAGAGAGATGGGGCATTTTTGGGATGTGGGTGGCAAGGCTTCTCTGCTGTTTTGACTACAGTAATGTGAAACAGTAAGGCCTGTCTGACTGGAGGTGATAACCTCCTTTCCCTTGGGCACACTGATGTGATCCTCTGCAGATAGTGACTTGCATAAAACACAGACTCCTTACTGTGAAGAGAGTTAATAGGAAAAGGTAGATTTTTCTGGTTTGTTCTTGATGCTACTTTATGCTGTTAATGACCTCTGTCATTCATAGCAGGAGAAATTTATATTCTCAGGATACCTTGCCTCTCTTAAATTAGATTAATTGAAAAAATTGAACTCTGTAGACATGAACATACTCAGCACAGTCTCAAAGTGGCTACACATCTGGGACTTGCCGTCTTTGGATTATTTTTCTTCTGCTTTTGCATCTATTTTTCTGAAGTGTTAGTCCTAGTTAATGTCACACTCTCTTTTTGTAGCCTGCCTAAAACCTGTAGTGTGCCCAATGTTGTTTGCTAGTAGTTGGTGCTTTTTAAAAAAAAAAAAAAAAGAAAGAAACCAAACAAAATGTTTTCTTATGTTTTATATAGGTAAGTAGCATATACGTGTTTGCTGTTTTTGAATCCTTTTAGGTGAATAACTTTGTTTTCCCTTTTTTCATTTTGGGTGTAGCAATGTCCATAAAAGATGCATACATGTTTTCAGCTGGCTTTCAGGTCACTGAAGGGAACCAGTTACTTGCTGAAGTGTGCTTGACTTTAGTTCTGCTTCTCCTTCAGCTCACATAGCACAGTAGTGACCAGAAAGTGACACGTGAACATAAAATGCTTTCAGGGGAAGGCACGTTCACCTTTTAACTGTGGATTATGATGGGGGGGAGTGTGAAGGCTGTGGATGCAACACAGTAGAGTTGGCTTTGCTTTTAATGGTTCCTTCAGTACAAGCTGGAAAAGTAGGTGTTATTATCCATGCACAGATTGACCTTTTAAAGGATAAGGACCCCATGAATTTATTCCATTCCCCCACATGAATTCATTTTAGAGTCGATAGTGTTGGTGCTAATTGAGGAATTCAGGGACAGTATTCACTTCACTTAGAGCTTTACTGGAAAGGGCAATGCCCCAATGGTGTTATTTTTCATTTACTAATACATGACAATTTTTCGTTTACTAAAACAATTTATGTGGCAGGACATACACAGTGCTGCTTTCTGAAATACGTAGGAAGGACTGTGGACTCTATTTTTCTGATGTAAACTTGTTTTTAAAAAAGTGAAATGTTAGTTCCTTATGTATGAATTCATGCTTTTCCTGGGCAGAAGATGGAAATGTCAACTAGAAAGTAATGGTGCTTATTTAGAGTTGGCCTTTTTAGTGCAAAGACACACATCTGCTTTTAAAAAATTTGACTATATTGTCTCCAGTATTCTAGCATGGAAATTTATGTCAGTATGGTTAATGTTTTTAAGTGACAGAGGCAATTACCATTTACAGAAAACATTTCTGAACAGCATTAAAACTATACTGATTCCTGTTTAAAAGTAGGTCTATTTAAAGTTTAGGTCCTGCTGGGGTTGGCACAAAGAGAGGACACAAATCTTGGCTCTGGTACTAAGTTTAGTAGGAATGGAAGCAGATGCACCTCTGAGGTTGCCAAGTGTGAGCCTTTGGTTCTGACTTGCTCATGTTTATTTGAGTTGGGACGGTGCCAAGATACTCTCTGAGGCTGGGTGGGTGCTCACTACCTGTGTACAGTATGTGCCTACCTACTTAATATCCATGTACTCCTCTGGATGCATACAGGACAGCTGGGGAATGGGCATGGTAATGCTTTTACAGTTTTCAGTGCTGGCACAGGCTGTAACTCTGTCAGTTCCTCAGATACACTGGGGCAGGATGCTCCCACATGCACATCTGTGATGCCATGATACTTCTGGGAAACACATGGAAGTGGGAGAGAGTTGCTGCAGAGGGATCTCTCAGCAGATCACCAGGTGCTGCTGTTACTTGAACTTCTTTGTACTGAAAGGGATAAACATTATATTGTGCATAACCCACAAGGGGAAGTAATTTTGCATGAAATGTTCATAGCAAATACGTTCAAAATAAGTCTGTGGATTTCTGTTTGTCAAATGTGAACTAATGTAAGACTTAAAAGGTCACTGTGGGCTAAGTTGAGGTGGGTTGAACCTTTCTTTGTTTCCCCTGAGGCTTCTATGGAGGCACTGGAGATAAGGTTTCTCCTGCTCTGAACATCTGAGTATCCAGAGATGTTGCCAGCCAGTATGTGCTGTGTTAATCTTGTTGCTGAAGTTGGGGCTTTGCTGGGACTCCATTTGCTCCAAGAGAGGAGCTTGAAGTGTGGTGCAGGCAGCAAATACTTGTCTTTCTTTCTCCCACTCCCCAGCAACTACAAACTCTGTGCAGAACCTGTGAGCTCTTTGCATTGCAAGTACTGCAGTAGATTTGGGAGGCTTTTGCTGCTGTAGACAAACTGGAATGTATTTTTTCTGCTTGGCAGTATATTTAGTGAATGTCACTTGTAGCATCTTAATTCTCTTGGTCAGTTTTACAAGGTATGTGCAAGGCCTGAACTGGTGTGAACTGGACAACATGGAAGGTACTGTTGTGTTGGATTTCCTAAAAAAGCATTCAGCCTTGTTTCATTCTCAGTGATTCACTCTCAGAGGGCTGCTGACATCTGTACTCAGATGTCTTTTGCCACCAGTCCCTGAGAACAAAGAGTAGTGCTAGCGATTATTTTTATACTTTGAGAGATCATCTGTTGAGATCATGCTTGGGCACAGTTCTTAATCAATTCTTTTGTAAGTAAAGCCAGTATGTGCTGAAGTATTCACCACTCACATGGGTGGGCATTAAGTTACTTTTAAGCTGTCTTTACAACCACTTTCTCCATGTCAACTATGAAGCTGTAAACAGGGTTTATGTATTTCCAGTGTCAGATATTCAGAGGCAGCATTACCCTTTGGTTGGAAGAAACATCTGGGACTTGAAATGTCTTTCAGCTGTTCCAGATGCTGCTTTTGACTTGCTCCCTGACCTTTTCACTGCTCAGTATTTCAGCTCCTGAGACCTGTCAGCTGTTCTGCATTTTTTTGTCCATCTTGCATCATTTGACCCTTTCTGCTATCAGAGGCTCTTTATTGCCTTGTCTGTAGTGTAAGCTTCTCCAGATAGCTACAGCTGATCTTCTGCTGTATGCAGTTTACCTCTAGCATTGCCAGTTGTGCAGAATAAGACACTAGAAATGGGAGTCTGGGCGGAAACCTGGAAGGATAAGGACCACTCCATTCTGTTCATAGTATAGTTTTGAGTTGGGAGGGACCTTTTAAAGGTCACCTAGTACAACCCCTCTGCCATGAGTAGGGACACCTTCACTGTTCAGTCACTTTGGTAGCAGCAACCTTGTCTTGCAACTGTGTGCTACCATGAGAGGAAAAAGATGAGGGGATATATATGTAATGGGTAACATGGAAAAGCATAGCAGAGATGATGTTAACCTTGGAAGTTGTTTCTGAAGTTGTTCAAAACTCTTTCCTGTGCTATGATGTTTTGCAGCCACTCCTAAATCAGGTATGGTATATCTTTCCTTGGGAAATGATTCCTAGACAGGTGGTGTGCAAATTGTGTGCCAGTTACACCACTCTTCTATAGGTGGAATCCATCTCCACTCAAAAAAGTTAGTGGGATTAGGAAGTGATGGTGAGAACCAAGTGTCTTTTCTAGGTGTCAGAATCTGTGATCAAAGTCCTCTTAGCAGTTTTATTACGGCTCCTGCTGGCACAGCAGTAGTGGGGAGGACAAGAAAGGAGAGAGCTGCTGTGTGGATTTACACAGAAGAGGACTGAATGGCAAGGGCAGCAAAAGGTAAAGCTGTGAAAATCGCTCCAAATGCCAGTCTGACAGTGTGATGCTGCAGTAACAGAAGGGTTGCAATTGCTTTGCTTTTATACAACCATGCGTATGTTTACTAACACTAGTCATTATCACAGGAAATAAATATACACACGCAGAAGTGGATGTTTTCAAAAGTGCCTGACTGAATTTGTTAACTAATTCCTGTTGTAATTCACAAGAAGCTGAATGTCTTCTTATATTCTTTATAAATCCCCAAATCCTGCTTTATTTGGACTGTTTATACCTGTGTTTGAATTCCTGTAAGAAAACAGTAGGCACGTGAGGGTGTGTCTGATCTAAGAATATGTCTTAGAAGGTTCTGACATGAAAATGCAAATTAGGTACTAAAGAGTTGTGTTTGAACAAGGCCCTAATTTTCTGGCAGAATTATTGGGTCTCAGTTTTTGAACTGATCCCAAAATGTATTGAATAGTAATGGATGTCTTTCCCTCAGCTTCACCAGGCAGTGAATATTACTTGTTGCGGTTTGACTGCTGATAAGACTTCTCACAGTTTTTTATTGCATAAGGAGTAATTATTTAGGCCTTAGAATTAAAATTCTTTCAAGCAAGATATATTCAGGCTATCCCTGTTAGAACAAAAGTGGGAGTGAGGAATGCAGGACAGCCATATGATCTGTGCCTAGGGATGTTACTGCCAGTGGTACAAGAGGTTTCTCAGATGTCTTGGAGAACCTCTTGGATAAATGTATAATGTCTGTTCTAAAAGGTTCTGGAGGAAAGCTACTGGCAAGTGCCCTGCTGACGGTTTTGGAAAAGGACAAGGCAGGAATGCTGTAAAATCTCTCCACAGTGACAGAAACTGAGACATTTTCCCTGCAATGTAAAAATGCTAAGCACAAACAGAAACACAACTCTCCTATTAAGTATTTTTTTACCTCTTTGCCATGTTTTTCCTTCCATGTGCAATATCCCATTGACACAAAAGATGAGTACTGATTGGAGGTACCCTGTTGGTGGGAAATAGGCCAGTTGTCTGCTTCCTGCAGCTATTACTTAGAAGCTCATGCATCTGTTGCAGCAGAGATTCAGGTGTCTTGGGATGTCTCATGAGCAAGATGAATGCTGACAGTGTTTTCATGTACTAAATAATTTTAAGAAGTTGCTACTCAGCAAGACAAAATCAACAATAAATTGAAAGGAAACTCACTGGTCAGATGCAGCAACTCTGTACCTGAAAGGTACCAATAAATTCAGACACACTCTGTATAGATTGTTTTAAGTAAGGAGAAGGGAACCCAAAACTGGACATCACTTGGCAAAATGTGTAGGTGCTGAAGTATTAATCTAATTTTACATAGCACCATTGTGTCACAAAGACTTTTATGAATTTAATTGTGTATGTGTATTTGGCAGGTGCCTTCATTAATGACCAAGCCAATTGTTGCTGCAAAATTGCAGCCTCTTCCTGGCTATCTGTCCATGTTTCTGGTGTAGAGAAGTCGTGTCTGTGCAGTGTTGTGTGTGCCTGTTCTTCAGTGAGAGCAAGGGAATTAGAAGAGACAGGGTGAAAGAGCATGGATGTGGGGTGGGCACTATGGCAGCTTCCCACATTTATCCATTCTGTGCTGGGCTGACATTGGGCTGCAAAGAACTGCTTTTGGGCAGTGGTAGAGATGAAGAGTTACTGGAAGTGAACTCTGCTGATGTTGTGCATGCTTGAAATGTGCTATCTTGGCCGTGAGAAATTTCTCTGAGAAGAAAAACAGTGACTGCAAACCACCGAGGTTTCTTGCCAAACAGATCATCTTCCTGCAGTCCTCTGACTGTTCTTGTAACTGGATTTGGTGTGCTTTAATGAGTTTCTCTGACTATTTCCTGGCAAAATGCTGGGGTCTGGGGGCGATGCCCGATTCCATAATTGAAGTATTGAGTGAGTGGTAGCTGAGGAGAAACATTTCCCTCCTTTCCGTGCCTGCTGCCGGCACAGACCTTCCACATTGGCAAGGAGAACATAAGTGCAGTTAGTTGCCTTCTAGACAGACCAAGTGAGAGAGGCAAGTGGCTTTAGGGGAGCAGAAAAACATTGGAATGAGGCCAGCAGTGGTAGGTGGTGATGGTCTCCATGGACTAGGAGATGTTGATGCAGAGCCAATGTGTCAGGGAACATTTCTCATTTTGTTTGCTTTGCACTCCTGATGTCCAGACGAGCCCAGGAGAGTGAGCCCACAGCCAGCCCCAAATGAATATATTGTATAGAATTTATTCAGTTCTGGTCATTACCTAAACTGGAGGCTGGCCAAGTCAGTAGAGTTGACTCTGGCAGCAAGTACAAGTTGTGTTTCCTGTTGAGAAGATGAGTTTGAGGAATATTCTCATTTAGTGCTGAAAATGCATGGCTTTCTGCCCCTTCTTATGAGATCAGGAGGAGTTGGAGTATGTTGATGTAATTCCACACTTTGTCATGTGTTGTTTACATACTGTTTGCACCTCGCTGCTCTCTGCATGAGTGCCAGCACCCTGATATTTCTGCCATTTATTTTTATGATCTTAGTGTTGAAACAGCTGTAAAAACAAGTGGTGAAAATGAGCCAGCTGCTGGAATTTCTGATTCCAAGTCTGGTTTGTAGTAGGCAGACATTGATAGGGAAGGATATATGAAAAGCAACAAATAAACTTAATCTCAGGACCAAATGCAAACAAGTTAGATGGCTGAATTTTTAACTGCTGAAGAATTAAATCACTAATGAATGAAATAATAGTGATTTTTTTTTTAATTTTTTTTTTTTTTTATTTGCAGAGCATGTCTAAGTATATAGTACTGCTTTAAAGGAGGGAAGGAGATCTTAGGAGATGTTACACTGTCCTGTGAGGGCTTGGGAACAGTAGACCTATCATCTCTCTTACACCTCATTTGTTTTAATATTGCAGAAATAGTTGGATAGAAGTTTTACCAGGCAAAAGATGGAGATGTATGAACATTTTCCTTGGCTAGATAAAAATCCATATACTTACTCTACACTGGTGTCAGCGCCATTGGCATGTGACTTTGTGGAAGAAAATAAAAAAAGTCTTTCATCCAAGCAGCTAATTGTTTTTCACTTTGGCATTTAGTTTCTTTGTTATGGTCCAAATGTAATAAGTACCTAATGTCTTTAGCACTGCAGTGATACACATAAATACTATATTTATAAAAATCCTCCTTTGTCCCTGCCTTGAGGCTTGCCCAGGCAGCAGAGATGAGCTGATCACCTTAGCAGCTGTGCACCAAGGAGCACAGGGTAGCCTATGTATGGGTAATGGTTTTGTTCCTTTTTTCAGTTGCAGTAATTTGCCTGCTGTTTCCAATGCTTTCCATAAAATATTTGCTAATTCACTTTCTAAGGTGTGACTTAGAGGGCTGCTTCTTGGCATCTACTTTGGTCCAGCCAAAACCCAGCAGCATCCAAGAGATTCCTGCTCATATTCAGAAAATACCAGTTATGAGTTGGGTGCCTTTTGGAGAGAGGGCAGTGTGGTTTGAGGACTTGTCAGCTGGTTGTTTCTTGTTCTTGCAGTTGTAACCACAGACACGCACACAAAAAATCTTCATCTGCTCTGCAGAGAGCCAGACATGTTTGTATGTTTTGTGGTGACACATGGCTCAAGTAAATCTCACAGCACAAGTGTCCTGGGTGGCTCTAGGTGAACCCTAAAGAGACAGGAGAAAGATTTCCTTTCTCTGAGAAGAATACCAAGTGATTTAAGTTTTGATCCTGCAATTTGTACTTTGCTGATACCTCTGTGTTTGTGTTGAGGCCTGTTAACCTTAGTGGCACAGGGCAGTGAGGAGTTGGAATCACAGCAAGCAGATTCCAGGATCCAGCCCAGGGCAGAGATATGAAAACAGACTGTGTGTGGGTATTAAAAAAAAAAAGCTGTAAACACACAACAGAGATGGCAGCTGGGGAAGTTGTTCCAAAGGGGATGTGTGAGCAGTAAGAAGAAAGGAGCCAAAGGAAACAAGGGCTGAAAACCACCTTTGATTGGAATCTATTGATTCCTTCTTGTATTGTGATTTGGTTTATGGTGATGTAGCACTATATATTAATTGTCAGAGGGATGGCCTCTTCAGTCCACGAGCGTGTTATCTGCATTACTCATCTGCCTTAGAAGCTGAGTACATCCCTTGGCAATACTGATGCCCATTCATTATGTTCAGTGGAGGTGTTGTTGCTGGGGAAGGCACCCAGAGGAGGAGTGCCAGGCTTGGACTCACTAACCCACTTGGCCAAAGTGAGAACACGAAGCTTCAGTCTAGGTGTTCTTAGTCAGAGATGTCTGCTGCCTGCAGTGTCAACAATATTTCATTCTTTTCCCAACCTGATGTTTGGAAACAAAAAACTACCCAAGAGGCCAGCTTTTCCAGGCCCTAACAGCTGTGCAAGCGCCTGATGAGGCAAGAGATTGCCAGTGGTAGTCTGGAAAGAAGAGAAACATGTTCTTCAAACACTTACAGTAAAATTTCACCATTGATTTTGCACCCCGCTGTGTTTGTAGTCACATTTTATTCTGTTTGGGTATAAACCCTTTGGCACACCTGGGTTTCAGTTTGATTTGAATTTTAACTGGAAATATCAGAACTTGGCAGCTCAAAATCCTGTGTTTGTGCTCTAGACCTAATGGAGGATCAGGAAAAGCCTTTTGACCATGAAGCTTAAGCATGTTACTGCATGATTATATGTAAAAAATCCATCAGGAAGAGTCATGACTGTCCAGAAATGGTTAAAAGTTATAGTTTTAATAAGGCCAAAACTTTGTCAAATTCAGTGCCACAATTCAGATCTAGTTTTGACACAGTTCTTGTGCCTTAAGATGGGCCAAAATTCTTCATGATTTGCCAGATGTCTTTAGTAAATGTCTGGGCACACACTCACTTCAGTCAGGGGTTGCTTGTAGGAGGTGATGTGAAGCTGTTCTTGCATTTACTGCCCCCATTCCTTTAAATGGACTTCAGTAAAATAAAAACAGCAACAATAACAAAGAAAAGAAAAAAAAAAAACCAACAAAAAAACCCCCAAAAAACCCACAAAAAACCCCCCCCAAAAAAAAAACCAAAC
Source organism: Aegithalos caudatus (assembly GCA_013389925.1). Lineage (NCBI taxonomy): Eukaryota > Metazoa > Chordata > Aves > Passeriformes > Aegithalidae > Aegithalos > Aegithalos caudatus. The sequence goes on from WEIU01008730.1 coordinate 470,492, forward strand.
CAAACCCTGCTTGTCTGGTGGGGTAAAATTAAGCTTTGGTGAAGCAGTGGCTTTTTTAACATTCCCTGAAAGCCCCAAGCCTGCCAAGGAATTTTAAATGGGGACTTCCAGTAGTCAGCTGCTTTCCTTAGTCTGAGGAAGTAATCTGAGTTCATTCCTTGTTACTGCATGTAACCCAGTAGAACTCACCTCAAGAAACAGCTGATGTCTTCTTCAGTGCTGGTCAAAATGTTTTGCACAGCAGTTGAACAAAACTTTTGCCTCTTGCCCACTTTTTAGCAGTTCATTACTATTTTAGTATTTTTTATAGGTGAGTATTAGTTCTCTCAGCTGATGGCATGCTGGTATGAGAACAGGCAGGCAGCAAATGCTTTCCTAACACACTTTTGTAGCTGAGGCGTGTTCCTTTTCCAGCTGTGTTGAAAAGAACGAGTCACTGCCTGGATAATAATCTAATTATTTTACCTTTTCCTCTTGTTTGCCCAACAGGAGAGTTGCCCATTCCCAGCATGGAAGAACACAATGGCTCTTCAGAGATCCCTGCCCTGAGCCAAGGGCGGCACGTTGCCATCAAGTGTGGGTGGCTGCGGAAGCAGGGGGGCTTTGTCAAGACCTGGCACACACGCTGGTTTGTCCTCAAGGGGGACCAGCTCTACTATTTCAAAGATGAAGATGAAACCAAGCCCTTGGTAAGTGAAGGGAGGAGATAGGATGGGGAGGTCAGGGAGAAAAGTAAGTTAATGCAAGCAGAATTGTCTGGAGTGTGAAGCGCCAAACTTCTCTATCTCTGTCACTGGCTCAGTGTTGGATTTGGGGTTTTGATTACACTGAGTCAGGGCCTGGCAGTTAATGTGGTTTCCCCATCAGACTCATTTCTAAAACTTCCTTTCCCAGGTCAGATTTTCTCATTTCTGCATTTTAAAAGGAAAGAAGTAAATAGGAAGTCGAAGTAGCAAAAATCATCCAGTCAGATGGACTTGACTGAAGCAGATGAATAAGCTGTATTTGAAAGGATACTGCTTAGTTTGTTTGTTTGTTTGTTTTCCTGCTTACTTCCTGCTTTTTGTCTTCACAAATAAGATCCTAGCCCGAATACATTGCCATCTTTAATATGGAACAGACTGGTGTCTGCCTGCCTGATTCTGTTGTGGTGATTTACTGCTCCTTAACCCTCATCTCTTTTCCTCTTTATTTAGCTTTTTCATCAGCATACTTCAGGGCTGCCTATCCTCAGAGTGCCATAGGAGCAGAGTTAAGTAGTGCTGCCTCTTGGGTCAGGGCAGGCCTGAGCCTCTTGGATAGTAGGGATCTCCTGCTAGCACCTGCAGGAGTATGATAGTCTCATGTATAAATGATTTTCCAGATGTTCTTGACTTTAGAAAAAAAATCTTTGACATCTGTGAGTTACTTCTGTGCAGGTGCTAAAATATGATCATCACACCCATATTTTTTATGGCTGCTAAATTTCTCGTGGTATACCTTTGGTATGGAATTTCACAGGGAGTTCTCAGAGATGTAAAACCCATCTAATCCAGCTTCCTGTATGGAACAGGTCATGACACTTGGCTGAGCTTTACAGCTTGCATTATAGCGCACTTGTTAAGAAAAGCATTCAGTCTTGAGGAAATGGTTTCCAAAGTGTGAGATAATTCCTAAGTACCTCTTTCACAGCCTTGGTAGCTGTTTTCCCTTACAATTATCTCAGATAGTATAGGTTAATCAAATAAGACTGTATATTCACTCAAATTATACGATATGCTGTCTACTGACCTGTGGGATGGCTTCAGAATATCCTGTTGACTTTGCTGCATCCCTTTTATCAAATGGAGGTGGTGATTCTGATCTGCTACTTGTGATAGGTTAGGTAGGAGCTTGTGAAATAACTAAAAGCTTATTTGAATTTTCCACTTTTGTCTCAAGCAAGTTCATAAAGAGATATACAGTAGGGTGGGAAAAGTGCTGAGAGAAGTGTAACTTAAAATATGCCAGTGGGTTTGGAAAATTAATGGGCCTGTCCAAATTAGGATCAGTCAATAGCTCACCTTGGTGCAGCCTTTGAAATGTTTCCGAAGCAAACTGCACAAGTGTCAGTGCCTGAAATATATCCCAGGTTCAATGCTGTATACAGAACTATTTTTTTCCCATTACATTGAAGGGTTTGTTGCATTAGCTGTGACAAGAAAATCACTATGACCTTCTAGGAACCCTGTTGTTCTTGCTGTCGAGAGCTAAAGCAAAGAACTCCACTGATAACATGAATTTTTGATGCACAGGGATATTAGGAAATGGCAAGCATTTTTGGTTATATTGGATCTGTATTTAGGGTAAATATCTCTTTGTTTACTGGTGGATTGTACAGTCTGTACAATAATTCTTTTAGACAATAATATAATGGGAGAAAGTTAATGATGTTTTGTTTCAAATCAGATTGTAGTTCTTATTTTGCTTGCTGGTTGGTTGTGTTTGCAAGGAGGCAGAGAGTAGTGATTACTTGTACTGAGGAATATTCTAATTGCACACCTTGTGTTGTGTGTGTGTATATGTATATTTATAGATGGTGGGAGAACTATTTGAGGAGAGGACAAGACAAGCCAGTGAGCTTATGTTCATGTGAATTAGAGAAAAGCAGAATCCGGTTTCTGGTGCAAATTCAGCAGGTGTCCTGAGCACCAGTCTGCTTAAATGTTTGGGCTTGGCCTTTGTTCAGTCTTTAACAGATATTATGCCATGATGTTTGTGTTTTTGAAAGTGAGGGAGATGTGAATGGAACCGAATTTTAGAAAAATACTATCATCTGTCAGACTTTATTCTCCAAGTGACTGTGTGTAATGGGAGTAAAGAGAAGCAGGAACATTTTGTGTCTAAACCATCAGTAAATGCTTTGGAATTCCTGAAGCAGGCTCATTTCCTGCTAGTAACAGAGATAGGTACCACATATGCTGTAGTCAGTGTGTGTACATCTCCTTGGTGTCAAGGCTATTAAATTTAAAAGTCATTAACTATCAGTATGAGTGTGGGGAATTGCCTCTGCCAACCTGTGCCTACAGGCACACGGAGCTAGTGAAGAACAACAGAAGAAAAAGCAATGCACAGCTGTTACAGTCAAGGTCAGTGAATTGTCATTGATTCTTGATTATCATCAGACACATGAATCTTTTCCTTGTAATGTTCTATCAGTAAATTAGCATCTATCTTTTGCTCTGATATCCCTGAAATATCTCTTAGGATCTGGCAAATATGGCATTTCTATTTACTGAGGATGTGTGTTTGGATAGCAATAATCTGGATACTTCCACAGGACAAAAACAATCTTACAAACAAGTGAGCAAGCCTTTTGAAGGAATATAATCTGATTTCTGATAGATCTGTATTATCTCTACTGCTTGGAAGTGATAATGGATTTTGCTTTCTTAATTCTTTTTACTGTTCTGTGCTTTGGAAGGCTATTCCTATGCTAGATCTCAAGGTCAGCTCTCCGAGCTTGAAATGTGGGCAGCTGAAAGAAAATCAGAATTTAGCATTCTCTATTCCACAGTACAGCTGTTGTTTAAATGCAGCCCATGAAAATTAATGTCTTTCTTTATTCTCCCCTATGGGTAACCTCTCCAGCTGTGTCAGGGTTGACATGGTCCTGACTGAAGCTGGGAGGAGGAAGTCAGTGCTGGCTCACGAGACATCGTGCTTTTTCTGTGGTTTTGTGAGCAGCAGAAGGGAGATTGGAAGCATTATCTCCTTTTTGCAGCTTTGCTGTCTCACTCTCCCGGTTGTTACTGAGGAAGTGGGAGCAAAGCTTGGTAACCTGTACTGGTGGAACATCACTGGCATTAGGTTGTAAATGAACAAAACGGGACAAGCTCACCCAGTCTAAACAGCATTTGAGTTTCAGGCACCTCTTTAACGTTGTTGAGACTCAGCTTGGTTTATGGACTTGAATTTGAGCTGTGTACAGCAGAGAGACATTGAGAAGCTATGAATAGCCTTCAGGAAACACTTTTGGTGTATGTCTGAAAGCTGACAAGCATCTGCTGAACAATTTGCCATGCAGTTTTTATCCTCAAGATCTTTATAAGCTCTTAATAACTGTTCAGATTAAGTAATGCTGGACAGTATTCAGTGGCTCACACTATCTTAGGCCCTGGGATGGGACAGGAGATGGGAGTGTCAATCTTTAATGTGGCATTTGAATTGGTTGTTGACTGAAAGTGAGTTAATGTGAACTGCAGTCTTAAGTACAGGTCTCTGTTTTGTCTGTGAGGGAAAGATGTTCTCTGATGCACAAACAGAATAGATTTTGAAGTATTGCTTTCTCAAAAAATGGTAAAATGAATCGTAGACATGGTAGGAAGGGACTTTAAAGATCGAGTTTCAGCTTCTTGTCACTAATGTCCATTGGGACTCTGAGTCCTTGACCACTACCCTCTGGATGTGACAATCCAACCAATTCCTTATCCACCTAGCAGTCGAACCATCAAATCCATTTCTCTCTAATTTAGAGAGAAGGATGTTGTGGGGGACCATGTTAAAAGCTTTATAGAAGCCCAAATAAATGATATCTGTAACCCTCCCTTGTTCACTGATGGAGTCACTCCATCACAGAAAGCCACAGGGTTGGTCAGGCAGGACTTGCCCTTAGTGAAGCCGTGCTGGCTGTCTCAAATCACCTCCCCATCCTCTGTGTGCCTTAGCACAGCTTCCAGGGGGATCTGTTCTGTGACATTCACAGCACAGAGGTGAGGCTCACAGGCTGGTAGTTCCCAGGGTCCTGCTTTTTGCTCTGTTTAAAGGTAGGTACAAAGTTTCCCTTTTTCCAGTCACCTGGGACTTCACCTGACTGCCATGGATTTTAAAGTACCATAGAGAGTGGCTTGGCAACTGCATCAGCCAATTCCCTCAGCACCCTGGGATGGCTCTTAAGGGTCCCACAGACACATGTACATTCATGTTCCTTGGTGGCCATTAACCTGATTTCTACTTACAGAAGGAACTTTGCTCCCCCAGTCCCCATCCTCCACTGGAGATGCGTGGGAAGAGAAGTTGCCCCTGAAGACTGAGGCCAGGAAGCTGAGTACCTCAGTCTTCTCATCTGTTGTTAACAGTGTACCAGGGTTGTTTATTGGGGTGGGTACACCTTCTTTGACCTTCCCTTTTTGGTTAGCATACTTGTAGAAGCCCCTCTGTTATTCTTGGTGTGTCTTGCCAGGTTCAGTGCTTCCCATTTAATGCAATTTGTGTAAAAATTTCATCGACCGATAAATCCATTTAATAGCATTAATAGGCAACTTGATAAACTACAGTTGCATTTTTAAATTAAAATCAAGCTTCTAATGAATGTAAATAGAAATTACTATGATAATTACATAGTTTGTATCTTAGCCTGTCAGGGAAAATCCCTCAGCGTTAGTATTGCACATGATTAAATATTGAGCATTATCGTTTTTTATAAGTTAAAAGGGAATGGAAAACATTTCTGTGTGGAGGGCAAAAACCTAATTGTACATACACTTGAGAAGTGCATCACAAGAACTGTGATCTCTCCTTGATGCCTAGAGCATTTTCAGTCAAGGGAAATCACAGTATGCACTCTGGTCCTTGTCTCTGGGAGTCAACAAGAACCAGCTTTTGTGTGAATACTGACGAGCAGCACTGCAAGCAAAACAGCTTCTCAGTAGATTTTGCTTTAATTTTTAAGAGCAGCCCCTTCAGTCCTGCTGAGGGAAGGATGTAAAGCACCAAGTCCACATTTGGCTTCATGGGCCTTGCTTGGAAATCCACAAAGCTGATCCAGGGACTTGATGTGAAAACCGTAGAGAATGTCCAAGCCACTGATTTTTTAATTTTTCCATTTCTAGGCAAAACAGTTGTTATTAACCTAGGAAAGTAGAAACCATTTTGGGATGGACATATGCTGCAGGGTGAACACTTGCCTGTGCAAACCTATTGTAAACTTTAAAGGGAGAATTTAATCAAATGAAATTATGCAGGTGTCACAAGAAATGGGAGGGTGGGGGGNTGTCCCTAGAAACTTAATATACTGCATAAAGTTAAACAGGATTTTCTTGACATCAGTAGTGATGTTTTCCAGATATCCACCTATTTTCCAGGAAGACTTTCTGCTATTAGATAGTAGTGAATATGGAACTTAACAAAGCCTCAGTGAAGAAGTCCATCAGAAAGTACATGTTAAATGGCTCACATGAATGTGGTAGAATGGAAGGTGAAGGGAAAGGCCCAAAACTGCTTTGGGTCCTTTTAATGGGTGTTCTGTGAATGGCTCCTTAATTGTATGGATATAAACAGGCTTCTGCAACTAAAGCAGTGAAATCTCTGGAATACAGCCACGGGTTATCAAAGGAGAGGTCTTAGCTTTTACATGCAGTAGAAAGTTCTGTTATTTCTGATGCTTTTATAAGTGTTAAAGTAATTTACTGCTGCAGGTTTCAGCAACTTACTCATAGAGACACATTTTTTTTACTCCAGTGACTTACGTAAGTGCTTTTAGAGACAGTGCACTTTGGTCAGTAGATACCCATGGGAATTTAGTACGTGAGAGATTAGTGTGATAAGACTGAGTTTATTTGAAACCAGGGTGCTTCTAGTGCCATTATTCTGTTGCTGGGGAAGGGTTTCTCAAATTCACAGGACTAAATTTCTGTTCTCAGCCTGAGACAAATAGCAATAAGATCCATCACTGAGGTACTCAACTTAGAGGTGATCAGATTCCAACTTTAATCCCTTTTCCTACTTCTTTCAGATCAAGAATGTGAACTTGAATTTTCAGTAGTTGTTCTTTGTTTTGTTCCTTTAAAAACTTTGAGTCTTTGGGCTTGGCCCAGTAGGAATCTTACAGAATTTCACAGGAATATAAAAGATTTTTCCTCAAGCATTAACTATCACATTAATTACAGGAGTGTTACTAAATACTGTGCAAGGTTATGGAGTCTGTGCCAAAATCAGGTAGTTCTTGCTCCATGCTTTGCCCCAGTTTATGCAGTTGAAAATTCAGTTCCCCTGTGAGGATGGTTTTTAGGTTTGAGTGCAATGCAAGGGGTATTCAGTGTCTCTTTTAGTCAGGTTTGTGTGCAGCAGTTGTGTCATTGCTGTGACTGTACTGGCAACATCTGCAAGCTGCTGTATCCTGCTATTATACCAATTAGTTTAAATCTGTGCATGCTTCATTCCCAAGGGCTTGGAGCCTTTCATGCTCCCTGAACTTGACTGAGTTTTCAAAACAGTTCTCAGGTGCAGTCTTTTTCCTTCTTGTATTGCTGCTCTTTTTCTTCAGATCCAGCTCTGGCTCCCACTTGCCCTGGGTCTTCCTTTGCCTCTGAATGCACTGGCTGGTGAAATGACTGTGCCCCTCTCCTCTCCCAGTGCCTGGAACATTCATAAAGGGCCAGCTTATATGGTTGTTCCTCCCTGGCATGGTTCAGTGTCTCCATCCCATTTGCCAACTTGGAAGATAACAGATTAAATTGTTGCCTTCCTATTCCCCATGCTCCCAGCATGCTTGCTCCCTGAGTAGATCTTCAGTTTAAACTAAAACTAAAAGTTTGTTTATCCCTTAATCAGCCTTTTTAATACATTTTGTTATCCACCCTATAACAGTGGACCTAGATGGCATGTCAAGCTATGCAAGCTGAGAATGCATCTATCTCATTTTAGGCCTTAGAAAACAGGTCCAATGAGTTTCAAAATTCACTGGAAGGAGACAGCTTTGTAGATGGGAAATATCAGCCTTCCATGGTGTTTCAACTTGTGCATTCCACAGGAACTTTTTCTTGTTACAACCCAACCCAAAATGCAGGATGGTAAAGAAAAGATGATCCCATGTGAGTTTGACTGTTTGTGTGGCAGTCAGTACTGCCCCAGGTCCTATTTCAGAGCTGTTTGGGAACAATAAATGCATGTTCCCATACTTGTGTATTTTTAATCAATCCAAACTGGAAAATTAGTTCCAGTAAATATTTTTATAATAGAACAAAGCAAGAATGCCTTGTGGCACTGACCGAAAGTGCCAGCACCATTGACCCATGTGTGTGCATTCAGAGCTGAAGCTACCATGTGTTGTATAAACTGTGTGTGTAATTAGACTCAGCCAACACCTGCTGTTAGATTGGAAAAGAGAGGCACTCTAATAAGATGTAAACTGGCCAACAGCTTAATTTCAGGTCTTGGCTGCCAATGCATCTGCCTAGTCCAAATGTTCAGAGGGCTGCCCCCACCTTTCTCTTCCTGGGACCAGGGAACAGGCTTGTTTGTAAAAGCTTGCTAATGCTGAAGTTGAACCCTGAGTGTGCTTCCTTGCATTTCATGGATGGCCAAGATTTCAAAATGTAAGAACCTGCTATGTGGTACAGGGCTGCTTTTCCATTGTGGTGGGGCTGCCCAGTCTGTAGCTCTCTTGAGCTCTGTATTTCCCTTTATGCTCACACCATCCATCCCTCTCTCCTTTCCTCTCTGCTTCTGACTCATGCCAGGGTTTGGGAAAGGGAAGCAAGGGAAGATACTGTCCTTTGCTTTTTTCTTGTTGGCTGCTAAATGAATGTGAGGAGTAAGGATGGTGTCAGGCTAGTTTAAAAAAAACTCCCTGATGTTATGTTGGATGTTTGTTATGGATTGTCTTCTTACTACCACCACCTTGTATGAAAGACATTGATCTAAATTCCTGATCCTGTTGGTGGTTTTATGAACTTCAGTGCAGTGTGCAATGCCTTGTGTCATACTCAGTGAGACAGCGGTGGTCTGCTCTAGATGTTTCTCTCTAGATTTCCTTGCTTAAGAGAAGCAGTAAAGCAACTAATATGAATACTGCTACATAACACCTGTCAGGCCATAGGATGAAATTCTGTGAAAATCAGCCTCCAGATTCATCTTTCAGTAAACTTAATGCTTTTTCTGTCAAGCATATGTGGAACCTTAACCATTGTAAAATTTGATCTTTTTTCACGCTCCATTACTTTGGGCAGTAGAGGCTATCTGATGAGTCTCTCTTATTTAAGGGCAAACGTGGGCTAATGAATAGATGAGGATGTTTTGTTTTGGAACCTGAGAGCTGAAATTCAGTAACATTAGATCAACTCATAACCTGAAGTTGCTGTTGATAGCTTTTAGTTTAGCATATACTATTAAGGGAAATTTGAGGCTGGGAAAGTTCAGCTCGTTCTGTTACTTTGTGTAGGCCACAGTTAATGTCCCCCCCCAAAAAAGAAATCCTAGGTGTTTTTGCTTGTTTCCTTGCATATTGCTAAGGGATTTACTTAATGTTGTTGCTGCAGTAACTGAGAACTTATTCTAGCAATAATTTTTAGCACTGATATCAACTTGATTCAGATGGACTGCATAAATGCTATTACATGGAAAATTACATGAATCCTAGATGAATTTGAGCACAGCAACATGGTGAAGATGTGCTATCTAACATGGACACTGTGGGCAAGAAAATCCTTCCTCTGTGTGTTGGTTGTTAGAGCTTTTGGGCTACCACGTGTTCCCTGACGAGCTGAGCCAGACATTTCAAATCCCTTTGCATGGAACAAGTTTATGAGAATGGCCTTCACAGGTGGTATTTGTGTTGGCAGCCTCACAAGGGAGTCCAGGGGTTGAATAGTAACAGAAGTAGCTAAATTAACTTCTAATGCTGGAGGGACATCCTTTCCAGCAGGCTTGCAGCACAGAAGTTGAGCTCACAAGAACTTCTCTCTTTTACTGCTTGGACTGCAGAATGAAATCCATTAAAAGTCTGTGCAGCTACCCACAAAGTGCTTCTGCTTTGAGTGAGTAATTGCAGTGTTTCCACTCTTTTACTCTTGAATAACAACCACAAGGAATTGAGGAGTACTAAGGAGTTTCATAGACACAGGTATGTGTTTTGGAAGCTGGCTGACATGAACTGAGCATTCAGGTGATAGAAAACAGACACAAGGCTGTGTTTTTAAGTTTATGAACTGATGCTTTAGTAAGCCACTGTATGTTTATCTGCTAGAGTACATTAGGGATCTCAGGAGAAACTTCTTGAATGAAATAGAAAATTATTTACATGTTTTGGAGCCCAGTCAAAATGAGAGAGACTTGCATTTTTTTTTCTACTTCCTTGCTTTCCTTTTCTTCACTTAAAGAGCAATAAATAATGCTCCACATCTGAAGAAGAGGTTTAGTATTTGTATGGATAAAGGATATTATTAAAAACTTCAGGCTGTCATTCTTATTAAAGTTACTATTTGCCATAAACTGCCTAGTGTTTAGGTGCCAGACTTCCCAGTCCTCCCTGGACTTGGAAGTGATACCTGTCCCACTGTCTACAAGCCATTACTGGAACTATTGACCTTTTATAAGCTAGAAGTGTATTTAGCAAATAATATATATATATTGTGTTTCTCTTGTTATTTTTTTCTGCAAATGAAGTTGTTGATCAGTACATTTTATTATAAAACCTTTAGTTTCCAATGCAGAATCACTGACACTATCTTGGAGTGAGCTTCCCTGCTTTTCTTGATATCTTTTGTTGACTGCAGTATTACCTCATTATCTGTATACTCTTAAATCCCCTGTAATGATCCAGTTTCATGTGGGTGAGACAGATGATGTGCTACATAAACTAACTTTTACATGTTACAGAAATAATCCCTTTCAGTGGGGAAAACATTGCCTGGAGGGACTTTCTGAGAAAACACCCCATGAGAAATGCCAGCATGATTGGTGTTTGGTACAGGTCCTATTAGCACATCTCTGAAAAGGATAAAGAAAAAAAGGCAGACTGAGATCAATTTGTTTTCACAACTCCTTACAAAATTGTTTAAGAGCAGAGAGCTTGGCCATGGGAAGAGCTTGGATGAGGCACGTGGTGGTGTTGGGAAAAGAGAGGAGAGCTGTAACAGTGTGAGGTTTGCGGTGCTGTAACTTCCTTCATGCCTCTCAAGAATGCCAGATCAGTCTCAGGTGCACCAAACTGGCTCAGTTTCCTTTAGTGAAGTTGTATTAATTTCTGTGCAGTATCCCAACTCTCCTGTCACCAAGCATCTTTCCTGGAGTGAAAAGCTCTCTACATGGGGGTGAGCCTTAGCAAGATCTGTGTGATGGTGGGCTCCTGAAGGGATGTTGTTGGCATGAGAGTTCACGGGTTAGTCTGGAAGAAGCCTGGTGTTAGATTTCATTCACAGCCTAGGCTGTAAAACACATTGCATTTAACTACCTTTGGATCAACAGAAGATCCTTTTGCTTTTGCTTCATGGGTTTGATTGTTTTTCCAGGTGTGTTTCTTCATTTTCTTTCAATATTTATATAATGTCATTTATATAACCAACACTATCTGGGAAGAAGAAGTACAAGTCATGACTGAAAAATAAAACACAGATCCTATGTGTCAGGTTTTTTGACGTACTGAAGTTTTTGACTAAGTTTTCTGGCCAATTGCCTTGGTTTTTAATAGGTTAACCTATCCTGATGGCAGAGGGTCCAGAGGAAAGCAAATCTTTGGCATTTATAATGTGACAATAAGAAGAAATGCATAAGGTTATTTTCCACCCCCTGGTTCATACCAAGGTGAAGGTAAAGCATTTTATGAATAATCAAACTGTTCTGAGCCAGTTGGAGACAAGAATTCATGTCCTTTATGCTGAAGATATATTAGAGAGCAAGTGGGGAGGTTGTTTTTTTTTCAATAGTTTTCTATTTCTATTAAAGCACTTGTTCCAAATAAAAAGCCTAAGTCTAGGAGAAGTCAGTGGTGGCTGTGGAGCAATTTTCACTGGGAAGAAAAGGCCCTATCCTTCTCATTTTTCCTCTGCAAGCTGGAGGTTTATATTTCCCAAGGCACTTGTGAGTTTGGACTGTGAAAACATGGGTTTTACTCAAGTGTGAAATCATGATTTTAGGACCAGTGCATTATGACCCTTGTTTTTTCTCGCTAGGCCTATTTGTGATGGCAAGAAACAGACTACAACCAATTCTAAAAACAAACAAGTGTGCCTGATGGCATTTGTTTTAACCTCTTTAGTGTAACAGTTAGTTTAGTAAACAGTGATTATTTTGGTGTCCTTTTGCTACACTGGAAAGAAGTATCCAATTAACTGAGTTGAAAAAACCTCATCTACTGCTCTGAATGTTACAAAAGGCTGACTTAATTCTCATTCTGAGAGTATTTAACATTGTGAGTAGAGCTAATTAAGCTGTTAAGCTGACATGAGGAAAACACAAAACCAAGATCCCCATTCTTGGCTTGCATTCACAACACAGCTGTATTCTTGGACTCTTTAAATATGACTCATGAATAAGTACATGGTTTTTCTAATAAAATGTTTAATTAAACAGAAGGAAGGTCTGCTAGGTTAAGTTGTGCTTTTCTTGGTCTCCCAGAAGATGACAGCGTTGAGAATTCTTATGGTTATTTCCTGTGGAAAATATCTAGAGTAGTTGTGTATGTGAGTGGTGGTTGTTTGACTTGAAGCAGTGCTGTTCTGGCTAGAGTTGTGTATGGAATCTGTACTCATGTGTCCTCTCCCTTGCTGGGGGTCCTGCTCAGTTTGCTGCCTCTGGATATAACTGAGTTATAAAACCATCAGTACCAGTACTGCTGTGTGAAGACACCATGTTTAAGAAGATTAAAAGGGTTTCGTTAATTGAGTGATTCATGTTTGCTCTATTTACAAAAAAAATAATATTTTCTCCCAAACATTCTAATATTTGTCAAATACCTTCCTTTATGGATATGCTCAAGTCTGAGGCATTTAGTGCAGCTCTCAGAAGTGGTGCATGGTTGCAGCTGTGTGACATTCTCTGTGACAGCAGCAGTAGGACTTGCATTTAGCACAGGGATCAGCAGCTGCATGTCTCCAGTATGCTACAGGACTCTGAAATGCAAGATGCTTTCCAGACCCTCTTTTACTTGGAAAATCTTCAGTGCACCACAGCTGAACAGGTGAACTCACATTATTCCTTCTAAAGCTTTTAGATTACCAAAGGAATGTACTTCTGCCAAAGTGTACTTGCCTGATATGTAGTCTGCTAGACAGTGAGACAGTGTCCATTCTGTAGTTTTGTTTTAACTTATATTGCCTTTTTTCACTTTAAACATCCACAGCGTGCTGCTGTTCCTCTCCCTCTCTCTCCCACTGCACTGTGGTTTGTGAGAGGAGCAGGGCTGGGGAAATAGGAGCCAGGCAAGGGTGAAGGGCCCTTAAGTATTGTTCACACTTGGCTTCCTGTGGCAGCATCCATGTATCAGGACTGAGACCGTCTGCAGGGCATGGATGATGGATTTCCATCACTCCATCCTGCCATCTCTTTGCTGCTGGGAATGGAGTCCTGAGGCAAAGACAGAGGAGATGCTGCCCAGTACTGTGATTGCAGCAATAAAAGTGCTTTGGGGATCTGCTTGCTCAAATGTGAGCTAGTCAACTCAACTTGGTGTTCGTAGCTTACAAACCTGAGCTGGTAGGGTTGAGAGAGTGCAAGCAGGAATAATTTCAGAGAGATTAATTACATGCATGTAAAGCTTTGCAGTCTTTCAGATCAGGGGCTTGAATGTTGGGTGTGGGAGCTTGGACACCAGTGTAGCATTTGACCTTGGGAAAGAGGGTGAAGTGGTCAGAGGGGGCTGTGTGAGAAAATTCAGCTGTGCTGTGTGGGCTCAAGGAATGTAACCAGAGATCAAGGGAAGAGTGTGTTAAATGAGAGGCTGGAGAACTGCACCAGGGCTTCACAGCAGGTGTGGGGAGGAAGAGCTGAACTTCCAGACCCCTAAAATGTTGGCAGGACTTCCATTAATTTGTTAACCACTATTCTTCACATTCTCTGTTTTCTTCAGAGGATAATTATTTGCTTGCATTATTCTGCTTGGCTCACCTTGTGAGCATAGCGTGCATCTGCAAATAGCATTTAAGTTCAGCATTTGGCATGTAGTGTTTTCCCATAAAAAACTTCAGATCTGTTGTTTTTAAAACCTTCAGCAGCTCACAGTAGAGCTCATGAATGTATGCTCTGTGAAAGATACAGGCAGAAGAAGGCTGTTTTGCAGAATGGTCTCTAAATCTTCATGTGTAGACACTTCTAAATTAACATTTGACAGTAGAAAAATAAGCGTTAAAGCAGACAGTAAAATGAGTTGTTAGAATAATACCCATGCTTCTCTCAAGTTGGTGGTATTGCCAGCAATGGTACATAAGACTGCTGAAGAATGAAACCAGCTAAAGGCAACCCTGCTGCCAATTATGCAGTGAGCTGCGTCCAGCAGGTCCCCAACACGTTGCAAACATTCAGGAAGAGCATAAAGGCTTTTTATGTAGGGTGACTGTGAATAATGGACACTATCCAGAAAAGAATTGCTGTGCATTGTGGAGTTTGCTAATGCCTGTGTAGTCAGCAGGAAGGTTCAGTGATAGAGTTCTCTATTAACTGCTTACACAGTTAATAATCCAGCCACTGTGTGCACAGCAGGAGGGAGGTAGGAGAAGGTCCCTCTGGAGAGGAAAACGGATGATCTGCTTTGGGAGATACAATGGTCAGGGTTGGGAGAGGAGAAAAAGAGATGCCTGCAAAAGTAAGTTCTGTGAGACAGCCTCTGACTTGACCAGAAAGGTGATGTTGCAGGAAGAGTTCCCTCTACCTGAATCATTTCAGGAAGAGATTACCTAAGGGGTACGTTTATCTGCAGTTTTTGAAAGTTGACATAAATGGCTGCATTTCTCTCAAACAGTAGCAGTGTTGTAGGCAGTGCTGTTCCTGCCTGCTTTCAGGGCAGTATATGGAAGGGAGAGGGGGAAGGCTTTGTTGTAGGAAGGGTTTGCTGAGCTCAGACTGCCAGTGAGTCTGGCTGGGTTTGGGTTTTGGGCAGTGGTGAAGTTGAGCTGGGGAGGAGGAAAGAAGCTGTGCTTCTTCAGGAGAAGAGCTCACATGGTAAGGACTGTCTGAGAAGAAAACGCTGAAGGTAGTGATTTAATGGAAGGGTGTTGGAGATGGCTTTTGACTTCTATCTGAAATGAAAGTGGTCCTGCATGATGCTTTGAGGATCCAAACTTGAGTTACTTTCAAAATGAGTCCAATGTTTTTGTGGGAAGCCTTTCTAGGAAAATGTACATTTGTCGAACAAGCTATTTTATATGTAGAGCCTGGTAAAAAGACTAGAAATAATTTTAGAACAGAGGCTCTAGGAACCAGGTAGGTAAGATACAAGCTTTGGGTTTTGGCCTTGTTTGTGTGCATAAAAGGAAAGAGAAAAACTAAGAGACACAAGTAAGAATGGAGAGTGAATGTCAAAATAGATCACTGCAGCTTTTCCTGCACACCAGCAAAAGGACTGGAGGAATAACCACTGGAAAAAGGTGTGCTTCAGGTGAGTGTGAGGAGAGTGGTCCTCTTGTCATGCCTGTGTTCATCCTGAGTGGCAAAAGCTAGAATGCCTTTGTCACATAGCTCTGGTGTCAAGTCCCATTTTGTGATGGAAAAGTGATGCAAAGCATGCTCAGGATACAATTGTGCTTTGCCATATAATAACTCCAGGTAACACTGTCCTTTCATATTCTTCCTGCCCTTGTGTTGTTTAAGTGGAGTGGAAGGACAAAGTGCAAAAAAAAAAAAAAANNNAAAAAAAAAAAAAAAAAAAAAAAAAAAAAAGCTGAGGTTTGGAGGGTATTGGGAATGTTTATAAACAACAAAAATGTCATGGGAGGGAGGATGGGAAGCCTAAGGGTGTTGATCTGGACAAATGTTCATCCTTAAATTACCCTCTGCCCTACCTAACCTGGCAGGTATCTGAATGAACAGGAGAGTTTCTGAGCTATAGTTTCAGAAAGTTTTACCTCTGTTCTGACTTGCAAAATATATGAGGACTTGTGCAGTCTTCTCTGGGGAGGAATTTAGTATCCCCAAAAGGAAAAGCTTAGGCTTGTGGTTTTCAGGTATTTTCAATTATCCACAGTTAGTTTTAGCGTATGGATAAGTTAATAAACACTTTTTAGCTTAAAAACGTTGCAAAATGACTAAAAGGAGGTAGAGATAATATTTCAATTACAAATTGAAAAGGATCAATTGCATTTAATATTCTGAAAATACACAGACACTTGTGAGGGGCTTATATAATATTAGAAAAAAAGAATTAAGTGGAATTGATCACTATTTCAGTTTCATTTGTAGATTACGTGCACAGTAGGATGCATGCATTCATGTACTGTGTGTGGCAATGATTTTTATTAAAGGCAAAGCTGCAGACTTGTCAAGGGAATGCTGAAACTTAGATAAGGTAAGAGCTCTTCAGAACTGTCAGATGCATAAAAAAAAAAAAAAATAGGTCACTTAAGTCACCGGTGTTATAAAAGCTGAGACACTGATTTTTAACCTAGGTTGGAATTGTCATTTCAGGACAAATTGCAAATGCTAGGCTGTCTTCAGCATGATAGACAAATAAATATCCCTGGATGTTTTTAGCAGTATTTTATAGTGAGTTCTTGGAATTACTTTGTTGTTGTTGTTGCCTGCCTTTTAGTGGAAAATAGAGGAAACAATCCTTCAGAAATAAGGAGAAGTTTGATGCATTCACCACTTGCATGCATAAGCAACCTAACCAGCCCTGTGAAAATGAGCAGAGCAAGGAAGGTTTTTTTATTCACATGAAAGAACCTGCAGATACTAGAGTTAGCTTCCTAGAGGAAAAGTGTAATTTTAAACACAAGGAGTATGTTTTGTAAGGGACAAAGAGGGTTGAGCTCCCTGTGGCTTTAAAGAATGGGGGCAGTGTGTCACATAAAGCCTCTGTGAAAATGTAGTTATTCATTGCAGCCTGGCTCTTACTGTCCAGGATATCACCATGGTGGAAATGGCCTTTCTAAACTTGCTTAAGAGCACATGGATCTGAATGCTAAGAGTTTGGATGTGCTTTGTTGACATCTTTATGTTGACTTCGGTGTGTTCTTAATGAGCTGGTGAGTGTTCCTGAGCTGGGGAAAACAACTGGGGTGAGCTGGTGCTTTGGGATAATACTCTTTTCCATAGCACGGTAGGGTGGCTGCTGGGGGTGACAGTTCTGTGCCAGCCACCTGTGAGGAGACTGTAACCATTTAAGGATGACTAACATGCTTTCTGTATTCTCTCCACATTAGCAGTAAATAGCATATAAGCACAGCTGGCAGGAATCTGGGAATTCACATTTGAAATTTTGTAGCTCCTCACTAGAGCACTTTTCCTGTCTGATGATTTTGGTCTCTGTTGCTTACTTCAGCTACCTGGAGGAGGGAACCTTGGGCTTTGTGTGGGGTTAACTGAAAAGAAAACTTACTGCAAAGTCATAATTTCTCATTTCTTGAAGGAAACATTAACTGCCCTGTCTTGAAATAAATGAGTAAGGGCTCTGTGCTGTCAGCTGTAGGACAGTAAAAATAAAGCACTTTTTACAACTTTGTTATGAGATTAGAAATTATTTTTTTGCTATGAGTGTATATGGTAAATTACATTGGACCTCACACACTGTCTTGTGGAGGGAGCTGGTGACACAGTGAAGTAATAAGTGTATCAAGTGTTTGCATATGGGCAATTATGTGAAGTGTTTTTCCAAGAGATGACATCTGTAGGAATTGCATAATAATACTGGGATGAATGCAGTCACTTAGCATCAGGTGAGGCCCATCTGCTGTGGTTTTGCCTCCTAACTTTATTGGTGGCTGAGTGACTGACTCTGCCAGTATCATATGAGGTGAATGGGCTGGGAAAAATCACATGGATGTGATGGAGCAGTGCCAGATCCCTTTCTTTGCCAAATGTATCCACTCATTTGTGAAAATATGTGCTCTTCTAGTCCTAGCCTATGTCATAAATTAAAACGAGCCTCTTCTCATATGCATGGTTTGATAGATAGAAGAACTCTGATATTGGAGGCTGATGGGTGGTCAGTTCTTGTAGGTTTTCCCACCTTTTCAAGTACAGAGAATAATGGATATTGTGCAAAAATGCTTTTTTTATGCAATGTTTAAGTAAAAGGGACATGGCTTTGGTATGCTAGTATGTGTGGGGCAGGACCCTGCCCACTTCTTTTACTGAGACTTGTATTAGCACTTCTCATCACAGGATTTTGCTGTTTTTGTGTAGGCAAGTACTGCTGCTGTGCTCTTTTATCAGACTGTGAAACTGAGGTCTGGTTTCTGCTTAAAGAGAGGAGCAAAGACTAACATTCAAATTCATTAGCAATTTATTCCAACCTTAAAATTCTTCATAACCTTTATGGAAATGTTGTCTATCACTTAAAAGGATGGAACAGAAATTTCACTGTTGTTTTTTAATGGAAGTTTCTCTGAAATGTACTGAAATGTTTCATGACCTCCAAACATTTCTGTAAGGAATATATCCCCTGTTCAATTCAATGGAATAATTTCATCCAACCATTAACCACAGGATTTTTACTAGCACCTGCATGAGCTTTTCAGAAGTGTCTCCCTTGTCCCATATTACTAACACACAGAAAATAAGTGAGCAGGTGACAGCTCCAAACAGTTTTGGAGAGAATAACAGTCCAAATAAATTAGAGATGACTTGTCACCGTTCATCATCCTTTGTATGAAATGAAGCTCAGTGGAGTAGAAGGGATGTCCTTGATTGTAGTGATGAGGCTCATGGCAGGATTCCTGAGGTGTAGCAGGGAGGTGAAGGGAAGAAAGTGCTAAAAACAAGGGGAGCATTCTTCCACGTGACCCCTTCCCTGCACAGGCACTTGTCCAGGTCAGATCACTTCTGGTCAGGTAACCTGAGATAATACTGTAGGTTTGAGACAATACTCACAGTTTGCACACTGTGGGGTAACTGCTGGTTTTGCCTGATAGGTTTTAGTAGGTAACTGCTGTCTTTTATAAGGCAATTTTGATTTTGCTTTAATTTCTACTGCACACTAGAGGCTGATGTTTTCTCACAGACTAATACTCATTTCTTACTGTGTTTGCACTGTGAAAGACTACCTCATCAGCCTGTGCTTTTAGATTGGGAGTCAGATTGCTTTTTGCTTACTTAAAATTACTTATCTGAATATGCAAATGAAATTTGGGAGAAACTTGTGAAGGTGTGGTTGATGAGTTTTCACTGTTCGGGTGAAAACAGACTATATGAAAAAATGAGGCTCCTTTCTCAGCTGAAAGCCTAAAACTACATTTTACTGCTTTATCATCTCAGCCCTGATGCTGCAGCAGATAATTAAAATACCTCTGTTACTCATTAATGATGAAAAAAAAATAAATCTTGGTTTGAAGGAAGCATGTGACTGTGTGGGAATTAATCTGTGTAAAACAAAACTACTAAATGTTCAGTGTCTGCTGAGCTGCCTGCCATGCAGAGAAGAGCTTGAGTTTCAGTAATGGCTTGGACAAGAAATGGAGTCTTTCAGACATTTGAATTTCCTTTTTGCTGTTTCTTGATAAGTTGGCATTTTTGAAAATGGTGACTGTGTAGTAATAGTTGTAGAGTGTGAGGCTTTTGCAAAGAATTTTATTATAGTTCATTTTGCTGGTAAAATTGATGGGCTTGGGAATGAGATGAAGCAAATTTGGTAGGAAAAGGTTTCCAGGCCATGTGAAGCAGTTGAGGTTAGATGGAATGGTGGTGCCTTTCTGCCACTGGCCATCCCTCTGCTCTCCTGTCTGTGCAGGCATCCTTCACAGGCTGCCATCTATGTGTTGTAAACAGCCCTGAGGAAAAGAAAAAGTGGCTGAAAGATTTCAGGTGTCGTGACTGAGTTAGCAAGAAATCAAATTAGGCTCGGAGAGCCATTCTGCTATGGCAGAAGAGAGAGGAGGGATCTAGAAGCACGCTGTGTATTGTGTGCTGGGCTAGCATTACATGAGGAACAGCCAGACAGAGCTAGAGGGTAACAAATCAAATTAGTGACTTGGGAAATTGAAGTTTTATTTTGATGTCAGTAGCATGAGGTGCAGCACTGAATCATGGTGTCTTAATATTATCTTTATTATTTTTTCTGTGTTTGTTTCTTGTTTTCGGGGAGGCATTAAGAAGTTTTAGCAGCTGCACAGGCCATATCATCACTACCTGACTTAGCTAAGACTGAAATAAATTTGTTTGGTAGATGGAGTAATAGAATATAGAAAGCACACAGATATTGAGAAAATAATAGGGTTTTCTTCCCCAAACAAAATAAAGGCCCTCTTCCACCTTGCTTTCAAACACCAGAAATAACCTGCTGTCCTCCAGGGGTTAGCAAATCCCTTGTGTGTTTTAAATTTTTAAAGGTGTGATGGGAGGGTTGTGGCAGTGAGTCTTGGGTGTTCACAGAGGAGGAAGATCCAGTGGGAGTGTCCTCACAAGGACTCATTCCCCAAAGGGAAGGTGACATACCAGTAACAGTGGTTCCTTGTAATCTTACATAATCTCTTGATCTTGTCAGATAGGAGCACTTGTGCACTACACTAATCATGATCAGGTCAGTATTGAGTGGCCTGAGAAAACCAGAATTCAAGTGTGTTCCATCCCACACTCAGTCTGAATGCTGTAAAAATTTCCAGACAATTAGGGATGATAAGCAGTTGTGTGATAATTAGTCTTTTCTACAGCTTGACCTTTGTGTGGATGATGTGCTTTTGATGATCTTCCTGTTTTTCTGTCTAAAGGGAATTTCAGCACTGTAGGAGGTCTGTGTCCATTAAAAGGGCCGAGTCATGATGACTTTTTTTCTTCCTTCCTTTTATTTGCTTGGATGTGGTACAAGTGCACATGGCTCCTGAAGTAGCAAAATGAATAGCTCACAGGAGAGCCTCATTAGTCTTGAAATTAAAATAATTGGGTTCTTTTAGCTTATTAGTGCTTAAGAATAGCCTTCTCTAAGTCCATTACCTCTGGGATAAAAGCCGTATTTGCAGCTGAATAAGCAGCATGTTCAACATGACTTGTTGCTAGGGAAAGAGGCTTTCTTAGTTCTTCTCCAGGCTTGTGTAGTACAGAAAAACTGAATGACCTCAAACTGCATTCCTGAAATCCTCCTTACTCTTCAGTTGGCAGTCTGAAAATATTTCCATAAGTGACTCTGGCTTTCTGGAGCTGCTCTCATTCCCTTTCCAGCTCGGACAGTCAGTGGTGTGGGAAAAGAAGCTTCTTATTCTGCCTCCTGAGTCCAATTCTGTGATGGCAACACTCACTTGTTTTTAATGGGTTGAACCCTTGTTTCTGTGGAGTCATTGATACGAGCCTCCATCAAGAACCATTCCAAGGTTCTTTAAATAGACCAAACAAGGTAAAAATGTGTTGAGAGGAATCATGCCAGACTCCCTTTAAGCACGACATTTAATTCTCTATCAGCAATGAGGCACATAAATATAGTTTTGATCTTTCAACAGCTGAAGTTTCTGACAATTTTACAGAACACAGTGCAGTAGAGAGGAAACTGAGATGGTGCTGTACTGGTTAGTACAAGAAACTCGGATACAGCAGGTCAACATCAGTGCCTTTATACAGGTTGGGTTTATCAAATGAGTCCCTTTCCTGCATTGGGAATGAGGGTAGTTCAGTTTAAGAAATTAAGGAGTGTATAGTGGATGGGAGAAACAGTTTTTAAAAGTTTAAGTGCCAGAAAGGGCTTGGTGCTTATTGTTCTGACATCTGCTGTCTTACTTTCAAATGTCTGTTTGTAGCAAAGACATTGCACAGAGCAGGACAGGCTGCAATTCCCTTGATACTTGCATGATAGTAATAATGAAGAGGGACAGAAGCCCCAAAATACTAATAGTGTCTATCATATGTCCTTACCCACCCTTTGGACAGATGCTGTAGCTGCTTCAGTTCAATAATAGAGGATGAGAATCCCGCAAGGCTGATGCTGACTGTCATTTGTTTGGCTGGTGGTACAAAAGAGGTGTGTATCAGTTAAAAAGGCCCTGAAACTCAATGACAAGGACTGTGGACTGAATGTTGGACTGGAGTGTTATAGGCTTTGGTACTTGCTTTGGTTTTCTTAGGCCATAAAGCCGTTTGCGTTTGAAAATAATTTTCTTTATCCTCTGTTCTTCTTAGCATTCAAAACTTGAAATCTTTGTATAAATGGGAACACCAGCCTTTATCTTGTACTCAAGAGGGGAAGGTCATTAAATTGTGGTACAAATTTGTGTTTCAAAATGAAAACCTACTCAGTCCCCTAGAATGGAATATCATCACATCAATTGATCTTCTCTGCTTTAGAGGGAACGATAAAAGAAAAGAGACCTGGAGTGCATCATAGGAGATAGAAAAGGAGATGGGTTAGACATGGGTTTCTAATTCAGAGTTGTGGAAAAGACTTTTGTTCCTTAACATAAAACCTGCCAAAAATAGATGGATACTGTGGCTTCAAATGAACTTGCTGCTGTTTGTGTTTGAATGACTGCATGTTTATCATCTTGCAATTTAGTGGAGCTCTCAGGCTGGAGAGCTTTCTTGTTGTTTTGCTAAGTGTATTCCATGGGGTCCCACTTCTTGATTGGTGCTCTGACAATGGATCATAGCCATAGCAATTTTGATAATTTTTGCTACATTCTGCATAGCTCTAAGTTTCACTTCTCACCTTTACTGATGTAGGCAGGAACTTCTCTCTTTTAAGTTTAGGCTGTTGCTCGGTGGCACTCTCAGTTGAACTGGATTTTCATAGTATATATATTTAAATGTTTGTTGGGCTAAATACCAAGTCTCTGTGAAAGGTCCCTAGCTGTATGGATGGGGTCTGGGATGTGAGACGTTGGCTTCTGTGCATCTGAGTGCATACACAAATAGCGGCTTCTGAACAAATATGGAAACCATAGCAGTGTAATTCCTTTCCCTTCAGACAAATGTTTCCAAGGGCAGCTGCTCAATGAAAAGCCTTGGAATGGCTGAAATCTTGCCTTTCCATGAAAGCAGCCCTTCATTTCAATCCCTCACGAAACTCCCAAAATCTGCCTGTGAGTCTAGGTGACTTTTTTT
>WEIU01008730.1:495023-552250 GCA_013389925.1 Aegithalos caudatus
TTCTTGTGTTTGCCAGAAAACCTGGAGCTTTGTTTCTGTTCACCTGCTGTGTAAACACTGCTTGATTTCTTCTCTTCCATAAACTGCATTTCATCCTCTTGCTTTTGTAAAGGCTTCTGCAGTTTCTCCTGCAGACCGTGAAGGCCTTCGTGGTCATTTATATTTTGATAACTTATTAAAATAGCAACATGGAATCTAAGGTATTTTTATTAATACAGTTGGAACAGGGCAGCTGCTGGAGTGCAGTTAATAATGCTGGCCTCCAGTCACCCTGAATCCATTTTTACTCCAGACTGTCTGGCACTCTGCAAGATACACTCCCCTCAACAGGTCTGCAGAAAGCTTGTCACGCTGTCTTGTGAAAAAGCAGATAAATCATGATTTGATATTTAAATCTGTAAAATTTTAAAAAGCTGTAATAAGCCCAAGTACACTCAGTTATTCTTGCTGTGCAGTTACAGAATGTTGTCAAGTACAGTTGGTGGTGGTATTCAGAGAACAGTGTAAAAATCTAGATTATGAGTCTTATTTATTCTCAGTGAAGTAAGTGCTATTTTGAGACAGCGTAGTCTTGAAAAATATTGGCTATTTTTAAAAGATATCTGTAATTAAAAAGGTCAGCCTCCCTGCAGACCCTGTTAAGGTGCAGAGCAAGTCCTTCTGGAAACTTTTGCATCTAGAGGGAGCAGCTCTATGGCTCAGCTTTGGCTTTGGTATGGTTTTCTGTAGTGTACTAGCAAACTCTCAGAAGGGATATCTGAGGGGAAACAATAGGTCAACTAAAATAGCACTGAGAGGAATTGTTTGTGTTGGTCCTTGAGTAGTTGTTGCCTTACTCTAGGTTCATTTTTTGGTCCACATCAGTTCATGGAGCTGAACTGATGTCAACAACTTGCCACAACTTGAAATAGTTTTGAATGCATGTTGTGCCAGTTGAAGATTATGAAGAAACCACATGTACACAAAAACCCCTCAGCCTAACTTGTGCAAGAGGAATTGCAGAAGTGTGCATGTATTCTGCATAACTGAACTGGTTGATTCACTGGTACTTGACTTGACCTAAACTAACTCCTGCTAAAACCTGCCTTGATTTTGTAGTTATTGCAATTGGGGATTATCTTGGCACCTTTTCTAACATAGCTTGTAATTTAAGCATTGCTCTCAAAAAACATGTTTCTAATACATTAATAAGACTAATATTAATCAGCTAAATCTGATGCAAAAGCTATAAAAGCGTGTAGTTCAGATCAGTTGTAAAGGTGAAACTATACAAGAGCTCCAGTTCCAAATTGCAAACAGTATCACAGAATGAATGAAGCAAATGAAGATGCTGAACTGAAAGTTAGTTGTGGAAATACCTACTGCACACAAATGGTACTGCAGGAGAAATAATTTGTAATCAGGGAATCTGAGTTTTCCAGTTGTGTTCATTGTTTAGGTGGCACCTATTTTGTGTGGATAGCACAAAAGACATGACCCTAGGCTCCCCCTGAGATAGGATAACTGTTACTTAATGTAATCCCTTAAAGAAGGACCAACAGGCTATCTTACACAGATGCCAGAAAGCTAAATTAGCTATTTATTCTGTGTGATCGTGGTATTTGTAGTGTAATAGCACTTCTAAAGCCATGCTCATTAAACATTTTCTATATAGGCAAAATATAAGCAATGTGTAGTTGTTAAACCAACAAGCAATGTAGTCATTAAAAAACCTTGTAAAACAAATAGATAACCCTTGCCATTAACCTCTGAAAATTTTCCTTGTGAAACTAACATTTTTTCTTCCCATAAAAAACTGCAAGATGATAACTTCAGCAGATTTCCATGAAATTTTCTTGTTAGACAAAAGCTGACAAGAATATTTGGACAGGAAAAAAAAAAATTTGGTGGAATCGTAATCCCATTTCCATGTCTTTCTGCTGCCTTTTCTATGCTGTAAAAGTTTCACTTTATGTCTAATTTTTAAGAAATCTGCAAGCAAGTTCAACCTTTACTACACATTGACATGGAAATTAATAGTCCTAGGTGGAGTAGTTGGCCATATAGAGGTTTCCATGGATCCAGCCTGTTCAAATCTCTCTTCAGAGTCTTTATACTCTCCAGCAGATAAATTCCACTTGTAGCCATCTGCCAGTTGGATTTAACTCCATTTGCACCATTCCCTGTGCCCAGCCATCCAGGCAGTTTTTTAACCCAGTGAAGAGTGCCTCCTTCCAAGCCAGTAGCAGCCAGTTTCGCCAGGAGAATATTATGGGAAACTTTGTCAAAGGTTTTATTAATTTCTTAGATAAACATCCACAGCCCTTTCCTTGTGCATTAAGAGGGTCTCCTGGTCTTAGAGGAAAATCAAGTTTGCAGACCCACCTTTCATAAATCCATGCAGGCTGGTTCTGATCCCAAAGAAGAGATTTAGTACATCACCCTTTTCTTCATCCTTGGTCACTACGTTTTACACCACATCCAGTAATGTGTGGAGATTTTCCTTAGCCCTCCTTTGTTCCTAATGTATTTATACATTAATTTTTACTGTATTTTAGAGCCAGATTAAGTTCTACTTCAGCTTTGGGCCTCCTAATTTACTCTCTGCATAGTCTCACCACATCCTTGTAGTCCTCCTGAGTTGCCTGCCCCTACTTCCAAAGATCACACTCTCCTTGTTTTCCCTCTCTGCCAAAGCTCTCTGTTCACCCAGGCTGGTGGTCTTCTTCACCAACTTGTCTTTTGGCACATGGGGACAGCCTGCTACTGCATCTTTAAGATTTCCCCCTGAAAAATGTCCAGCCTTCCTGGACTCCTTTGCCCTTCAGGAATGTCTCACAAGGGGACTCATGTCAACCAGACTTCTGAACAGGCCAGAGTCTCTCTTGCAGTGTTGCTGTATCTGTCCAGACTGTCACTGGAGAGCTTTGTATATAAATGAGAGGTCATACTTGAAATTTTCCCCTTGTCAAATATTATCCTTTTGGGGAATAATTGCATTGTTTTGACCTAGATGTTCCCAGGACTGAAGCAGATAAATTTCCTTTGTAGAAGAGAACTGTAAAGCAAGGCTTGTTCCTTTGTGTTCCGGTGCTTTATTGGCATTTTATCTTGGGAAAACAGTTTTATCTAATTAAAAGCTGAATTTCTTACTGACCAGAGCTATTGGAAGTATTTTTCCTGTAGTAGAAATTTCTAAAAATTCAGTAGTGCCCAGTTCCATTTTTGTGTTGATCAGAACTTAATGACCATTGTGAAGCCTAATTTTATCAAAACATCTATGCATGCATGTAATAATGACTTCAGCTTGTATTCATGTGTTCTTAAACTCAGTGCACTCTCTGAATTTATTTATGCATCATACTTTTTTCTTTGCCTTTGCAAAATACCAAGGGACATTTCTGTGAGGATGTGGTAACTGCAGAGTGGGTTCCACAGGAAGGCACCTCCTGCTCCTGAACCCTGTGATGCGTCCTCTTCTCTTACCTGAGCTCAGTCTTAGCATAGCTGTTTCTTGTCTCTTGCCCTTACTAGAGAAATCAAAACCACAGGCATGCTATATGGACGTAGCCTCTGGGTTTAGGCAAACTTAATTTTTTGTGCTGTCAATGGCCTAACTTTGCATGAGCTTGCTTTTTCTTACGGGACAAATAAGGGAGTTTTTTGCCTAGTGGCTGCTTAAGCCAAGATTCCTTCATTCTTTAGGAAAGAAGTTTCTTTCAAGCAGAGGAGCACTCAACCATTAAGTGAAATGTCTGACAGAAGAGAAGGAGAAAAATCTTTAGAGAAACTGTAGTGACATAGTAATAAAACTGTCAGCTCTATCTCTCATGTCAGAATAAATGTTTTGGTGTTTCATATCAGGCAAACAGTATAGATGGTATTTGCCACCACAGGAAAGCATTTACCTTTTTAAAAAAATAATAAGCTACCAGGTAGGTTTGAACATTGCTTTAGGTAAAGGAAAAAAAAGATCTCTTTAGGCTCCTGTTTGCAGAGTTTCTGAGAACTAAGCAACAGTTCTCATTCTTCAAAAGAAACGAACTCGAGAAATGTGTTAACTTAGTGGAACAAGAAAATGTCAAAGGCAACAGTATTTTTGCCAGAATAATGTATGCTGTGTAATGGCTTAATTTCATCCAACCAACCCTTTTTTGTAATTTCTCTTTCCTTCTCTTCATTCCTGGCATGTTACTCCCTAAAATTTTAAAAGTCATTCCCAGCCATTGTTTTTTACTTGTATATATTGCAAAACTGTGAAGGGCAGCAATAACTACAAGCCAAGGAGTGTATCGTCTCCTGCACTAAATGCTTTGGTTCTTTAAGTGGTATAAAAAAATCCATTTTTATGATAAAAATTTTTAAAAAATCTGCCCTGACCTGGGGTTTGGAGCCAGCTGGAGAACTGGCCCAGGCCCTGTTTGAAATACAGATATCTCTGCGTAGGCAGTCTGATGAAAGGGCTGGCTTTCAGAGTTGCTGTGCCCTTTTGCAGCTAGAGTTTTCACTGGGATCTTGGAAATGAATTGTAATGGTGGAAGTAGAGTTAAATTTTTTAAAAAGCACTGCAGTCAAACTGCTTGTAGTGAGCATAGTGCAGGTTTCATTCATTAGTGACCTCAGTACGAGTGGATTTTTCTGTGCTGTAAATCTTCCTTGACCTCATGTCTATAGGCTCCTGACAGTGCAAAGGGCTCGACTGGGCTTGAGATCTCTTTTTGTGGTAGCTTAAAAGCAGAAACAACAATGTGAGGAACAAGAATTTATACATAACTGCTAACAACTTGCGTGTTCTTTCTCATTCTTTGCTATGTATCACTTATTAATTCATAGGACATATGCACATCTGTATATACATATAGAAATATACTGGTGCATATGTATTACGTATGTTATTTAATTTACACTGATTAACAGTCTTCTCTGTGGAGCACAGTAGGTGCTTTTCTAGTGGTGACCTTGTAAATACTAGTGATGTTGAGAGTATTCACTAAAAGTAGTATTTTTCAGTTTAAGATGCCATCTGAGCTGAAGTCCACTGTTCCAAAGTTTGACAGCCCAGACAGCTGTTCCCAGAAACAGCAACAGTGGCAGAAGAAAACCACAGAACTCTGCTGTGTTGGATGTGGCTGTGAGTCATGCAGAAGACACAAGTATCCAAAGTTCCCTTCTGTCTCTTCATCCCCTCCATCAGCTGCTGCTTTCCTGGCTGCTGACCTTCCTACCCCTCTGAGAGCTGGTGTGATGAGTTTTCCATGAAGCCACAAAACCAGATATGTAAATGAAGCACCTAACTTGAAAGTTAAAGTAGAATTCAGTAATCTTTGATAAATAATCAAAGCTGGAAAGTCAAGAAGAACATCTGATACGACTGCTGGTACTGTGTACTTCTCATCCTTTTTAAGGGGTAGCAGGACAAACTACAGCAAGCTAATAGCCCTGCAGAAGTGTATTAGGATGAAACCTGAAAACATTATTTTGGCAAGAAAGCACTTAATTGCCTCACATCTCTATGTGCTTTTTGAGTAAAATCTACCCAGAGATATTTAAAATCATATATTTGTCTTCACATTTGCCAATCAGCATCTTCAAAGCATTGGAATTCCTTGTATCATAAGCTTTCTTGGGCAAAACCTGGTATCTCTTGGACAAGGTGGTAAGTCTGCTTCAGAAATCAGAGTTTCAATAAGGTAGGGGGGAGTGTACCTTAGGAAAAGTAATGGAGCAGAGCTGGCAGGAGGCACAGGGTCGCTTCCCTGTTGCAATGTGTTACATGGAGCATGCAAACAGAAATACCATCTGTCAGCTGCTCCTCATGGAGCACTTGTGCTGTGGCCATCCTGTCTCCTCTTCCGTGCTTCCTCCTGAAGTTCAGCTGCTGAATGGTGCTGAAAATGTTTTGAGGGACCAGCGTGGGATAAAACATCTATTTGAGCAAGACTGTGTCATGCTGTGAGACTAATCCAAAGTGGATTGATGTCATTCTTGCTGCACTGCAGTATTTTATCAAGCACTTAGTTAACAGAGCAGTATTTTTTTCTCAAGTTAAACTTCCCGTATGCAGATTTTTGATTTTAACAAACAAGTTGTTCAGCTCCTTAGGAATTCTATGGTTTGAAGCAACAGTGTGCTGTAGAAAAGTCCATGTGTGTGACAATCTCCTTTGAAAGTGGGCTAGATATTCAATTAGGGAAGAGGCCAATACTTCTTGAGCAATCCAGATTTCTCTTGCATGTTGTGAGTCATCCTGAATGCTCATCTAGAGAAGTAGAACTGCCCTGCTTCTGGTAAGGATAGAAGTGTTGGAAATGGAAAAACAGCTCAGGCATACTGCAGCAGGAGCTCTGCAAAGCACTGCTGACCTGGTGGAGGCACGGTTGGCAAACAGAATGGCAATGGGAGCCAGGAGGGACTTGGGTCAGGGCTTTTTCTTCCACTTCCTTTTTTCCTGCATTTCTATAAACTGTGTGTCTTGATTCCTTCTGGCACCATGCTGGTTTGTTGTTTTTTGGGGTTTTTTCTTTTTTGAAAGCAGAATATTAATCTGCAGTCTTGGGTTGAGATATTTTAAAATATAGTGAATGAGCTGCAGATTTGGATGTGAAGCAATGTGCAGCTGCCTTATTAGGGAACATTTGCATGCACACATGCACTGACACCCAAGTCAAAACATGTATTTCCTCTGGAAATCACCTTCCTCTTTTGTATGCAAATTACTGTCTTGTTAGATGTCTAAGGCTATATAGTCAGTTTTCTCTTACTTCTCTCTGGAATTAGATACTCAAGGCAGAAAGCAGAGCTTGAACTTGTTGAAGCTTTGCAATGGACTGATAGTCCACACTCTTGGGACTATCCAGGCTGTAAGAATGGGCCTAATGTTGCCCCTTAAGGGCCCAGAGAGGAAATTGAGCAAAGGGACCAACAGTGATCTGGGGCCCCCCATTTATATCAGATACCCGCAGCCAGGGCTTTGTTACAGTGCAGGTGTGTTCCCTGGGCATCAGCTGCTGGGCAGTGCAGCAGGGGGACACTGCAGACAGCATCACTACAGTTATGTAGACAGCTACAAAACTTAGCAAGGGGGAAGTGTTGCTGTGTGGTGAAGGCAGACAGATGGGTGTGAAAGCAGACAGAATGGGAAGTGAGAGAGCTGCAATTGCTCTCTCAATGCTTTCTCCCCTAGAGTTGGGCACCCAGGTGCATGTTGCACAAACAAAGCTATTTTTTAATTTAAAAAAACCCTTCACATCTGTTTATTCAAGTATTACATGTGCACTATATGTTTGCAATAATAGTTGTGAAAATAGACAGTGAAATAAAATCATCACTTGAGGACATTTTCTTTTTAAACTACGGCAGTATTCTGTATGGTGTTGCTGTCTGGTTTCTCTTCATATGAACTTAGCTGTTGTGTGTGTGTTTAAGCTTTACATTTTAGTAGGTGGAATAGGTTTCATCTGTGAAACAAAGGTGATAGGGTTATAAATATAACACTTCTGTTTCTGTGTTCTGAAAAAATCTGTCATTAAGAGAGCTCCCTATAAATGGAGTTTCTCATCAAACAGTCAGAAAATATCACACTGTAATGAGTCTGCAGTGTGTCTGTTGCCAATGAGTTGACAGCAAAGTTGAATGCAGTTTTCATTTACTGTCTCATGAACTGATTTTAGTGTGAGTGCTGCAGGCTAGGTCCTGTTAATTTTGTATTTTTGTTGAATTGAATAGCAAGATCTATGATTGGCTTGAATATGTTGTATGCCCTCAGTGATGGAAGCTCCTGAGACAGTGAAACTCCAGCATGAAGAACGATCTGTTTGTCCAGTGTGCTGGGTGGAGCTACTGAGTAAAACCAGCTAGATCTGAAAGTAGGCAGGAAAGTTATACCAGTCTTAATGGTCTGTTACATGTGACAAAAACACATGTAGTTAAAATACCTTTTAGAGATTCTTATTCCTGGTTCCCCGTAAGTCTCAGAAAAAAAAATATTCCTTCCATTTCCTGTTTTTTCTTTAGGTGTGGT
This sequence comes from Aegithalos caudatus, assembly GCA_013389925.1. NCBI lineage: Eukaryota > Metazoa > Chordata > Aves > Passeriformes > Aegithalidae > Aegithalos > Aegithalos caudatus. The sequence continues at coordinate 503,023 of WEIU01008730.1, forward strand.
TATGAGAATTTGAACTATATTGTAATTTGTGTTTTCCTGTTCACATAATCATTTTTGTTTATGTTATTCTGCTTTCCTAATAAGGTATTTCACAGAAGACTTTGGAGTGTGACATCTATTAAGAGCTGCTGCTTGTGGCAGGAATGAAGGAAGATAGCTCCGAGTGGAGCTATTGGACTAAGGCACTTAATGCTTATGAACATTTGTATATGCAGTGGGTGGGGACACCTGCCCACAACTGCTGGTACCTGCTGCTTGTATCACTCAGCAGAAAGCTGTGCTGTTTCATCTGCTTTCAGCAACAAGCATCATAGTGTTTAACAGAGGTGATTTTGTATGTTCTGATGAAATCCCTGTGCACCCTCACTTTGCCTTCCTGCGATAACACAGTTCTTGCTGGCACACAGCACTGACAAGCTGGTATGGAGCCCAGACTCCACAACAGCTGGCAGAAATACATATTTTGTGACACATCTGTTATCTGTTCTTTCAGGTGACTTTTTCCTGTCAGTTTGTAAGGATTCCTTTGTGAGAAGCCTGTAGCGTTTCCGCTTGTCTCGGCTTCATAATACTTGTAAATGGTTCTGCTCGTGATGAAGGTTCCAGGTTATGCAGTGAATACTGGGTAACAAAATTGATGTTTTTTGTGTGGAGGGGTATCTTTAGGGCTGTTTAAATGGGGGGTCTGGCATATTTGGGCATTTGGTTCAAACTATTATGGAAAATGGTGTTCCATGTTGGACTCAATGACCTGTCAGGGGATAAGGACCTTACTTGAGGTATTCTGTCTTTAAGATGTGTAAGTTATGTAAGTTGTTTACTTTGGAGATGGGGGACCCATTATGCCATAATTGGAAAATATTACTAAGTAGGTGTTATCTCCCATTAACAGTGGTGGAGAGCTTGTACCCAATACAGTTGTTAGGATGCTACTCTGAAAATTTATCCCTGGACAGCCTTCCCAGCATAAATTTACTGAGGAATGCCTGAGGCTGAAATGGTACTAGGGGGAACTGTAACTTCTAAAAATTAAAAAGCTCGCAGAGGACAGGGTTGGTCTATTCATGCAACATGTCAATATACCAAAGGGGAGGGAACAAGCTGTGTCTTCAAAACAGCCCCAGAAATGTTTTGAGGGTTGCAAGGGTTGTTTTTGTCTTTGGGTGTTACTAGGAAGATGCACAGCTAAAGTTCCCCACCTACTCTCTCAAGGCAGTAAAGTTGTAATGAAGGCTTTCAGTGCACACCACAGAGATTTTCTGACATCTCTGCCTGTAGCAAGCACATCCTTGGACAGGACTCTGTGGCTGCTGTGGCTTAGCACCAGCAGCCTGGCACACTGCAGCCACTGGGTTGGGAGTGGGATGTTTTCTCTGTATTTCTTCCCTGGGATGCTATGGGAAAAGGGCCTGGAGTAGGAACTGGGTATGCACCCCACAGAGTGAGGGTACTCTTCTGTCCACACGCCCTCTGGCTTCAGCTGACATGCCTGGCTGGGGAGTTCACCTGCCTCACACATGCAGCTTCCTAGCTCTTCACTAACACTTGGTTTCAAGTCTCAGTTTTTCCCTGCAGAACAGTGGGATTAGTATATGTGATAAGTACAAAACTCTGCATGGTATCAAATACCCAAGAGGTTAAAAAAAACCTAAAGCTGTTATCAACTGCCTCAGTTAATTAGAGGGATCTATGATGTTGGCTTTTGGGATAATCCTTCCTCAGTCTCACTTTGGAAATCAGCTGCTCAGGTGTTTACAGAAAAACTCGTGTTAAACCCAGTCTAAAAAGAAGAAGCATTAGTCTGTCAAAAGTATAGTAGCAGTTTTAATCCCATGTTTGTTCTTACTTTTTTCTTTAGGGTGCCATCTTTCTGCCTGGAAACAGGGTAATTGAGCATCCCTGCAATGAAGAAAGTCCAGGAAAGTTCCTTTTTGAAGTTGTTCCAGGTAGGACATTCTACTCCATATCAAAAGCCTTTGCAGTTTGTCCTCAGTGATAAATGGCCACATCTGTTCTGCCAGAGCAGAAGCTGAAGGTGATTAATGATTCAATTTAAGGGGAAAAAAAAGGTTTAATTTGTTAGTATGTTGGTTCATAATTTTTTTATTCACCCCCAGGCAGCATAGGAAAAGGATGTGTATTCTGTCAGTGTAAAGCAGAATTCTTCAGGGCAAGGAAGGGCCAGGTCCTACTCTTGGATCACAACAGCCCCATGTCACTCTGTGGGTTGGTGGCAGAGTGTCTGGAAAACTTCCCAGCAGAAAAGGACCTGGGGGTGCTGGTGACAGCCCGTGACCATGAGCCAGCAGTGCCAGGTGGCCAAGAAGGGCAGTGACACCCTGGCCTGGATCAGCAGTGCTGTGGGCAGCAGGGCCAGGGCAGGGATTGTCCCCCTGGGAGGCCACAGCTGAGTGCTGTGTCCTGCTCTGGGCCCCTCACTAAAGAAAGTCCCTGAGGGGCTGGAGAGAGCCCAGAGAAGGGCAGGGGAGCTGGGGAGGGTCTGGAGCACAGCTCTGAGGAACACCTGAGGGAGCTGGGGGTGGCTTAGCCTGGAGAAAAGGAAGCTGGGTGGGGAACTTATTGCAGGTAACAAGTGATAGGATGAGAGGAAATGGCTCTCAAGATTTAGATGAGATATTGGGAAAAATTGCTGTACTGAAAGGGTTGTTGAGCATTGAGACAGGCTTGTGGAATGAGAAGTAGGGCAGTCAACCATATCTGGAGTTATTTCAAATATGTATAGCTGTCATGCCTAGGGACATGGTTCAGTGGTGGATGTTGCAATGTTGGGTTAACAATTCAACCTGATTTTAAGTATCTTTTCCAAACTAAACAATTCTGTTTCTACATCCAGTCAGCCCAGTGTATTTATTCAATATGTTCTGTTAATCCCTGTATGACTTTTCAAATTACCTCCTATCGTGGCTATTTGGAAGGGCATATAGATAGTAATGTCTGTTTTTCTTGGTTTTAAACTGTCTTAGTATCAGGGCACAAGTGTAGTTGTATATTGTAAAAGTGTAAGAAATAAGAAGTAGTCTTCAAAGCTTGATTATGAAAGCCATGGGCAGTAAGGGATTATTATGCAAATCAGTTTGGTATCTCTGAGGTTTAACATTCACCCCAATCTCGAATCAATCACATTTGAAAAGTTTGTCACTGTGTCTCCTCAAAGTCTCTTTTTTATAAGTTCAAAATATTGAAAGAAACCTATTTATTAGCATTGCAGTTCTGGAGTGGACTAAAATCTTGCTTCTGTTGAAAATTAGGAGAATTCTCCATATGTCCTGATTTATATGACTCCTTAATCTGTCTGATAATGCTGACCCTGGGAATGCTTATCCTTCATGCCCAAGTTAAGAGTGCAGTCGCTCTTGTGATTTCCCCGAATGTTTGTTATGCCATCTTTCCGTGGAGTCAAGGTAAAAAGTAATTTCTAGTTACTTTAGGGCTGAGTTCAGTATTTATCTGGAGCATCCCTGAGAATCAGGTAGGCTTTTTTGTTTTGCTTGTTTTCAATTCTGAGCAATGGGGTTTTGAATGTGGTTTAGGATAGCACCAGTGTATTTATTTCCCCTCCTATCCCTACCTTGCTAACAAGCATGTGACTATAGAGCTTCGTACTGGACAAGGATTCATGACCAAAAAAAAGTTTTTTTGGGAAATCAGGACAAATCATGCCATAGCTCTGGTCTTTGGAGGATGAAATTAAAGTTAAGACTTTGACTGTGGAGGAGGCATCAAAATGCAGATATGTAGTAGTGAAGTAGAAGTGCCAACTGTGTTTTATGCAAAGATGAAGTGAGTGTTGCCACTGTTGTCATGTCACTGTTCCTTCTCAAGGCAAGAATTTGTCAGCCTTCTGTAATGGAGCTGTTTGTCATCTGTATCCTCTTAGTGACTCAGTATAAAAGTCAGTTTTATAGGCTGACAGCAACACAACTGAGCTCATTGAGTGTAACACAGAAAAATGTATTGTAGCTAAGGTTCTGTTTAGCCTTTGTTAGCTTTCGTATGGGAAATCAGCTATGTAGCAACAGAATGTTTCCACATTTTAAAAAATTTTGTTAACTGAGCATTGTGTTAAATGTATGGTGCCAAAGCTCATGCTGCTCTTGCATTATTTCCCCTGTATTGAAAGTTGAAGCAATTTTAGTTACAATCCCAAAAGCAAAAGTGACAAGCCCTCTTTTTCTCTCTCATGTTTGTGGGCGGCCTGAAAACTTGTGTGCATGTGTTTGTTTATTGGTAATACATGCAAATTATTTTGGGAATGTACGTGGGAGTAGGTTTATACTATGAAACTAATCCTCTGTATGCAGCCATCTCTGAAGATGAATGAAAAAAATGTGTGTGGAGGCAACTATATTGCAGTTTTGGTGCTGTAATTAAAATACAGATGCCTTCAATTTGCATTTTGAAAACATTCTGTTCATTCCCAAAGTCATTAGATGATTTAATACTTAAAATTTTTCTTTTTTTTTTAATTTGGTGTGCTGACTAAGTTAATGTACAGGAGAGAAACTCCTGTACAGCACAAGGCCCACGCCACGCTTTTGTGTGGGAGTTTTCTGTGCTGGAGTCAGTGACCACAAAATGATTAGTGTTGCCTGTGCTTATTAACATTTTCCCTTACTCTCAGAGGAATGTTTCACAGTCAACAAAAATCAGAATAAGGTTTAAATGAATTCCTTTTTAGTGGGAAATATGCCCATTTAGCCAAGCTGTGTGATTGGTTTTGAGTGATTGCATTGTATTTTCTAATTGTTCCGAGCTTTCCATAGTAGATGAACCCTCATTCTATTTATTGGTTGTGTTTGAAAGGAAACCTGAGGTTTTCCTCTTGGTGTGCAGGTGTAATGGGGGAAGGTGTCTGTGTTACCACAGAACTGAAGCAGGTGACCTTGCTGTGTTTCAGTGGATTAGGTGTCACCCATAGGTGCAGGACAGGGGCACAGCTGTGGTTTGTTTGTATATGTGGTGGTTTGCAGACAGGATTCCTGCACCTCATTGGCACCAGGAGGAGACAAGCACAGAGATGTGGTAAGCCCAGGCTCGTCCACTGTTTCTCACACAAGGCTCAAGCATCTTCTTTAGAGTCCCCTGGACTCTCCAAGCATTGCTGTCTGAAGGCATTTTGAGCAAGTGCAGCATGATAAGCCTTGCAGCAGGGACCCATGGCTTTCCCAGAGATGTCTGGATGCTTGTAGGAGCTCCAAGGACTTGAATCCTCATTTCCTGATGCTTTCAGGGAGCACTGCCAGCTCAGAATAATCTAGGACTATGTAAGCAATGGGTCTAGAAGAGATGATCATTACTGAATGTGCTTCAAGCAATGTGCTTCATCACTGACTGGTCTTTGATCCTGGAAACTGAGCTGCTCATACTGCTAACCCACCAGCTGCTGTCACTTGAGATCCTTGTATGCTAGCTGATGTCCTTCCCTGAGTCTGATAAATCATTTTGCAGCTTGGCCTCAGGTAAGAAGCCAGATCATCACTCCAGTGATACTTCACCATCTGGATGTTACCAAATCATATCTTTGTCCCTGTAATGTATTAATGCAGATTTCATGAAAAATTAGCACAGAGGACAAGGTTACTTTCAGGACCATGTTCACTAGCAGGTGACCTGTTTGCATGCTCTCATCTACATCATGAATTTCCTTAGAGACACAAATATCCTAAAAGTTCTCTGAGTTTTGCAGTTGCATGAGTTTTAATATTTATTTATCACTGTTTAAACTAGAACATGACTTTCCAAATACTGATCTTTGATATTCTTTGTGGAATCTTTTGCTTGTAAACTTTTTGTGCATCTGTGTTGTGTTTTTTACCATTGACAAAGTATCATAGTCCAGCATGTGCATCTGTGCAGATGAATTTGCACTTTGGTCATGCTGAGGTACCAAAGTCAGTTCATCCCACTAAATGCATTCTTTGTGCAGCCCCAAGTTATGTTTCTGCAGTTTAAGTGAGTTTTGTGCTTAGGGATTATTCAGACTTTTAGCAAAGAATGGTAATATTTCAGTGAAGTCAGTCTCTGCTGATGCTTTCTTCTGCATTTGTGTGTCTGCTGATTTCTTATGCGTGTGCATCCTGGGCTATATCCCTTCGCTTCAGGCAACATGAGATTTTATCTTGAGTCATGGATGGTAGAGACTGCAAGAATTACCTTCTTCAGCACTGTCCACTTTTGTTAAAGGTCAGTTTGTCCGGCTCTTAATTAAAACCTCTGTTAGGGAGTGAAGTACTAAATTCCCACAACTTTGAAATAGTTATATTTTTTCTCATTAGTCAGAGGAAAAGTGGCATCCAAAGGCCTTTTTCATTGTCTCTTCATGTATTTAATTGCATACTGTATGGCAAATTACATTTCTTGCAGATTAACTGTTCTGGTAGGGAGTGTGAGATGGGTTTGAGGATTGGGGTTTTTAAACTTCTTTACATGAAAGGTTGGATAATAAATGATTTTGCTGCTTCTACTGCTGTTAAGTTTTCACTCGTTTAAGTCTGAGATTTTCATAGGTAGGTCTGTGCCCCCATGGCTGAGAATCAGGTGGGCTCTGTTCTGCATGTGTCACACTGATCTCCCTGTCAAGTGAACAGGGCCTTTAGCTTCCACAAAGCTGTTGTGAGGTTTGAGAAGATAAATGGCTGCCAGTTTGTTGTGAAGTTACCAAAACCTCTTGAGTTCCCTGTTTCTGTACAGTATTTGGTAGGTTGAGCCTTTTGAGACTTCTGCCATGAGTTCTCAAATGTCTGAAATGGGAAGGCCACACTAGGTGCTAATTTTTGCCACCCACTGATTCACAGTGCTTTTAATTAAGGGTCCATAAAGACCTGGAAAATGTGAATTTGTTAAGTTCACTTGTGTTTTTTCCCTAAGGGACACAAGTAAGACAAAACAGGAATTACAGATAGATCTTTTTTTGGCTAAAAGAGCAATTTCCTTTGTAGTGCTCCAATGCACCTTAGCAGGTCTGATACCAGGTGCTTACTGTAGCTTCTGCTTTAATTCCCTTCTCCTCTGATATCATTACTTTTTAGTCCTCTAAGTCCTGTTGACAGCCTGATTTGTGTGGGGTGGGAAAGGTTGGACTTTACAGCAAGGCACCAAGCAGGGCAGATGATTAGCTGGCACGTTTGACTGTGGCTGATATGATTCAGCACCATGTCTCAGGGACAGAAATGTTTTAGAAAGTTCTGAGCCTGTTGTTTTGAAATAGAACTGTGTGTTTTCTGTAAGCATGTAGCCTTGTAAGAAATAAGGGGCAAGAGCTTACTGCCTTGTCTTCTCAGGAGTAGTTGCCATGTCCCAAGTGAGGATACACCCACACATACAGCAAATAGCTTTCCTTGAAGGCTTAGCAGAGTACTGGCAACACAATGCAATAAGCAAATCCTGTTCTTTTGATTTCAGGAGAAAATGGTTTGTGTATTAAGAGATTTCCTACCCTGACACAAAAAAAAAAAGACTTTCCACAGCGCACGTGTGCACACACCTGAGCACTGAGGCTGCTCTCTCTGCCTTTGCTGTCAAGCAGATTCTCTGTATTCCCTTTGCCATCAGCATAGCTAGCACAATTTATTCCCTTTTCTCCAAAACATAAAACCCAAACCCAAGTGTTAAACCATTCAGCTGCTCTGACTCCTTCCCGGTGCTGAATTCCTGACTCCTGGTATGATGCAGGCGGATTTAATTGATGCTGCCGGGAAGATGAATGCCTCCACCTCTACGTGCTGACAGCCAGCAGTGCTTCTTCATTAGTCGTCAGGAGCACAGGACCTCAAGGGCATTGCTGATACCGCCAGCTGAACTAATTGTACCTCTGATATCTTGTGGAGGGAGCAGACAGGCTGTTTAATCAAATGGGCACCAGCCTCGCTGCACAGATATCTCCCTGTAATCGCGTACTGCGCTACAGCGGCTTTGAGCGCTGCTCATTCCTTGTCCAAGATCTCCTGAAAGCATTCCCGTCCTTATTAAGGGTGATACATTTCTCAAAAATGTATCTGATAGAGAGCCACCTCTCTGCACTTGAACACATTGGCATGCACTGCCTCATTCTCATCGTTCAAAAGGTGATTCAAAACTGATTTTTTTTAAAGTGAGTGTTGAGGATGCGTAGAGTTAGCGAGCCAGGGAAGTGAAGCTGGCTGAAGCCTTGCTGCGTGTTTCTCACAAGGTTAATGGTGAGGGCTCACAGGAAAGGAATGCCTTTCCATCCTGAGCAGCAGCTCTCGTGATGCAGAATTAGTTGATGTGCCCGTAACAGTTTTATCTCCTTAGTTTTCAGAAAAACAAAACCAAAACCATCCTCAATCCTACATCCCTGTGAAATGAGATGGTGGGTCATGACACTGAGCTGTTGCACTGCCACCATAAAATTTGCTCATTTGAAGCTCATTTCTGTACAAGTCAATGCATGTGATGTCCCTTTTTACCTATCTTTTTGTGCCTTTCTTCTTGTGGCTACTGAGCAACAGCTGGGTGAAGGCAGCAGGGTAGTTTAGGAAACCTTTTTGTTCCAGTGCTTCCTTCTGTGACATTGGACCAAGTCTTATCTTTCTGTGCCTGTATGTCCACACATATTTAATTGAGATGGTACCTGCAGTACAAGCCTTGCATATTAATGGTGTCAGTCTGAATTAATGATAACCTATATATGAGGGATTTGGGGGAGAGAGGCAAGGTTGGATTGTGACATGTATTTCCAGAGTGACATGAATAGTTTTGCTTGCTCTCCTTCATATGGAAGATCCCTTCATGATACTGCATCTGATTAAAGATTTTGATTGGTGTCAATCACATTTGGGCTAATAAACAACTACTAGAAAACGTCCTGTTCATCGTGCAAGGGGAGATGAGGCACATTTTCCCATTCAGAAGATGAGGTCACTTTTCTGGTGGAACTCAAGCACTGGTATCTAGCAAGAAGAGCCTACAATAACTGATTTAAACATAATCTCTTTAAAATTTCTAAATTTCTTTAAAACTTTCTAAAACAGAAACACATCTTCGTTGATTTTTTGTTTTCAGCCTAAGATTAATCTGATAGTAGAAGTTTAGGCTATCTGCTTTCAAAGCGAAGGAATTAAATCTAGATGCAAGAGCTATTTACAAGAAAAGTAAAAGAGCTCTCTCTGAATATCTTCTCTGAGGTATGTAGCATGTACAAAATAAACATATTTCTCCTTGCTCAGATGGCTGGGGTGTGTAACTTTGTACTTAGGGGAACATCACAACTTTTTGTACATAGACCCTGTTATCTTGAATCCCGTCTATCTTGGTGAATCAGTGCAGCCTATAGGTTAAAATGGTGTGTGTTTATATTAGAAGTAGTAGTAATATTGCTTGCTTTCTGAATGCTATTTCCTAGTTAGTCTGTTTTGAAAATAGGTGAGAGAGGTGAATCATTTCTTAAAACTGCTGAACAATTGTATGTTTCAGTTTCTATCATCTAAAGTAATTCTGCTTAATCATCTGTTCTCAGTGACATTAATTTCATGTGGCAGAAGACTGCACAGACTCTATAAAAATTCACCCATACTCCATAAAAATATACTATTACTCAAACATGGTGTATGAAGCTGAAGTTAAAATGCTATTTTTCACTTGTGTCTTTTAATTTAGAAGTGGATTGCTTTTATTGATCCTGCTTAGCTGGTGGTACATGTGATCTGAGGTGTGTTAAGTTAGCAATATTGATCATTTGTGACCCACTGCTGTCATTCTGGAGGTCACCTGCTACACAGAAGAATTTGGAACATAATGGCAGTGGCATCTCTAAAAACTTAAGTGAGAAAAGAGCAAAATTAGTGTTTGAGTTTGTGATCAACTCCTTCCACCACTGTTGTGTGCGTACACCAGATTGGCTCTTAGTGAGGGTGTAGCTCATCATGAAAATTACATTGAAGGGATATGGCTTATTCCCGCCTTATTTTAAATACTACGAATTGCAATTGCAGCAACAATGAGGTGGTTTGTTTTTATTTTTGTGCCTTAGCACTGCAGCTGGCACTGGATTTTGATGATAATTAATAATGTTGGAAAATGGCTTAAGTAGTGCCAGAAATGCAGAGAGAGTTCCCACAAAGCCAGGTGGTCTGTGGGATGTGAGGAAGGTATCTGGAATGAGAGCTTGTTGCTTGGACCATTTCTGATAGTGATTTGGGTACCAGATTATGTGGTGTGGGGAAGCACAATATTGGCTTTTTGCATTGTTCTGTTAAAAGATGTGAGCAAATCCATGAACTTTGATTGTGCAGATTCGGTGGAGCTGAAAATAAATTGGTAGCAAGTCATCAGTAAGGTTTGTGTCCATTAACCTTGTGTCCATGGCTGTTTCGTTTGCCAGTACAAAATCTTGTGTGTTGATACCTTTGAGCATTTTTTGAGGTACAAATACAAACTTGCCTCAAAAGAAGCAAAATGCCTTTTTCCAAATACACCAACTGATGAGGTTTTTTTGCTTGGTTGGTTGTTTGGGGTTTGTTTTTTTTTTAGCTTCATATAAGTCCCTCTAGTGGCGACATCAAAAAGTCCAGTGAAGAAATAAATATTCTTGTGTCTGGGATACCCTCTCCCGGGCTTCAATTTTTAGCTTCATTGTTCCTTTCTGGAATATCCTTGACATATCATGAAGCACAGTTTGAAACTTAGATTACCAAACGAATTCTCTGAAGTGGGAAGAAAGTACTAGGAAAAAGTGAAAAGTCAGAGGCAGTGATAATTCAAGCTTCTTTTGAGAAAAGATGTTCCTAAATGTCCATACTGATTTTTTTTTGGATGGATTGTGATGATGATTATTTTGCTCACAGAACTGAGGATCCATCAGCTTTAGTCAACATGCAAGGTTTTACAAGACAATAATGTTGTCATTACAATTGTCTGTGTGCACTTTCTGTATTTCAGTTGTTAAAAGATGCTCTGTATTCGATTAAGTCATAAAAATAGCATTGTAGGAAGAAATGAGAAAGAAATGTGATGGAGGCAAGCTCCAAAGCACTGAAATTCAAGATGTCATTTTTTGGTGGGACACTTTCTCGTACACATTTGCCAGTCTTCTGTAATAGTAGTAGTGGTAATAATGTGGTAATAAGTGGTAGTAATAGTAATAATAATAATAAAAACCAACATAAAATTCCCATACTCATTATGATTTGCAGCAAAATCTGTAGCTGCAAAATGTAACTCAATTAAGATGCATATATACCTCTTCTGTGATATAACTGGTGGGATTCCACTGTAAATGGCAGGAAAGAGAGGAGGTGACTTGCCTGAAGTTGTCTGGAAAGCTGGTGTCTAAGTCTGAAGGCAGCAGATCTCACCTCCTTGGTGCACCAAAGAGCTGAGCCCTGATGTGGGACAGAAAGGACGGCAGTTTGTCAAGTCCTCTCATCTCTGAAAGTTCTCCTTGGGTTAAATGATGGTTTAGTGAAGCATCCTCAAAATATGTTACTTCCTATTGCCTAGGTAACCTGAATAGGAACTGGATTATTTTCTAGAAGTTTGCAGATCTCATGGCAGACAACTCATGTGTTCTCAAGTGCTTGGGTGTTGCCTGACTGAACCCTCCACCCCGTGGCTGTGGCAGTATGAGGCTCCCAAGTCCTTTGCTCTTCATCCCGCCCTTCTGCAAATTCTTTCATCTTCCCTGTTTTCCATTACTGGTGCCTGGGGAGCACTGATCCTTATTTAAAATAAAGAGTCATCTTTCTTCTTTTCCAGCCTTGTTTTAAAAGGGTGGGAAAAAAATTTTCAAACCCATGGTGACTGCAAAGGCCTCACTTGTTTCTTCAGCATGGGTGTCAAATTTAATGCTGAAAAGGCAGAGTATCAGCCAGTTTCGAAGTTATATCATGTACTAGTACAGTGTTGATTGGTTATACAGCATGTTAAAAGTGAGTTTAGGCTGATTTCCTTCCCTTTGACAGTAAAGGAACATCTTTCTGTAGAATGTGAATGTCTCTTCCTAGGCCAACATTGTCTCATCTCTCCTCATGGAGTCATAGCTTATACTGATGCTTCTGGAGGTGGAAATACCTGCTAATTAAACTCCGTCTCTTAAAAATCTGATGGGCATAACTTGTGAAATTGTGATGTTTTGTGCTGTATTTCAAATCCCTGCTGTATCCATAAATTCAGTGAGCACTTAAGTTTTATTTTCTGGAAGAAATACCAAGGAGGAACATGTGATTGATGTGTGCTCTTGAAGAGATGGCGTCAAACTGCAAGCCCATGGCTGACTGTCAGGTTTTAATGGAGCAGGCCTACAATTTAAGCGATGATTAATGAAAGCATGAAGTCAAGGAGCGTTGTTTGATGGCATTATGTTGATTCCTGCTGCAGACAGAGCATTCTCTGCTGTGGCAGGACGGGACTGCTTGCTCTGAGTTGAAGCGAGCCATACCCAGCAGCCAACATTCCCTCTCCGGCGTGTGTCGGGAGCAGCCCGCCCTTTGTCCCTGCGCTGCCGGCTCTGCTCCGCAAAGGGCTCCTTTCAGGGTGACAGTGGAAAATGTGACAGCCGTGTCAGCCCCTCTCTGTGTGCCAGCGTGGAGGAGTAGAACACCCAGGGAAGGGTGCTTTTTGTGGCTTGCCAAGTACAGTGCTGCAGCCACGGGATCTGGGGGGAAGGTGCCATGTGCTACCATTTGGCACGGTGGCTGTGGGGCCACAGAGCACATTATTGTCCTCAACCTTGGTGGGAGGAGCTGGCAGCGTGCCTGCTGGGATGCTGCCTTTGGCAAGACACGGGAGCGGGAGGGATGTGGTGGTAAAAGGGCAAACGTGTCTGTGCCTTGCATGTCACCGTGGTGCCAGTGCTGGAGAGGGACAGGGTGCCTGGGGCACCACGTGCCTCTTTCGTTCTGCCGTGGAAAGACTGGCTGCAGCAGAGAGTGGGATCAGCACGGGGCTCCCAAACCACGGTGGGATAATGTCTGTCAGGAACCATAACACCATTCAGGCTCTTCATGTTAGAGTGGTAATAACAGGAGGCTTACACCAGCTGATGAGAGAATGAGCTGGCTCTGTGGAGACCTCGCTGAACTTGGATAAACATCCCCAAACTAGATGAGGTACACCGAGGGCTGGTTTCCTTCGGAAAGACATGATACCTGCAGCTTCATGCCTTTCACTTTGTGTTGTGACGTACTAGGTGTGCACCTTATTTTCTAGGAACAGAGGAGAAAGTCGGGGCTTAAGGAAACTTGAAATAAACTGTCTCCATCACCCAATATATCTTTGCTCAGAGAACAAAATACTTACATCTCAGCACTGAGAAGGAAATGGCACCGAGGTATGAGATTGTACTTTCAGCAGCAGGCAAGCCAAACATTAAAATCAAGGTACACTTAATGGCTGGAGCTAAGGAGAATGAATAATAGAATTAAGCAGTGGGCTACTAAAAAGATACATAGGGGGAGTGTTTTTATCAGAGGAACATGAAATATTTTGTGCCATACCCTTGTTACTTCCTCATCTGTTGAGAGTCAAGTTGTGGTAAAGGCTCCTGAACAGCCCAATATAAAATCCATTCCTTCAGGGCAATGTGCATGCCCATGCTGTCCTTCTGTTTGCAGTATTGCAGAGGAACAGCTCTGGAACAATGAGAGAGTTCTGGCAGGGAGGGCAGCCTGCAGTTCATTATGGCCTGGGATGGATAAAAGCACGTTTAGCTTCCATCTGTTCCGCTTTGGATGATGCTGATAGAAGGGTCATGGTTTTGTCAGTGATGGATATGTGAAGTCATTGCCATTTTTAGCTCGTCCAAAGTTTTCCCCCTTCTGTTTACTGGACATCTATTTTTCTTTTTGACATGTATTTCCAGACACACTGCAGGTGGTGATGAGCTACAGGTGTTACATGAAGTGAATCTCCCCTTGCTGTCTCTCCCTCTTTCACTACTGTACGTGGTACAGAAATGATGGGGAATGGCAATAGTTAGGGATATGTTTTGGCACTGTTCAGATAACTGTAATTTTGCTTTCCTGGAACTTTCCTGGAATCATATGCATAATTACCTTACAGTTTTTGAGATATTATTAAAGCGTGAATGTAGCTTGAAAGTAATAAAGAATGTAGATGTTCAAATACAATGCAATTCAAGAAATGGATTACCTGTCAAATACTTTATTTTCTGCATACTGAAATGTGAACACTTCTCATCTCTTTTTTTATGTCTGTGCTGCCTTGTGGTTAAGTAAATGCATTGAGGTATGTCTTAAATAATTCTCCTTTAATTAAAAATAAAATTCTGTTGTGATTATGGAAAATGGTGCACCATACACTGAATACCCAATTATATCAGTCAGTAGTTCTTCCTGGAAAGTGGCAAGAGCCCAGGGTTCTACTTTGCAAAGCTGTCATTATGACAGGAGTTGGGCCCCTGGACAAGCATGTATTTCCTTCAGAAAGGTTTGTTCTTTCTGTGTATCTCTGGAGGCAGTCTCTGTTGACTGAAGAGTAGTATTTTGCCACAAAAGATTGCAAATTCATTTATTGTGGTTCCATATTATTAATCCTTGTGAACTTTTGTAATACCCGGCCTCCTTGTATTGAAGATGCTGTAATTGCTGTCTTAACTCAAAGTGCATGTTTGTGTTTCTCATTTAAATGCCTTGTTAGAGGTGAATTAGACTCCAGTGTGCTAAAAATTTTTTAAAGAATCTCCAAAGGCTTTTTATGTGGCAGACTTTTAAAAGCCACATAGATTTGCAGAGAAGTGGACTCTCTTGAAGAAGGTGCTGTAATAGTTGTATACATATATGCTATTTTGTTTGTAGCACAGCTTTGTCCACATATGCAGATCATGGGAGAAGAAAAACATGAAAGTCACATCCCACTTGAAAGAGCTTTTGATCTTGTGGGACTCCTACACACTTCAGTGATAAAACCCCACAGTTGAGATAGGTTTGGCAGAGTATCAGCACTAGAGCTGGGAAACTGAGGTTTATATTCTCAGAGTATCATTAAGTACTGTAGGATCTGCAGCTGTTTTTTAATGCATCAGCTCTCTTTTAATTCCATGCTGTGTGTGACACCCCCTCAAACCATGCTGGCCCATGGCTGAGTCCTCCTGTCTGAAATGCAGGCAGTAATGCGTAATACTTTCCCAAAGATGTTCTGTGTTTTTTTTCTCTACAAGTGAATTTGAGACAAGTGTAATGCTACTGAGTTATGTGAACTTGACCTTAAAATTATAATTAAAAATTGTAAGCTTGTTATTTCATACATATGAAATTATGTAATTAATGTCATAATTTAGGTATGAGATATCTCAGTATTTCATACCTAACACAAACCATAGGTATGGTCACCATACCTATTCCTTGATTTTTAAAAAAAAATATTCTTTGTTTTAATATCAGTACTGTTATTATATTCTAAAGCAGATGATTCATGTAATTCAGAGTTATCCCTGCTGATCAGCAGACCTTGTGATGTCTGTAACATGAAAATTTCTTTTTGTGAAGTGATGGGGAGATCAATATATTGTGAAGTGTGTGGCAGTTCTTCAAGTGATCACTTCACTAATTTATGTACTTAAGTGATTAATCTTGGCCAGCTCTTACACCAAACAAGGTTTAAATCCAAGCTGGACTTTTTTTCTGCATCTGAGGCAGTGATGCATGACCTCTCTGTGCTCCACAGCAGTGTTTTGTTCTGCAGTGAGACAGAACTCTGCTACTAAACAGACCTACTGAATCTCTGCTTAAAATTAATCTCAGTACTCACAGATCAGCTTCTCTAGATTTGTTTAGTATTTCTGCTGAGGTGGATGACAAAGTAGTCCATCAAGACCTTTCAAATGTGAGGACCTTGTAAACAGACTGTGCCCTGATGCGGTGCCAGCCGATTAGCTGAGAGCATCCTTGTTTGCTGCTGCTTCCAGTTCCTTCCCATTTTGTATCCAGTGGCAGCAAGCAGTGGTATTGTCACCAGGCCTTTGGCTGTTCCTGTACTTTTTCCAGTTCTCTCTTTGTCTTGCTAAGGGAAAGAATTGCAATGCCCTTTTCATCCCAGATGAGTCTTTGCTTCCCCTCTCCTACACCTTCCTGCCTTACAGCTAGCTGAGTTTTTACCCTCACTGTGTTCTCTGAGAGTTGTCAATGCCAGTCCTGTGTTGGTCACTCCATGTCCCAGCTACCCTTTGCAAACCACCCTGGTTTGAGTGACCAAAGCCTTCACGTAGCTTTGCAAAAAATGTTGCTCCTGAAAGTCTGGTAATGGGGCTTAGGGGCAGGACTGAAAGGAGTGTTGTCCCAGCTTTTATCATGAAGGGCCAGTTATGGTTCAGTCAGCATGAACAAAGTCTGATACCATTTAAAACTCCACTGGTTTTCAGGGAGACCTTAAAATCAAGGTAATTTTATGATCCGTGCAGCCGTGAAGTTAATAAAGTTAATGTTTCATTTTCATTGCCTGTGCTGTAGTGGGATGGGTAATGCAAGCCAAGTGCATGGCAGTGCTGCCCTCTGCAGCCTCCTGTTCTGTCTCCACAGCCATCATGGGGAACTGTTTTAGGGCAGCTCAGCCAGGGTAAGGCTGGAAAGCTTCCCACCCTCAAGCTTCTTAATGCTTGCTCCTGTTGTGACCCTGATGATGTGCTTTCCCAGGGCAGGCTGTTGTACACACCAGTGAGCCTTTCCTGGTGCTGCTAGGCAAGCTGGACTTGTCAGGTTTCTGTGGGATGCTCTAATGATGCTCTTCCCAATTACCAATGCAGACATCTGTTGAGTGTGGTAGGTACCCTCACACACAGTCACAGCCGTGTCTTGCTCCCTGTTCTTCTTTGTCTGAAAGTCTGCGCCTTTTGTGTCTGTCACCAGTTCTGGCAACCCATGGCAAGAAGACTTACTGCTTTACAGATGGCATATTTTTCTAGAGTACACTTCTTCACTTGAAAAATTTTGAAGATGTTTGGAAAATGGATGCTATGTCCTTACTGAGGTTTCATCTGTCTGGACTGTGCACTAGGATCATCTTCTTTGAAGAAGAGGGGAGCTTTCTGTATATTTTTCACAGCAGTGATCTTGAGTGTGCTGAATATGAGTAGTTAAATCTGTTGAAATAGCTTTGAAAGAGCCAAATAATGTTTTCCTGGTTTTTTTTTTTGTTCCTGTATTGGATAATCAAGTCTATTTAATTCATTCTATGTCTCATGTGAGCAAAGAACGTGGTATTCTGTCACCAGATACACCTGGTCACCTCATCTCTATTTGGTGGTGTCTGTAGTAGTTGTGATCACTTGATGTGCCTCGTTCAGCTACAGATGCTCTTCTAAATGTGCAAGTTTTGTGTTTAGTCCTAGTTACAGTGTCTACATGAAGTGAAGTCATCTTTCATTTCCTTCATTGTGAGTAAGAAGAGAGTTTGGCCTTGGTGTAATTAATTTGAACTTAGCCCAGCACATAATCAACTTCCTAATAAATTATGTGTAGTCTCACAGTTGTCCATATGATGACTTGGAAGAATTGAGCCAAGCCTTGACTTTCAGGCTGGGGAATTCAGCTGTAATCCATCCATCATGTCCTCACTGCATGTTTCTCAGCAGAAAAGCATTCAGTAATTCTTGACTTTATTATTATTGTTCTTTCTTGTGTGATTATTTTATGTCCAGAAATGAAACATGAGCAAGGTTAATCTTTTCGGGAACCCAGTAGGGAAGCTCCAGAGATGTATTAAATTTAGTAAATGGAAATGATAACTCACAAAGCTTGCAGAACCGAAGTAGGATGCTGACTACAATTTTGGTATTGATTTTATTGTTCTGTACTCTCAGTTGTGAGTGCAGATGAGAGAGAGAGAGAAAAATATTATATTTTGGTAGCTAAGATAAAATCATGAAATTGTGTGCTGGAAAGACAGGAACAATTGATTCCTTATATTATGAGCTGTCTTAAAGTAGTGTCTCAGTTGTCTACCAAGGTGGATCATCCCATTCAAAAGTTGCCATTGAGTATGAAGTAGTCCAAAAAATTGGAGAGTTTTTCCTTAAAATGTTATATCAGGTCTTGTAACTAGCAAGAAAGCAAAGGCAGTGAATGCTTAATAGAATTTTTCACTAGTATAATCTCAAAGCTGACAAGTTAGGCAGCAGTGGTTGCATACTTGAGGATAGACTGTTTTCCCTCTTTCTTAACAGGCATATATATCTATCTTTAATTAATATATGTATTACAAGAAGAGAAAATAAATATGTAAACAGCTCCTTTAATTTGCATTGAAATTACAGATTATTTTGAAACTTGAAAACCTACTGATTTATGCAAGCAAAAAGCTTTCATAAATAAATACAAGTTTGTTTCACTGGGCTGTTCACTTTGTGCTCACTTTATTTGTATAAAATGCTTTCCAATTGCATTTCTGGCAGGCACTTGTTACTCCTAAATGCTCTCTATATTATTTTATAGCTAAAAATAATAACCATATGATACTATGCTAATGACACTGGAGGTGTCTTGTTGTCCAGGGTTACTTGAGAATTGGAGAGTATTTGAGGCAGTACAAGAGCTGCTGTAACCATTTGGTGAGATGAACAACTAGGGTTTAAAAAAAAGCTCAGTCTGGCTGCTAGGCTGAATTTCAGGAGGTGTTGGCAGACAACAGCTATAAAGCCCAATTCATCCCACTGTACAAGAAAAAAATAAATCAAGGTATTCAGAAAAAGCCCACCTTCTGGAAGGTGCTGGTAATTCAGCCACATAGCAGATGGAAGTAGTTAATGGAATATGAGTACAAGAATTAAAATCATACTATGAACAGAATTACAGAATCAGATGGTATTAAAGTGTATTCTTTAAAATCATGCACGTAGATACCATAAGCTGCTAAATTAATTAAAACTAATTTTTTATATTTGTGCAAGTTTACATGCTGGAGATATTTTGCATTGTGAACAAGAGTCAAATGGAAAATTATGCTTTGTCTTTGTGCTTTGTCTTTGCAATATGTTTTCATAAATTTTGGTCATCTCTTGCATCCTGTTTGGATAAAATGGGATAGTCTGTACCTCTCTAACAAACAGTTCTCTCCTTGTCCTTGATGGCTCTTAGTGATTTGAAAAAGAGCATTAGAGTTGTGGTGTTGCAAAAGCTCACCCAAGGTACAATACACTTCAGGGTTATTTTCCATCTGTAAGATGTCCTGAGAAGCAGTGTTTTCTTTGTGGTTTTGTCCTCGTGTTGCTGCTCAGCAGATTTGCTTCTGAAGTTGCTCTCAGCCTCAGTGGGCAGCTCTCTCCCCTCTTCTCTGCTTTCAGGATGTCTGCAGGAGAGCGCAGAGGCTTCCAAATGGTAATATAAATACTGCTCCATAATTACCACAGAACTTCGGGCCAATGACCAACAATGGGAGTGGAACTTACGCTGGCTCACGCTGAAACAGAGTGCCAAAAACAACCTTACCTTCTTACATCTCTGTCTTAAAGGATTTTCTACATCTGGGTCTCTCTAGGAGAATCCTGGAGAATATGCATCCTCAGCTCCCAGCCACAGCAAAGCAGCCAGTTCTAAGTATCTCCAGAAGCAAGGTCCCTGACAAATGCCAAGTTTTTTCGGCTTATGGTCCTCTGCCCAGCTCTAACACATCTTAATTCTGGAGTTGGCAGTGGCCTGCTCACTTGAGTTAGTCCTGGTGTGGTGCAGGCTAGCAAGCCAAGGTGCAGTGGTGTTACAGCAATCACGTGCAGTCTGAAGGGTAAATCTGGAATGGTGTTTTTGATGGATAAGGAATACCATTCTCAGTCCTGAAACATGGTTTATATTGCCATATTCTTTCTGTTAGTGCTGGAAAAAAGTTAGTGTCTTGAACAGAATTGTGCATGCACAAGAGTGGTGCTGCACACTGCAGTCACAGGATTCCTGTGACTGTACCCATGTGGATGTAGATTCTTTACCTAGAATATATCTAGGATGTACAGCCATTTTAGACATTTCTTTCTTGAGTATCTGTATTAAATTTTGAATAATAAACAAAATTTGTTCTACCTTGTATTAATATATTTCAAAATTATATTTCAAAACTAGCCTGTGCTGAAGAGGATGGTTCACTCTTCAAAGGGAAGTTCACTCACAGTTACTGAAGTTTGCTGAATGCTAAGTGTTGGTTGTGACACTTAACCTTAATGTCTGTGTAGCTCTGTGAATACTTGGAAGTCTGCTCCCAAATGGCCTCTGGGCACCTCAGAAGTTGTTTTGATTTTGGTTCTTTTCCATTCTGCTATTAAACATTTAAATATTCAGTGGTTAGGGTAGACCTTTCAGATGCTATACTGTGCTAACAAGTGTTTAACCCATGTGATGTAAGGAAAAGAAACATAATTCATAAACTGAGGAATTTAATAATCTTTTGCAAGTGTTTTACAGGAGACTTTTTTGTAGATTTTGGTTTTGTTATAATGCTTTAACATTCTGGCTACTGATGCTGCCTCAGGAAAACTGGAGGATGCTGTAGTCAGGCCTGTCTCTGACTGACCCCATTGCACAGACAAGTAAGATAAAATCCAAAGCAGAAAGGCTAACATGGGAATGGGAGAATTTCCCTCCAGATACCCAGCCTGGGGAGCAAGGAGAACATGCAGCTCCATGAATGGAGGCATGGACCTGTCAGAGGATCTGGGGCTGCCACTTCCCTGCACCCTCTGAGGGACAGTCCTGGATCTGTCTTTGGCAGGGTGGATGGGATTGAAATCTACTTCAAACATACTACAGAAGATTAATTAAAAATAAGCAGAGTAGATGGTAGAGCTGGAGGGAAAATGACAGGTCTCTGGGGGTGCTGGGATCAGGTTTCAGCCTCCTGTGCCCCAGCTCAGCTGGAGTTGTTATTCTCTGACATATTTTCAATATAAATAAATCTATGTGTTTTAAAAAAAGTGTGTCTTATAGTGCCCAGGACTGTTTAAGTTTTAAGAGCAGATTTACAGAGCAGACTAAAATAGTTCTTCTTGCCTCTTCTTCTGTGGTGTCTCTTAAACCTTACTGAGAATTTTTTTACATTGAAACACCACATAAAAATAATAATCCCAAGTGCAATTGGAGTCTGTCCCGGTTTACAAGGTTGGAATATCCAGCAAACTGGTTAAGTTATGCCAAATTCTCTAAAAGACAGTGGGATTTAGGCTTGAGTTTTTGAGCAATCTAGGTTAACTATAAATAATATAGGTTTGTTGCTGTTTGTTTGTTATTTTTCCTTTCCTCTGTGGAGATTTAGGTTGAATATGAGGAAAAGGCTCTTTACCCAGAGGGTGGTTGGGCCCTGAAACAGGCTCCCCAGGGAAGCAGTCACAGTTTCAAGCCTGCCAGAGCTCAAGGTGAATTTGGACAAGGCTCTCAGGCACAGGGTGTGACTCCTGTGCAGGGCCAGGAATTGAACTTGATGCTTTTTGTGGGTCCCTTCCAACTCAGAATATTCTGTGATTTTATGACCTGAGATTGGTTGACTCCTGCTTCAGGTTGGAGAGGGATGCAAACAGAACTTGAATGAACACAAAGGCCATGCTGTGACTACTTCTGGTCTTTGAACCACTTCTCATGCAGTTTTGTATTAAGTGGACAGCTTTATCAGGGCTTGTTCTGGAAAGTCAGTATTTATGATCTGAGAAGCAGCAGATGTGTTGATTTGTGCTGCTACACCTCATCTATCAAATACATGAAAATCTTTGGCAAAATTGACTTTTCAGTGGAGATGATTCTACATTTTTATCACTACTGCAGAGCTTCTGATGATAATGATGGTCATTATTATTCATGCTCCCTAGAAAGGAAAATTTGTGACAAATCAGAATCCTGTCACAAAGTTATTTTGTGGTTTAGCATCTTGCAAGAGAGTATTTGGCCTGCTTGTTCTTAGTTTAGCTGCCAGTATTTTAGTATTTACACAAGAGACAATATTATAAATAAAACATGTGGTTTCATTCATATAGAGGGACAACTTAGTTGTCAGCACAAAATGCTTTTGTGTTGATCCTGCTTGTGACTGGCTTACTGATTCCAGTAATAGTTCGCCCAAATACTCCAAAAATCTTACAGTCTCTTTTCTTTGGATCGATTGGAAATGACCTCTGTCTGGAAAACCACCACTTAGAATTTTGCAGCATTACATCTGACTCCTGATCCCAGTGGCAAAGTTCCCAGCAACTTAATATAAACAAGAAGCAGCCCAATTATGACAGGATATTATGGAAAATACATTGAAATGAGAAAGAGGATTTTAGCTTGAAAACTACTAAGTATTTTTCTCTAACAGCTATGTTTAAACATGCTCTCTCCCCCATTTCCCCATGTGAATGTTCTGGGGGGTAAAAGCATTGCAAGGACTTGAGTAACAGCATGTAGTCAGGAAGTCTGTTCCAGATTTCCAGATTGCATCCAAAAGCTTTGTATGTAATAAGATATATCACATCTCTGAGAGTATGTTCTTAAGTGGAAAATCAAACAATAACATTGGAAGCTAGTCTGTTGTTCTTTGTGTAGCTTATTGCATTATGGAACTCCATGAAAGAAGAAACCCACACAGCCATGCCCTCTCTAACATGTTCTTTAGCTATAATTTATTAAAATAAAAATAAAAAAAAAAAAAAAGAGGAGGACTGTGGTTATCTGTGAAATGTGTTGACCTTTAAATAAGAACAGTATCTAGGATTTCACTTTTGCCAGATAGAAACTTTCTCTTGAACTGACTTAGGACAGGGGTTGAAAAGATCAGGTCCTGCTTCAATGATAAGCAACACAATTTTTAATAATGAAAGCATCCATGGGGTATGTTTATATTCAGCAGAAGGGATGTGTGTGTATAAATAGAAGGATGTATACTTGGTATTGTTTATTTATATATGTAATGATATGTTTAAAAACACTTTGTCCTTTTTGAGGTCAGAATTTATGCCTACTATAGATAAAATCCATCTGCAGGGGTGATTGTTTTCAGAAACTTCAAACAAGCAATGCAATGTCAAAACTCCTCCACTCCTTCCCCTGTCCTCCATGCAGGCATTCTCTTGGAAAGCTTTTTGCCTTTTTTGAATACACACCTAACAATACAGTGTTGTACATACTTTAAGATTTATAGTGTTAGATTTATTCTATACAAAGGGTTTTTCCTTAAAAGATGAACTTTTGCATACTTGTCATTATATAGAAAGACACATTTTTAAATGAGCAAGCAAGTGTGGTATCATCTTTAAAAGTTTTTGTCATTTATTGGAATGCCACTCCAAAGACAGCGTGTAGCTGTTTTTCACCTTTTTTGCTTGTACCTAGAATTCAACAAGATTCTGGCATTGGATTTTATTTTGGGGGTTTGGTGGTGGTGAAGAGGGTGATTCCATGTTTTCCCTTGATATTGCAGAGTTTTGAGGGGGCTAATAAGGAAATAGAGATATTTTTATCCTATCCTGTATCTAACCAGCCAGCATATTTGACAGTGTTCTGCATATTGTGAAATCATATCAGTATGTCCCATGAGGCTCAGCCAAAGATCAACTTTGTGTTCCTTTAATGGCAGGAAGCAGAAGAAAAAGGAAAAGGGCATTCATGTACTGATGCTTCCTATTCCGAGCTGTTTTTTTTTTTTTCCTCCCAGATGATTTAGTGGTGTAGCCACTTAATGACCTCAAATAGCACTAAAATAAACAGCTGCTTTCAGTACTTTCTAGCTAATGCAGCCTATCAGCTCAACGAGTCATGGCAGAGCGATTAGATTCACTTCATTACTGATGGAGTAACTGGGAGACTGCAGGCAAAGGTGTTTCCAAGAATGGCAGGCAGTTTAACATCAACCTGATGTCTCAAAAGTCCTGGATGCTTTTCAGTGAGTTTGTTTCTTGAATCAGAGGGAAGAAAATCTGGGAGTATGCCTAGCTTCTGAGAAGCATTGGTAGTAAATTACAGTAGTTTGTACTGAGTTTGTACAGTACTCTTCAGATCTTGGTCGTCTTCAGAAGATGCTTTCTAGAGGGACCAAGTGAGAAAGAAACTCTGAAGAAGACAGTTTCAGTTGGGGAAGTGTCTGGGTGAATAAGTTCTAAGTTAAAGGGAAGGCTTCATTTTCCTCCTCCTAAACTTGCACTGCTTGGGAAACAAGACTGCTCAATGTTTGGGGAAAAAAGGGGTCAAGAAACCTCTAGCAGATGTATATGCTTTTATTCATGAATGTTGGAGCCAACACTTAGTTGGTGAAATATGGATCCTGGAAGCATGCCTTTGGACTTTTAAATGACTGTTTTTGGATACTAAATGAATCAAATGTGGTTCAATACAATGGTTGCTCTCTGCGGTCCCACAAACAGGGAGGCCGTGCTCTTGCTGACATCCAGCGGGAGCTGGGAGTCCTGAAATGCATCGTGCTGCCTTTTGGCTGCCACCTATCAGTGTCCCCTGCTCCCAGGGCCATCTCTTTGTCTTGGACCTTCTTCCTCTTGCTCTTAACTTTTCCTGGGAACATCAGTGTAGCCAAACTATCACCACTGGTGACTGGAGTACTTGTCTCTTCTCAAGTAGTGTATGAGATTGCCATGAATCTCATTTAAAATTTTTTTGTGCTGTTGCGGAAACTTTCTGTCAAGCAGCTACCCACTTGTGCAGCCCTCATGGATCTTCTTGTGCTCTTAGTCTGTCCTGGTTTCCCTGCTTTGAAGCTGTCCAGCTCCCCTTAGCTCACTTGTGTTGGTCAAGCACTGCTGCCTTGTGATGCTGAGTGGCCCTTCTGTGGCTGTGCTGGGAGCACATCCCATTTCAGATTACACAGGCTGATAGGAAGGCAAAAGCCATGCATGTTTTTCCTTCAGGAATGCATGTTTGCTCAAGTGAAATAGTGTTGGCCAGATAAATGTAAGAAAAAATTGCTACTCCTTTTTTTTTTTTTTTTTTTCCTCCTCCTACTTTATGTAGCTATCCTATTCCAAATGCTGCTTGGACCTTGCCATTCCTTGTTTGTTAGTGGTTGTGGATGTAGTGTGACACCTTTTTCTTGGGCGTTAGAACATGCTTGGGGGCCATGAGAGTATCATTCATTAATTTTAAGTCTCTAAAATGAAGGAAATAGTGGGTTGCAAAGGCATTCTAAACCTGGGAAGTAAAAATTGTGCTGGTTTAAGTTCCAGTTGTTAGGAAGCCCCTAGAGTTTATAAACGGGGACAGTGCTGTTTCTTCTGACATGTAAAAGAGTGAGTCTGGAGTCTGCATCCAACCTGGGTGGTAATTCAATTGCTGCACTCTAGAAAATGGCTTGACCATCTAAATAATTATTAGCCCAGTTATTTAGACCTGCAAAAATGTATGACAACAGTTGGTAAAACCACCTACAATATATTCTTCATAGCATAATAGTTATTAGGCCATTTACGTGATTTTTGGGTCCTTTCAACTCTGTATGCCTGTTATTTCTCCCTAGGAGACTTTTTTCTGAGAGTAGGAATTTAGCCTAAAGATGTAGCATGGGAGAATATATTTTTCTTCAGTGCCACATAAATGTTAGCTTGATCTCTTCCAAGACAAATGTTTCTTGACAAATGGAAGTAGTAATGCTCTAGTACAGGAGGTTTTCCTAAGGGAGTTTGGCTTTTTGAAAAGATTTTTTGATTTTTAGGAGAGAAAGTTCCTATCTGCAAAATGTGGTGCCAGATGGACACTTGTGTTCCCCAAAGCTGATATTTCTGAAGGCCATTTGAAGGTTTTACATGGACTCAGAAAGTAAAAAAAAGAAATTCAACTAGCATCACTAACTGGAAAGTTAATTGCTTATCAGTTTTATTGTCTCTTGACTGTGAGCCAAGTTGCATTCATGGGATATTTGATATACCTGCAGATAACAGTTTCATGCTACAGTCAGAAACTCGAATATTTGCATGACTGGTATTGCAGACACATGAGCAAAACATGGCTTAGCCCAATTTTTTATTGATAAAGTAAAAGCATACCAGTAAAAAGCTTTTAGACAGGATAGATAATCTCAGTTTATGCTGCATTATTAAGACAATAAATGTGAATGGGATTTTATCATTTAATTTATTAATAATTTTTTTCTTTTGACAACTAACATTTCTGAGGGATTTTATCATACCGTGTTTATTAATTGTATTCAGTGCAAGATTAAGACTCATTTTAGAGGGAAAATAAGGCACATGTCCTGCAGCTGCCTTTTCATAACTGTCTGGAATTGATCATTTGAAGCCATTAAGATTTGTATATGAATGTGCATCCAGTTTTAAAGATTATTTCATGGAGTATTGTGCGTGCCAAGAAGTGTGTTATCAAGAACACTGAAATACTTGTTGGAGCTATGTGGTATTTGTCACACATGAAGGAACAGGTGATCCCAGGATGTCAGATTGTGACTTCTCAGTGTAGCTTTGGCAGGGTGGCTGCTGTGTGTCCACACTTGGAGAAGGGAGCTGTGCTTTCTCTATCCATACTTAAAAGCTCTGTTCTATTAAACTTGAAGATCATTGGGTGGCACCAGACTGAGGCAGGGATAAATTGTTAAAGCACTTCTTCTGTTTGTGAGTCATAACCTTTTTTTGCTGCCTTTTAGCAGTGGTATATGCGGTGGCCAGCTAATCCTGTTGTAAGCCTGGAATTAAATGGTATGATCCCTGCTAGTAGCATGCATGGAACAAGCCCTTCCTTCCTGGCACAATACTTTCCTTCAGCCTGGCTGTGTGTGAAGCATGAACTGTGCCCCAGGATACTGGGATGGGTGCACTGTGTGGAAGTCCTTAAGATTAGTGTACCAAGCCTTAGCACCAGTTAGGGCATTAGATACCCTGAACAATAATCATTGGAAGAGAAGAAAAACACGATGTAAGCTGGAATTTTCCAGTCTGCTGAGCCTTGTTCTTGCAGACTTACTCATTAAGAGATTTATAATTAAAGAGCTAAAAGTATCTGTTAAAGGATTTAATAAAGATTTATTAAATAAGAGAGAAATAGCCTTCAGAGACACTGCCTTTTCCCCTTCTGTGCTGACTTTAAGGCAGTGTTGTAAATAGCTGAGTGCACAACCAAGCAGTGGCTTGAAGAGGCTCCACAGTGGGCTCAGAACTGCAAGCATGGGCAATTTTAAGGCTGGGATTATGAAATGTAGCAGGTTTCTGCAGGGAGCATGAAGGTTTGAGCTCTAGGTGCAACTATTTGGGCTCTGGGTGCTATTTCTAACTACTTAAGACATCTTGGATGCTGATAGACTGCACAGGAGGCTGAAATCATCCTTCTGGCAGCATGTCCCAGTATGTTCTTGGGAATGCTTCAGCGTTGTGATCTTTATGCTTAGGTTTTTATGGATCTGTGTTAGGGATACATGGATGTGGTGTTTGCCTACGTCTTTCCTACATGGGAAGCCTGCATGCCATTAAGACCAGAAACCCCTGAGCAGACAGAACACTCCAGGCACCAACTGGAGACTGAAAGACAATTAGAACAGAGTTAACAAATCTGGTGGAAAAATCCGTTTGAGGAGGGTCAGCATGGAATGGGCACTTCTTCCCAAAAGAAGGAAGGAAATTGCAGAAGCCAGAAAAAGCCCACTCTTGTAATTGGAAGCCCAGGACCTAAAACTTGGGAAGTAATGTAGCTTGCTGGAGAACTCAGAATCAACACAGAGCAAGCCAAGATGGGAGATTGAATTATCTATAAAACTGCCAGTGTGAAATGGTTTGCTTTCCACTTCCGAAAGTGTAATAAACATGTTTAAAATACAATTTTCTCTTCTTGAAGCATCAGTGACTGAAACAGTATCAGCTAAAATTCTCAGTAATGGGGAGACAATACTGTCGTGGGTCTGCTATTTCAATTAGTTGAACTTACTCTGTTTAAGAAAACAGTGAAGCCAGGAAGCTTGGGAAATAAATGGTTATCCAGACTCCCCTTACTTCCTGTTTGGAGAAATGGTTGCTCTTTCAGGCTATTAAAATGTCTCCAGAGCATCAGCTGTGCATTTAGTGTCTGCGGAAATTGGCAGTTAATAACTTGAATTTAAGAGAGGCAGAGATAAAACTGTCCATCTGTGTTGATGGTGTTATGTCCTCTGATTTGTGTTCACAGCTCGTATTTCCTGTGGTGTGTGAGGATAGAAGCAGTTCACACGCATTTCTAAAGACATCAAAATATGCATGCATTGGAATGCAAAAGATGATTAAAATACCACAATTTTCTACTTACTGTAACTAATCAGCCCAATCCACTGCATTTCTGAATCCCTCATTGATGGAGTTCTTCTAATAAGGTTTTTAGTGAAAATGCTGAAATTGTGAGTAAAAACTATGTACTTGACTACTGTACATTGTGTAAAGTCAAGTCATGGTAACAAAAAAATGAAGTACTGCATTTCTCTGAAAGACTGATGGAGATTTAAATTTTTTTTTTCATATTGCCTGTTCTTTCTTCTGCTACTGCTCTCAGTTGAGCAGGAAAGGATTTGAGCAATTAAGGAAAAATAGATCCTTCTCTGTTTCTGAAAATTTTAAATGAGAAAATACTGACATATACATCTTGATGCCTGTGCTTGAGATAGTGTAGAAGTTGAAGGGGAAGGTAGTTTGTCTTTTCAAGTTATAGACCACTTTTAATTTTCATTGCCGTTACTTTTTTTTTCCACATTTTTTTACCACGCTTATTTTCTATTTACGATGGCCAAATAGTAGCAACCTGGAGTTGCCTAAGACTGGAAGATGCCAGTCGTCTGAGACTTTCCCTCTATTGAAAGTGTTTGTGAAGGATGTTGAAAAGGCTTGGAAGAAGTGCTGACATTCATTGGCATTAATTTGGAAAACTTAAAATTATTCTGTGCCTGCAATGTTCTTGTTTTACCACCTGGTGCAAGGCAGACATGAAGAGATGCAATTCAGTGAGAAGGTCTCAAGATCAGCGTGCACTTGTGCTGCATCCTGGAGTAGCAGGGAAAGTCTGGAGCACTGCTAAATAGTAATAAATACTAAAAATCTAGTATTTTTAGGAATCAGAAATAGTATGGCATTATACAGCAAAATGTAGCAGCAATGTGGGTAATTTAGTGTGTCACTACATTTTTTAAGGTCAGACAACCTCTCTGAATTTTGCATTAATTCCTTGGTGGGCAGCACACTGAGTGTTCTCCCATTGCTTTTTGAAATTGGATTAATACCACTGAAGGCTGTTGTCTACCCAGGCTTCTGACATGAACTGTACACCAGCATTTAGATGGAAATTCCTGCCTTTCCTCTGGTGCTAAGGGATTTCAACTAGTCATTGAAGCTTTAAAAATATTTATTCAATATTACACAACACAAAAAAATCTCCTAGAGACTTGTGCTTCCTAATGGGAATGCACAACCAGCCTGGCTGGTGCTGGCTGGGTGAGCACAGCTTGGAGTCTGCATGGGCATCACTTGTTCTGCTGGAGTTTTTGTGGGGCTCTTCTCTTCTCACTTGACTTGGCAGCTGTTGTCTGCATGAACAAATCCATCTCTCCTTTGCCAGACCACATCCTACTGGCATCCTGACCACAGGAAGCTAACAAAAGGAATCATTATACAGAATACCTCTTTTTCTGGGTGCTCTGAGAGCTAGGGATTTTACACAAACTCCAGATTTATATCCAGAATTATTCTTGCAGAAGAGCTTATGCCCAGATTCCTGTCAGGGAATGCTGGCCTGGTGGAGAGGGTGGGCAAGCAGCCCCAGCAGGCATCAGCTGGACATTCTGGGGCCAGGGAGGCCAACTGTGTTAGCAGCAGGTGAGAGAAGGGTGCCTGGTCCAGTTTGGGCTCCCCAGTAAATGGAAGACCCTGATGTGCTAAATTGTCAGGGAGCTGGCTGGAGCAGTGACAGAAGAGGAGAAGCTGAGGAGATGAAGGGGACTTAATGTTGCTGTCTGTGGATATAAGCTGGAGAAAGGAAGAGATACGGGATTAAGCTTCCCCACCCCGTTCCTAGGTGAACATTTATATACTGTTGACTGCTTTTACAGCAGATTTTTGATGCCATGGGTAGTAGAACAAAAGTTTTGCTGCACAGGGATAAGGCAAAGGAGATGCATGCACTGTTTTCTTTGCACCAGTATAATTGCTTGATGTTTATTTTGATCCCACCGAAGCAGCCTGAATCTTACAGCATCCCACCAGCTCAGTGCCTTCCTCCTTTCTACTCTGACTTACCCTTTCTTTGAAAGAGAGCTAATTCCCATTTGCATTCAGGGGGACAGCCTGCTCTCATAGCTTCAGTGCTTCCAGGGATCCTTCTGGGTTTGTGCCCCAGCTGGGGCCAGCTAGCGACAGGCATCCTTATGGGAGGAATTTATATTGTCTGAGGGGGCTGAACACTGAAGTACTGTAATGGTGTTTTCACACACTGCAGCTAATTCCCACAGTTTCCATTGCTTTAGGCTGTTGCCTCTGATGAAAAACAAACAGCAGAGTCTGGGAGCTGAGGAATGCAGTCTGCAGCGCAGTCAGCACCCGGCCTCCGCTGGGGTGGACAAATGGAGCTGGAAAGGGATCTGTGTGATGCCTGGACAAAGCAGGGGTGCCTGAGCACAGCACTCAGCACTCCTCACTGTCAGGGCTGCAGTTCTTAGAGGCTCTTGCAGCTTTATGGACTCAGCAGGGTAATTTACTTCAGGGCTGGATGCTTTTCCCTATCAGCAAATGGAAGAGATTCCTTGAAGGCACAGCGACTGTACGGTCAGTGGAGCCATTTTCCAGTCAGAAGCAAGTAAAATCCTCACTAGTGCAGAGTTTCACCTGAGTTTCCTAATGATGGTAGGGTAGAAGCAGTTGTTGGGGGTACACTGAGCAAGCACAATAAATGTACCACATGGCTTTGTTATGTTTAGGATGACCATGGGTGTCATATAATGCAGCTTTGTCTTACTGCCTGCCTTTTGCTCAGGCCTTCGTGTTCCTCTCTCAACCCTTGGTCTTTCCTTCTGTTGCTTCTTGAGTCCCCCTTGAAATCTGCATGCTTCATTTTCTCTTCAAGTGAAATATGTGATAAAAAACCAGTCTGGTTTGAACAATACTTAATAATTATTCTGGTGTGCATGAGACATGGTTCCAAATGCTGATATTGGTGATCATCACACATTTATCACGCCAATAAATAATTCTCTACTTCTTCCACAGGACAAACTCAGCCTTCTTTGGAGGCTGCCTGTGCATAGCAAAATACCCTGCTGTGTGCAGTATCAAGGAGTTTTTCCTTGGCTAATTCTGGAAGATCTATGGAATTGCCCTCTATATAATGCATTCTGTCTAACCACTGTGTTGTGGTTTAACATGAAAACTATATGAGTAATTTTTTTCATGAGCTGGTGTTGGACACCAACCAAGTAATTTTCACAGTATCCATCCACCTGTTGGGAGGTATTAACAGTGGGGTTTGGGTTTTTTTTTTTTGAGGAAACCCTTTCATATTTTACTTAGATGCAAAAATAACTTTGTACACAAAGAGCTTGTTGCCAGTGCTACAAGGACCTTTTCATTCTTCCCTGTGAAAAAATGATCAAATGAAACTTTAAAAGAGCAAATTGTATTCTCAGTGGAACTTCAGACAGTGCACATCTGCCTTTGGTTGAGTGCTGGGAAAGGCAGGTAAACCTGTTACTTAGAATATCACACAAGGACCAGACTTTGTTGGAAGTGAGTCATCAAGGTTCAGCTGCATGTTCATGACCAGGACTGCCTGATACCCAGTCATCAAATGGCTTTTTGAGACCCACAGCTGCCCAAAGACCTGCAGCACCTTCCTGACAGACTGTAACGTGTTTGCAGTCTTGCAGGTGAATGTCACACACTTGTGTAGTTCACACAGCCTAAGATGAAATGTGTGAGTCAGCCCTGGGCCCGAGAAGGAAACCAGTTTCTGGGTAAGGATGTGATGAATGTCTCTGAGCTGTCTGGGAATGCCACAGCCAGCATTCTCCTTTCACTCCCTCTGGGAAAGGCCGTAGCTGCCTGCATGCATGTCTGCCATAGAGGTCAGGGGAAAGGAGTGTGTGCAGTTTTGACTGGTGTTCCTCCTCTTTACTGCATTTTGGGAAATGAAGAGGGATATTTTTGTCATATTGACCGGATCAGATGTTACAGCTCAGTATTACCAGCAGTGCCTGGGCTCTGACCTTGTGAATGTGCTGTGAGTTCCCAGCAGGACAGCATGGGCTTTTAAGAGAAGGAATCCCCGGGGACAGAGTATTCAGTGCTTAATATGTTTAGGAGTATTTCCCCTGTGATCTGTAGCACTTCTTATTTTGGCCGTGGTATTTGGAAATTTCATTTGAGGTCACAGAGGTTCCTGAGTGTTGTCTGCTTGGGATGGTTGAATTGTTTCAAGGTGCAGATGCTATTGAACAGTTTCTGTGTAGGGCTGGCCTCCTGTCCTTTTGTAGATAAAAACAACAAAACCAGAACCATTTCTCTGAGATGGAAGGAGTTTGTGCTTTGTAACGCTGCCTCTGTATATGCATCTATAAAATCTCATTTTAATTAAGATACAAATGTAAAAGGAAGAAGAGGGTAATGCCTTGCACATGTCCAGGAGGTTGAGTTTGTAATAATTACAGTTATGGAGCTGCCATGCTAAGTTCCCTCTCAGGAAAGGATGATTTCCATTTCCAAGTCAGTGCTTGTTTTATTTTATTTTTTCCCTCACAGCAGCTGGCTGACCACCCTTGACACACCTGACTCATATACAGGGAAATTGGGGTGGGGTAGGGAGATAAGTTATCTGGAAATCTCTGCTGAGAAAGTAGCTGACTGCACCAGTGTAGTTGCAAAGTGCATGAATCTCTATTTGTGATGGCATTACAGAGGTTGAGATTGAAAAGTCAGTCACCAAAAACCTGAGTACCTCTTCTTGTGCATGCAATAAATGTAGTATTTTTCCCAAGTTAATGAAGATGCAGAGCAGATCAGGGACAGTGCTAGGCTCTCCTCTCTGGCCTCTTAGTTCCTAGAACTGCTTCAGCTCTGCAGTTGTCACAGATGCAGCCATGGCAGGCCATACTGAAGTGGCCCAAATAAAAGGGATGTTATCCACTTGGAGGCACATTTTTTCCCATAAGCCTTCAACCTTTAATCCTACTAACTCTAAACAAACCCTGACCTGGAAAAATCTTTTCAGTTTCTTTTTTTCCCCTTCAAGTGTGGGAAGAGAAGTCCCACTCCTTAACCTTTGCACAACCACATATTAATCTAATTTCCTACTCATCACTAGCTAGTCATTTGGAAATTGCAACTACACTTAATTTGATTTTTCTTTCTATATTTTTATATTATGTTTTTGTTGTTTCCCTAACTCTTGTTTTTTGGTTCAGCACTGGTTCATTAAACTTCAGTCACAAATAGCAGCTGGAGGGCTCAGACACAGCTTGTTGTCATTTCAGCTAATCAGACATTTGTAGATCACAAGGGGTTATTGCATATGCATGTGAAAACTAGGGCTCTCTCCTTTTGTACCTTCCCTTTCTTGGGAGACTTTGGCTGATCACTGCTTTTCTCTATGTTGGCCCACCAGGATACACTTTTCTGAGAGCTTAGCATAATAATACTCTTTTTTTTCTACCTGATTCAAGAAGCTGTGCCATCCTCTGCTCCCTGCTGCTACTGTTGTCCTTGTGCAGTATTTTGGAAGTCGGCACAGGCGTTTTAGGATGCTGGAATGCACCTTATGTTTCACTGTACTTTGAGTCACTAGGTAAAGTCCAACTGTTGTATCACATCACTTAATTGAATAATAATAAAAAGAATTAAATTTCCCTCAGAAGAAAAATAACATTTTGTATTCCTGTAAGAAATACTGTAAGTTTCAGTTAAGCTGTAATGGCAGTAGTTTTGATTGATCAGTAGCTGTCACTAGGTTTGATTTAAACCATTAACAGCAAATGCTCAGATCTCAAGAGATGCTGTGACCTTCCTGTTACATAAATGTTGTGGGAAAATCAGAACGTTACGCTGCTTTGAATTCAAAGAAATAATAAACAAATTGAGTTATGGATTATGATAGGCAGTTGACACCAGTATTTTTAGAGACATACACCTCTCCAAAGAGGGAAGGAGATGACTTTTTTTTTTCCTCGTATCTTCCATTTGCTGAAGGCTTCACAAAAGATTTTCATTTGAAGCCTAATATTAGCAAGACTTTAGCACCATACCTTTAACTCCCTGATATTGCATAGCATAACATCTTTTCCCATGCTTAATTGCTGCAAATCCAGCAGTTCCCATGACTTGTTACAAATTCTTTCCACTAAAATTACTGAATCTTGGAATTCAAGCTATCAAAAATTGCATCTGTGAAAGTAATGAATCTTACATCAAACCCTGAGTGATTTGACATCACTTCCTTAACTGTTTTCCATGTTTTCCCTCCCATTGCAAATTGGGTTGTTTTAACCTTTTTTTTTATTTTTATTTTTTTAAATTTTATTTTCTGAAGGCTTTGTTGCGTAGATTGGAAGTTCAGTGTCATGTCAAACACGGTTGCTGTTTTGTTAACTTGACTGCAGTAGAACAACACATTCAAAACTTTGAATGAGCAAAAAAAAAATCTCTGCAGGCCTTTCAAAAGTCCCACATTTACAGATTTCTTGTGGCCAGCAGGTACAACCCAAGTGTGCTGACAGCATGCTGTAAGGGAGCAGGTTGCCTCAACCAAGCTTCAATGGCCAAATTGGAAGAGCATGTTTAAGTGACAGTAGACATTGTGAACAGCTAAGTTATATTGCAGTGGGTCTTTTTAATCATACCAGACATTATTTTTAATAGGAATAGTAGCTTTGCTGGGGGCTATTTTAATAACACAGTAGATGGCAATTGAGATTGTCTCTGCACGTTCGCATTGCAGCACACACACACAGATACATATATACACTGAAAATTCAGTAGTCTGCTGGCTCCCAAAGGAGTTGACTGCATAATCAGATCACTGTACAGCTGAGCAGTCTCTAAACCCCAAAGTTCAGCAGATGTCTTGCTCCTCCAGAGCAT
The DNA here is from genome assembly GCA_013389925.1 of Aegithalos caudatus. Classification (NCBI taxonomy): domain Eukaryota; kingdom Metazoa; phylum Chordata; class Aves; order Passeriformes; family Aegithalidae; genus Aegithalos; species Aegithalos caudatus. The sequence goes on from WEIU01008730.1 coordinate 537,989, forward strand.
ATGTACCAGAGAAAGAAAAAAATGTAGGAAAAGTGGCCTGACTTCTTTCAGTGGTGTGAGGATGTGCCTGTTCATTCTGAGAAGTAAAGCAAGATGTCCCTGAGAGGTTACTCTGCCCTGTGTTGACTTTTCTTTAAAGTAAATGAGGTTAACTTGAGCTTTCTAAAACCTTTATTGGAAATCTTTTTCTGAGAGTTAAAGAAAGTGTTTGAATGAGTTTCTAATTAAGAAAAAAAGCCCCTTAGTAATATAAATTAGTTAATGCCCACTGAAGTAGTTAAAAAAACCAAAACAAAACCACAAACTCAAACAAATGAGCATCTAGCCTTTGAATGTATTATATTTCCTTCCCTTGTCCAGCATAAAGCAGGTGATAGTTGAGTTTCTTGGTAACTTTGGGCCTGACCCAGGAGTGTTTTGCAGGAAGATACAAGTGGCTTTTATAGCAATAGGGCTATGTTATAATCCTTCCACAAAACATTTGCATATTCCATACAAGATCAAAACAATGCAATCATAATTCCAGTTCATTTCACTTACAGCTACATTTAAGGAGATCTGTATATGCTCTAACGTACATTCCCACATCTTCCTTGATTATCCCCAGTTATTATACATTATCCAAAGAAATTGCTTCTCAGCTATTTCCCTGCAAGGGTAATTTCTCTGTTAACAGACTCTGATTCAGATGGTTGTCCCTAGATCAAAGCTGGGACAACAGGGTGCATATCTACTTAGAATTATCTTTATTATTAAATTAGCAAACAAAAAAACCTCAGGAATATTTTTGAAATAGACTGTACAGGGAGCAGAGCTGGATTCTTATTACCCAGTACCCATGGTACTCACCATGCCAGTATACAAATGAATAGTTTCAGGTGATCTATCTGCCCTAAGTGCAAATAGATGCCACATTAAAATGGAGGAAGATTACATTTGTAATTGCTCACCATTTATCTTTTTCTTGAAACATTTATGGTTCATGAAACATTTATACCCATTTATGCTAAGAAGCAAGCAGAAAATAAGTGATTGCACAGGGTCTTAGTTTTCTGAGGCAGAAGTACACAGATGTGTTCAGTAAACTTTAAGATGAAGAAATAATTTACCTACTTTCTTAGATGTGGACATTTTAGCATTACTGTCTGTTCTTCTGCAGAGAGGTACTTCATTGTCTCTAAGAGCAGAGCACAGTGGGATTTTGTCATCAAGTAGCTAAGAATAAGTGCTTAATAAAGAAGGAGTAAGTGCTGGTGAAAATTATGCACAAAGAGCCAGTCCCTAATTCACCAGGAAACTTGCTCCATGTTCATTCCCTTTATGTTGGCCCAAAGGACATTACCTTTGAGCAGGAAAAAAAAAAAAATACTGTGCTTATGGGGCACAGTTGGAGGATCATGATGGCAGAGTAACATGTGATTTGTGGATCCCCAGCACTGAATTGCTCCCTTATGGTGGCAGAGCAGGGCTGAACCAGCCTTTTAGTCCTTCTCTTTTGTGTTTTCATCCACCTGCCTTGTGCACAGCTCATCTCCAGGCTCTCTCAAGATGAAACACTTCCCTGGGCTCAAAAGAAATCCCTTCTAGCTCCTGAACACATCCATTATGTGCTTCCTTGTATAAACTACTAGGTCATATCCTCTCTCCTTGTGTTGTGGGCATGGCAAACTCTACTTGCTGAAGGGAAGGGAGGCTAGGGCCAAGCCAAGGCAGCTCTGATGACAAGCAGTGTCTTGAAACCCAAGTCTGCAAGAACCTTCAAAAGGAGGCTGCTCATTTTGTAGTTCTCTGTAAGTCATGCTTAAATAATGTCAAGTGATTTGGCATTTGCTGGTTTCCAGCTAAGTATGGTCCCAGGAAGGTATAAAGGAAAAAGAAAAGTTGTACAGTAATTGTATAGATGAGTTTTGCAGGATCAGTTAGGTTGAAAGATGCTGAAGCTCGTTTTGAGGTTTTGATCCTCTCCTCTTTGCACCTTCCCTCGTGCTTTAAAGCATAACTTTGTATTTACAGCTTGTGAATCACCTTAGCATGGACCCAGGTTGTTTTTCAACCTCTCATTATCTTTTAATATGCACTTGATCAAGTGAGCCACTTACTGACTAATTGCTCTAATTTGCATATTGATAAACTGAAGTGATGGTAACTGAGCCTGAGAAGCTCTCCAAGCAATTCTTGTGCAAGACAGGCTATCTCTGTTAATATTGCTTTCATAAACTACAGTTGTTCTCATTATCTTGGAGCATCTTTGATTCAAAGGGCATTTACACAGAATCACAAAAATGAGAAAACTTGCTTATTCAGCCTGGAGCGTTTTTTGTTCAGAGAGGCAGATCTCTGGTAGGAGAGGATTGTACTCCTGCATGGTGCCTCCGTTGACAGTGCTTGCTGTTTTGTTTGAAAGCCCTTTGCCCTTCTCCATTGTGTGGCTGACCCTGCAGCATTCCTGTGTGCCTGTGGCTCTTTGAGCAGTATTTTGAGATCAAACTGTTCACTGTGATACATTGCATATTTTAGCCTTTGGAAGTGTAACTTCTCTAACTGGAAAATAAACTATTACCCTCTCAAAATGTACAATTTTCTTACATAATTCAGATGACCTGCTCCATAAGCAGAGTGTAGGGTCACATTTGCTTTAAACAGCTATGTCTTCCCTTTGACATTGCAGGCAATTACTTTGCCTTCACCAGTAACTGGATTGCTTTTTGTGATGCAAGCATTTCAAAGTGTTTCATTAATGTGGTTCAGTGCCTGGGGCAAAGGCTTGCTGCCTCCTCTGCCCTCCCTTATCCAGATGTGCTCTGCACAGGACAGGTTGATCACTCATGGCTTGTACCTCTGGTTGGATGCTAGGATCACAGTGAGACTCTGCTGTGCACCTGCAGGTTTAACTTTGCCCTGGACACTCTTGATGTCACCAAAATGTGGATCATGATACAGGCCTTCCCTTGTACAGGATCTCCCTTGAGTGGCCAAGCCATTCTCCAAGTACATTTTTCCTGTCTTAATTCACAACTGTGGTTTTTCAAGGGAATCCTGAACAGGTAAGATGAAAGAAAATAATGGAGGGAGGAAGGCCTATTTCAAATTAAGGCGTGCTTTCCATCATTAAAGGTTTTTCCCCTGAAATTTTAAAGAAGGCTGCCTGTAATCATATGGTATTTTCTCAAAGCAGATGACTTTCACCAAGAAACTTGGCTTATGCCTTCCTGCAGAGCAGCCAAAGCAGAGGTAATATTTACCAGATTTGACATGAGGGATCAGTAGGAATGTAAATAGAGTAGTCCTCCAAAAGACACTATAAAGACAGAGCAATCATCCTGCAGCTTTGACAAATTTGCTAACATCTGTTCTGATGCCATTTCTGCTGTACAGACCTGCCATTAACCATGGAGATGAAAGGGCTTTAATTAAATGAGCAGATTGACATGTTAAACTTTGATAACATCTTGCCATCTGGGTGGGTTATATTTGCAATTCTCTATGCAGCTTCTTAGATTTAGGGTATATTTCAGCACTACCCTGGGTTTTTTTGGGAAGATACACTGACCCTAGAGCTCTGGGGTTCCTAAGGCAAGGTCAGGCTCTAAGTATGTGTAACAAGATGTATATTGCAGCATCTCACTTCAGAGCTGCATAATTTTTGTTTTACAATTTTGGTTTTACAATTAGGTCTGATTTTGCTAATACCTTGTTACCTAGTGCTGGCTACAACTGCTACTGTGGATTTCAGATAATACAAGGAGCATAAAAATTACTTATTTATCAAACTAAACTTCAGTCAGTAGATACGATGGGCTGAAGATCAAAAAACCTTTAAGGTGTGTGTTAAACCCCTCCCCACTGTTCATATATTCATTCCCTGCTGGCAGTGTGTTTTGCTGGGTTCATACAAAGTAGTCAGTTCAAGAGAAGATTGCTCTTAATTAAGGTGGAAATTGATAAGTAAAATTTTGCAGTGCTTTAGATGCCTAATGTGCTGAGTATATTCAGCTTACACTGTTGTATTTGTCATCCCTTCAACTTGTAATAGATGGGAGCAGGGTGTTTAATATGATGAGATGCTGTTATAAATAAAAGGCTTTTATAGCTTCAGAGAAAATCTTTATACAGCTTAATTGTGTAGACAGGTTCAATTCCCAGGAAGGCCAAGAGGGAAATCAGCTGATAATTTTAATCCAGAATCAATTTTCTTCAGGCTTTTGAAACGTGCTCATCCAAGGTTTCATGCAGCAGTTGGTTTCTGCTGAAGTAGCAGGTGGATTTTGGCTTGTTCAACTACTTCAGCTGGGCTTCCCTTTATACAAAACTGAATGATCCAGTGAACAGATGAACCTTTTTGAATTCAGGTAAATACTTACCTGTCTGCCAATACTTTTATCTCTCAGCGAGATAATCTTTCTGCTGCAACATATGAGCTGATGTTAAAAGTACTGTTGCTAAGTGCTGCCTTTCTGCCTTTTCAGCTGCAGGATGCTGTCTTCAGTGTTTCAGGAACCTAAAGGAAAGGATTTGTCAGGACTTGAGGAGGTTTTAATGTCTGAACCAACTGCATGGGAGGCCATGGATAAAATCTAGTGGTCTGGGGAGAGTGCAGGAAAACAGCTTCAGACTCTCCCTCTTCCCTGATAATGACACTTGAAAAAATTTATAACTTGTACTTTAGTTTTTGTGTATCTGGTTTCTTTGGAGTACAAGATGCAAGGTTGTCTTGGACCAGTTTGGCCACCTTTTATCCAAGAGGCAACAAGCTTCCTGACAAATGCCCATGAATTGCACTGTTTTTCCTCTGTTTTTGAGTAGTCACTGTTTGAAGGAAAGATGTCAGCTATGACAGGTGTTTGTAAATCCTGATGATTTTAGTCAGATTGTAGCTCATTTAGTATGGGGAAGGACACCAGGGGTTTGTAAGTGCTGTTAGTCTGGCTGTAATACTGTGCCTGTGTACACATTTTATCTGGATAGATTTTAAAGAGAAATCAATATGGGCATCAAATGAAGGAATTGTGCTATGATATGTAGGTATAAAGCCAAGGAACTGGGAGAAGGATACACAAAATATGGGATATTTATGCTTCTGATAGTGAATGCACATCTGCAGTTTGGAACATGCTGCATTTGTAGTACTCACGAGAAATTCCTGTATGCTTTTGAAGTCCTCTTATTCCACTTGAAGTTATTTAAAGGATTTTTGCAGGACATCACATATCCTGTGCATCACACTGTGTCTGAAGGTTGCTGCTCTACCACTGTACTGGTTGGAAACATTTTGATTATTTATCCTTCAGTAAAAAGTACTGGCTGATTCCACATGTTACTGGACAGTTGTGACTCCTGGTGTGGCAGTGTGTAGTATATAGATGCATGTATATAGAATACCTGAGCCAAGGCTTGTGGATTGTCTGTGTGCATGTGTTTCACTTGAGGAGAATGGTCCTGCTTTACAGAGCTTGGCTTAATTCCTCAAAGTTCCCAACATCCTTGTAATTAACACAGAAGCATTTAGGATGTAGCATGCTTCAGGGTGTTTAATTTCTTAGTGCTCCCTAAGGATGGCATGTTTGTAAAGGGAAAACCAACTGTAGAAGTATAGGAAAAGGTCATCTAAACAGTGTCTTGGATTGGTATAGGGGTGGTGATTACAGTCTAAAAAGTCACGTTCTTGCTTCCCAGAGGATGAGGCAAAACTGCATCTTGTGCTCCTGTCCACAGGCATCAGGATTGCAGTGAACCTGCTGTACAGGTCAGGGGAGCACGGCATGGGGGAATGCTCTAATGAGCCCTGTCAAAGTAAAAACCTCGTAAATATCACTGGAGCAGTGAATCTATCCCCAAGCCTCTGTCTGGGTGTAAAGTAGATCCTTCATGAAGTGCTGGCAGCAAGCCTGGATGTTTTCTGACAGGGCTCTGCTCTCAACACGTTTTGATCCTGCCCTTTGGAAGATACTCATTACTTGTTTCTTCTCTAGCCTGGACTGACCAAGAAATTAAGGGTTTTTAGTAGCTGCCAGAAGTTGTGCACTGAGTGTGACAGCTCAGCTCCAACAGCCAGCAAAAATGGGTTGCTCAGGTAGGAGGCTGTTTGGAGTGGTAGATTCCAGAATTCCTCACGGATGCCTGCTCCATACTGCAGCTGAGCAAGCCAAATGGGAAATAAGCTCATGGCTATGCCCTGCTATCACTTCAGAACAGGAGGGGGCATCTGCTGAGGACACCTCTACCCTGGGCAAAGCGAATATGTAATTTATTTTTAGCCTTGTTAGTGATGGACTGAGTAGTGGCAACAAATAGGGAACAATTACGCTACATTTCTGTTCTGGAGCTGCCTCTGTCAGCTCTGTTTTAGGTATTTCACTGTTGCCCCATTACATATACAGCTCTTTGGTCCCCAGCACAGGAGCAAGTCCAAAGGAGAGATACCACTGTGAGCTACATGATCTCATGAAAGGTGTCTCTGCACATGGCAGGGGGAATTGGAACTAGATGATCTTTAAGGTCCCTGCCAAAGCATTCTATGATTCTGTAATACATTCATTTTGCTACTTGTAAAAAGGGGACAGAGAGACTTACTTGCTTAGTGCAGCCTAGAGGAATAATCTGTTTATGTAACTGCCTTCTCAAATATATTTTATTAGCATGAGCCATAGGAAAAACTATTCTCTTGTCTTGGTCCCTGCAAGACAACAGTTATACCTAGTAGACATTTATTATTATAGGACTTAGCTTTGTGGGATATGGAAAATGAGTTTTCACTACTCTTCTTTTGTCTCAGCTTATGAACTGCACAAAAGCCTCTGTGGACAGAAGCAGGATTTCTGCCTTCTTCCTGTTTTTTCCCTTGACCCTTTCTCAAGTTAGAGCAATGCAAAGCACAGAAACTAATCTTTACCTTCCAGCTTGCTGTTGAGTGTGTTTTTGGGATAATGTCCTGATCCTAGCTGCCAACTTGGAGCTGATGTGCCTCTCTGTGTGTGAGTTGTGAAGTGGTCATGCACAGCTAATTCTTGCCCTGGCCTTCAGATCCTCTCCCAGGGCCTTTGGAATAAACATAAGCTTATGGAAAGGAACAGAGGCCAGGAATGAGACAGGTCTCTCATGGAATCAGTGCTGTAACCTAGGAAAACTACTGGAGTCCGTATGTGTGATTTGTGTATTATTAGTATTTTATAAATTAGCTGTCAGTTTTTTGTAGTATCTTTGAAGGTCCCACAGATAAACTATAAAGACAAAGCTTCTTTTATGGAGCTGGATATCAGAGGTGTTAATGATTACAGTCGTTTTTATTGTGGTGCTTCTCCAGCAGCCATGGGGGTGAAGCCAGAGTGTCATTTCATTGCAGCTGATTTAAGGGTGTCAGGCTGTGGCAAGTTTCAATCAGCTCAGACTAGGGCTGTGTTTGAACTGATGACCCAGGAGGGAACAGCTTTAAAGAGCTGCATTCAGAGCTGATATTGCAGATGAACTGTACCACCCTGGTGGACGTGTCACTGAGCTGTTGGAAAAATTGCTGAGAAACAAACCCAGAAACAAAGTTCTGTTTGCCATGTAAGAGCAAATAATGTGCTTTTTCTGGCTCACATGGAGGGTTGTGTTCCATGAGGGTTGTTTTGAAGTCAAACCTCAAAACCATGTTCACCTTCAGAACCTCTGCTTATCTTTTGACTTCCTCTCTGGATTTGAAACCAAGATGTGGCTGTCACCAGCATTTCACTGTGATTCAGAGGGAGCACAGCTCCTATGTGCTCTCCTTGACTGAAAGTTGACATGATTGTGTAATAAGTTTTGAATCCACATCTGAGCTTTCTGAATTCTGTGTTTAATTAATAAATTTTTATTTACTCCTTCTTTTTGTAAACCAAGGAAATAACAGCTGGTGTTTGCTTATGTCAAGTAGACAGATGCATCACACAAACACCATACTTTTCCAGCATCAGAACTGAAAGGGAGTTACTATCTGAAGGGCAATTTGTGGATGCATCTGTGTTTATGAACCTGTGCATTCCAAATATAACAAGCAGATATAAGGGGAATATAGAAAAGATGTTGTCCTTATGGATTACTATTTAACAGTAATTTTTTCTGATGTTTTCTTCCAGACCTGCTATAATGTTTCTCCTATCTCCCATTCCCCTTAGGAGTAAGTTCTTTGAAAAATAGCATATTTTGGCAAATTTTTTCTTGTGACCTAGCTCTTGGAGAGGGTTTCTCTAAGCTGCAAGGCAGAACGGCAGCCAAAAATGTAATTGGGCAAGTTAAATAGTGTGCAGCTGAGAGCCCTTTCCATGGTACAGCTGACAGAAGCTTCCATGAGAAGATCTCAGCATGATATTCAGAGTTATTTGGGCATCCCTGAGGGCTGCATGAATATAACCAATTCAAAGCCCAAATACACAAACATATGGAGAAAGACTCATTTCTTACATATCAGCTGAACTGTATTTGGGCTGCAGTGAAGCTGGAAGGAAATGGAGCAAAGCACTCTGGAAGATTTATTCTTGTGCTGGAATATGCAAAACCATATGCTGCATCTGTATCACAGAGGAAATAATTTCTGTGATTCATCCTCTTTGTGGTTACGGTTTTGTGTGTGACTGACTTTTCACCTGTCCATGAAACGTGTACAGCAATTTTATCCAGCAGAGTAACTGAAAGGATAGTTCAGCTATTCCTAGGAATGTCTAGTAATGCCTATCACTGTAATGCTGCCTTCAGTAATGCTGAGGGACAAGCTGACAGCTTTGCTTTCAACAGAGATTATTTTATTGACAGCAAGAGACTTGCTGATAAAGTGGAGGGCATAAAAAATTAAAGGGCAGCTGATAAAATTTGGGCATCCAAATCTGGACATCCTCACATTTTCTAGGTGCTTTAAACAAAGAATCCCACGTGTTCTTGTCACACGGAATTCCCTAAGCAGTTGGGATTTATGGGTACTTTAAAGACTGCCCTTGTAGTGTTCTGCAAGTACTTACACTGCATAGCTGTCTTGCTCCATACCTCCTTCTTTAATATATTTGTGGTCATATTGTCAAGCATGTTACAAAACACAAGGGATACGCTCAACAGCTAAATTTACATTAGCATATGATCCTTAATACGCATTTCTGGGTGTTACTCCCATTTTGCATGGGTGTAGCCCAGTTGGCACCTCTGAAAATGTTCCTGCCATAAAGTACTAAAATTGAAGAGAAGAGGCTCAAATCTCATTTAAGCATGCACTGTGAAGAAAAAGATTTTGTTCTGAAGTCACATTTATTAAAATTTATCCCAGTGTGCAAAGTTGCAGTCTCTCCAGAAACAGGGAAGAATCTTTTCAGTGAAGCATAGGATGTGAAGCAGATACTTTAAGTGGCAGGTCCCAAACATTAGAGGCAGAGCAGAAACCATTAAGCAGTTGGTTTTGTCAGTTAAGAAATTTAGTTTATTGCTGGTGGTGGTGCTTGGGAAGAAAGTAAATGTCTGGCAAAACAGCTTCCTTCATCTCAGCCAGCTGGCACGAAAGGAAAACTTGTTGAACAGTCTGGATTCAGGGAGCTGCAGGCAGGACCATGACATTTGCAGGCTGCAAAGTTGCTGTGTTTCCCATCTTGCTGTCCCTCCCCTTGTTCCCTGCCCACCTACACACACAGCTGCTCCCTGCCTGGTGTCCACCAATGTCCAAAAATTTGAGGAACGCAGCCCCACAGTGCTGTTGTGGCCAGTGCTGCGCCAGGCACTGGAACACGTGCTGTTTACAAAATACTGCTCTAAATATCCCTTGGTGCCACGGAGAGCAGACGTGTGAGGCAACAGAAGGACATTTCCTGCCTTTTTAATGAACTGTAGGAAAGGCAGGAGGGTATTTCTAATAATTTTTACTGGGAGCAGTGACTTATCTAGGCAGTGATCCCTGATCACGGTGTTCAGACTCTACTCCTCTGAGCCCTGGGGACAGCAAGTGGACCCAGGGACTCCACAGGCTTGTGGAACAACTTTTTCCTGGGTTTCTTCAGTGCACATCCAAGCCCAGCTGATTCACTTAGGTACAGTAACAGAGAGGATTAAGATTAAGCCTGATTTGTAATAAGGAATCTTACAGCACAAAGCCTTGGAATTTTGTCTCAAACTGTTAAAAAGCAACGCTGTTTTCCAGGGCATTGTTCTTGCTCATGTGCTTTTGACCAAAATACGCAGTAGCCTCACAGGTTGGCTTCCAACCAAATCAGTCTTGTAGTCTACTCTCCCCCACTGTATGGGACACCATACTCTGCTTTAGGTGGATGTTCAGAAGGAGTTTTCTCAGGAGGACAGAGAGGTTTAACATCAGCAATTCAAATGAAAAATGGTGCATACTTGCTGTGATGTGGTTCATCTGTCTGCAGGGCCTTGGCAGTAGCAATCTCGTTGTGAGTTTAGTAGTGAACTCTAAATCTTGGCAGCTGTGGTCCAATGTTTCCACTCGTCTTTCCATGCATGGTGTCAGCCAACATCTGACTCTTTGGAGAGCAGCTGACTGTTGAATACTTACATCACTGGCTAAACTGGTTAAACAGGAGAGGTGAATTAGTCACCAACAACACTGAAAAGTTCTCAACACTCTCTTCACCTCCATCTCACCAGCACTGCTGAGTCCTAGGCTTTGGAAACAGCAATCCAGAGTGGTGCAAACACAAAACCACTGGAGGAAGCGTTGGTGTGTGAACTGTTTCAGGAGCTTGATCCCACAGATCAGTGGGCCCTAACAATATCCATTTGAGGGTGCTGAGAGAGCTGGTTGGTTTCATTGGGAGTCTGCTCTCCCTAACCTTTGAGAAGTCATGGAGATCAGGGGACATCAGAGAAGGCTACAAGAAGGGCTTAAGGGAGGATCCAAGAGATTACAGACCCACTCATGATACTTCAGTTCCTGCGAAAATTACCAAGGGAATCCTCCTAGAAGCTGTCAAAAGATACATGAAGCAGGGGATTGGGAAAAGCCAGGATGGATTCACCAATGGCAAATTATGCTTGACAGAGCTGATCACCTTCTATGGCGAAGGAACTGCTTGGTCCAAGTGAGGCAGGCGGCGGACATTGTTTACCTGGATTTCTGCAGGGATTTCCATAGGGTTTCCCACAGCCTCCTCCTGGACAGACAGACACATTATGGTCTAGACAAGTGGTCCATGCAATGTGTGGGGAACTGGCTGGCAGGAAGCACCCAGGAGGTGCTGGTAAACTGCTGCTCTTCAGGCTGGGTGACCTGTCACAAGTGGGGTCCAACAAGGATCGATATATTACCACTTAATATCCTCACAAGTGATCTGGATGATTGGTATCAAGTGCACCCTCATGAGGTTTGCCAGTGATTCCAAACCAAGTGGGGAAGGGGACACTTCAGAAGGGAGACCTAGATAGGCTGGAAGAGTGGGCTGCCTGAACTTTATGAAGCTCAACAAGGCCAAGTGTAAGGTCTTGGACCTTGGAGAAAACATAATCCTGGGGTGCAGCATAGGCTGTGTATGATCTGCCTGGTGGGAAGCAGCTCTGTGGAGAGGGCACTAGGGAACCTGGCAGACAGCAAGCTCAGTATGAGCAAACAGTGCTGCTGTGACACAGATCCAACAGGATGGTGGGATGCACCAACAAGGGCACCACCAGCAGATATAAAGGATCATTATCTGCTTCTACTCATTGCTTGTCAGGCCACACCTGGAATACTCTGTTCAGTTTTGGTCCCCACAATACAAAAGTATATAGACAAGCTGGAGGCGGTCCAGAGAAAGGCCACAAAGATGATCAAAGGACTGGGAAGGCTGCCATATGAGGAAAGGCTGAGAGAGCTGGGTTTGTTTAGCCCTGAGAAAAGAAGGCTTAAGGGAGGCCTTACATCACCATGTTCCAGTATTTAAAGGGTGCCTACAAAGATGGAAACTCCTTTTTACGAGTAGTTGTATGGAAAAGGTGAGTCTTTATGGTCACATGTTACTCCTGGGGAGATTCCAATTTCTGTGATCATTCCATGAACTCACTGGAGGAGAAGCAGCTGCAGAAAGCAGGCTGCTCAGAACTGGGGGACAGATGATGCCTGTAGCTCTCTCTCATTGCCCTTCTAACTGGGTAGCATTGTGAATTATTCAGAAAAACAATGTTGAGTGTGGTACTTGCTCAACATGACTGCAAGAGGCTGTGACCTAGGGCTGTGTTCGTGTAACAGCAGTGTTCCCATGCATTTTGGTAGGGAAGGAGCTGCTTTGTAACACTGGAATATGATGTATTAGGAGGGGAATATTTCTCTCCTGTGGTGACTTCACTGGGTGCAGCTGGTCCTCAAATGTGTTTTGAAGTAGTTTCTCATTAGGATCAACTCATGGGAAGTAACAGATGGTGAAGTGAGACTAAATTAGTGAGAACGTGCTCCGTTAATGCTCTTTCTCTCTATAAATAATAGCTGGGGAGTGGAGCAGGAACTGTTATGTTTGTGGCTACCTCTGCTGCTGTGTAGATGTTATGTGATGCCTTCCAGCATGTTTGGTCAGCGCTAGAAAGGAGTAGAAGGAATTTGCCAGCCCTTTCACGAGGGCAAAAATACTGCAATTCTGCTGCAGAACAAATAAAATCCAAGGAATGCTCAAAGGCTTATGAGGGGAAACCAGTGTGGGAGACAATTTTACATTAACAGTCTTTTCAACTTCTTCCTATCAAAGTGAAACAAAACCCAGTGTCTCTCCTCTGATATTCCCAGTAAGTCTCCAAGTTTTTAGTGCTTACTTCTATCCTAAAATCTTCCTTTGAAATATATGTATCTTAATAAGATTCAACTTGTGGCTCAGACATCCTGGATTGTTGTCAGGCACTTCTCAGTTGGAGCAACTACCAGGAGAATGACTGTGACAGCCTTTTAGAATGCCACAAGTGGCTGCTGCCAGCCATCAGCTGCCCCCTCCCATTTCTTTGTGTGCCACAGTGTGAATATATGTAAGGCTGGCATCCACAGACTGGAAGCTTTACATTCATATCTGCATCTGGCATCCCAGCTCAGATATTGGCAGCAGCTCTGGCATCTTTGTCTTGAAGGATATCTTCTGCAACTTTGGTCTTCAGTGATGTTTTTCAGGACACAGCAAGGAAAAGCTTTGCAAAAAATAATTCCTCCTGAGAATTTTTTTTCTTCTGGACTTGTCAGCCTGTGATGTAAACTTTCCTTATGGGCCATTTTGTAGACTTTTTTGCAGACCTTACTCAGCGCCCCGCAGGACATATGCTTCTGTTAGCGATCCTCTTGAGGTGTTAGCCAGGATAAAATCTTTCTGTTTCCCATGTTAGCCCTAATTCCACAGTGGAAGCAGGTGCTCATGCTATTACAAACAAACAAAGCTGAAAAACCTAACAGTGTGAAACTTTGATTTGCAGGGGGACATATGGATCTCTGAACAGCTCAGAGACTAAGGAGATATACTTCCTCCAGGGATCTTTTATCATAAAAGCAGCTTAAGTGACTCACTCTTTCCTGAGGATATTCTTAAAACAACCTCACTCAGTTCGTCTTTTAGTGGTCAGAAAGAAGATTTATTTTGTGCTGTCTTTCCAAAAAAAAAAAAAAGATAAGAAAAGAAAGAAAAAAACGTATTTTGATAAAAGTCAATGGCTGTATTTCCAAGAGGATCTGGGCTGTATTAGAGGTCTCTACGGCTCACTAATGCATGGGCTGACTGGCACTATCTTCACTCAAGCAAGTGCTCCAGTGAAAAATTCAGTGCTATTTTTAGTCCCCTTACAACAAACTGCTTGATTGTAAGGCCTGGGGAACCGTGACACTGTGATCGTGAGGGGTCTGCTGGAAAAGGCAGAAGGACGAGGCACGGCAGCGTGCTGGCCACGCCGGGGACTCCGGCAGATGCACAGAGGAACACGCCAGCAGCAGGTATTTTAAATCATCCCCTAAGCCTTGGTCTGCCCACGAAACGAAGCTGCTGGCCAGAGCCTGGGCATGAAAGCGTTAGCTGGCTGGCTCTATCTGCTCCTGCCCTTAAAGATTTCATTCCATAAATTCCTGTCCTGACCGTCAGCTTTTAAGTCGTCTCCTCTCGTTTCCTAGCCTTTTCTGGGATTTTGCAGGATCTTTAGGCAAGTTAGCAAATGGCAGTAGCGGGGGAGAGATAAGTTTCCCGAGCGGAAGGCGTCTGGTGGAAGCCCCGCCGTGGCAGTGCCTGGGTGAGTAGCCGGGAACGAGCAGGAGCCTCGGCCGGCGGAGAACGCGGCCGGAGCTCGGTCCGAGCGGCCGGAGCGGTGCCCGGGCCGTGT